>KK499862.1:0-464000 GCA_000688715.1 Glossina pallidipes | reverse complement strand
CACATCTTTGGAAAGGCTATTAATAGAGGATTCATGCTGTACTGATTTCATTTTTTCACAGGACATGGTTTGCCCACAGTGATCTTTCAAAGTGTGCTTATATGTTAGCTCATATTACGTTAAATATGGAAATTTTCAAAGTCCCATAAAAAAATTCTCCGAGCAAAACTTAATATAACCCGCACATCTTTGGAAAGGCTATTAATAGAGGATTCATGCTGTACTAATTTCATTTTTTCACAGGAGATGGTTTGCCCACAGTGACCTTTCAAAGTTTGCTTATATGTTAGCTCATATTACGTTAAATATGGAAATTTTCAAAGTCCCATAAAAAAATTCTCCGAGCAAAACTTAATATAACCCGCACATCTTTGGAAAGGCTATTAATAGAGGATTCATGCTGTACTAATTTCATTTTTTCACAGAACATGGTTTGTCCACAGTGACCTTTCAAAGTTTGCTTATATGTTAGCTCATACTAGGTTAAATATGGAGATTTTCAAAGTCCTATAAAAAAATTCTCCGAGCAAAACTTAATATAACCTGCATATCGTTGGAAAGGTTATTAATAGAAGATTCACCCTGCCCTAGTTTCATCTTTTTACAGGATATAGTTTGCCCATAGTAGCTAAGCAAACTTTCGCTTTATCAACCTCATTTATGACAGTGTAAAAATACTGACTTTTCAAATATTTACATAAATGCATGTTTTGTTTATTATATTTTGTAAAAAAATTCTCCAAAAGTTTTATTTTAACTGAATTTTGACTTAAATCCCTCCGAGACTTCGTTTTATAGAATTCTGTTAAGGGCTTAACAGAGCTCTGTAAAGCAATTTTGGTTTGTGTCTTTGCTAGTTATATTTAAATATAACTTCACACCCTTCATAGCATGAATCTTCTATTAATAACCTTTCCAATGATGTGCGGGTTATATTAAGTTTTGCTCGGAGAATTTTTTTATGGGACTTGGAAAATTTCCATACTTAACAGGCTAACATATAAGCAAATTTTGACAGTTCACTATGGGCAAACCATGCTCTGTGAAAAAATGAAACTAGCACAGCATGAATCCTCTATTAATAGCCTTTCCAACGATGTGCGGGTTATATTAAGTTTTGCTCGGAGAATTTTTTTATGGGACTTTGAAAACTTCCATACTTAACAGGCTAACATATTAGCAAATTTTGAAAGGTCACTGTGGGCAAACCGTGTCCTGTGAAAAAATGAAACTAGCACAGCATGAATCGTCTATTAATAGCTTTTCCAACGATATGCGGGTTATATTAAGTTTTGCTCGGAGAATTTTTTTATGAGACTTTGAAAATTTCCGTACACCTAGATGAATGCAGCGCTGTACTAGATGCATTTTGAAAGGCCACTGTGGGCAAACCATGTCCGGTGAAAAAATGAAACTAGCACAGCATGAATCCTCTATTAATAGCCTTTCCAACGATGTGCGGGTTATATTCAGTTTTGCTCGGAGAATTTTTTTATGGGACTTTGAAAATTTCCATACTTAACAGGCTAACATATAAGCAAATTTTGAAAGGTCACTGTGGGCAAACCATGTATTGTGAAAAAATGAAAGTAGCACAGCATGAATCTTCTATTAATAACCTTTCCAATGATGTGCGGGTTATATTAAGTTTAAGTGCAGCGCTGCATTCACTTAAGTGCAGCGCTGCATTCACTTAAGTGCAGCGCTGCATTTCAGGTGCGCGAGTTGGGTCTTTGTCCAATAAATTCATTGTCTTTGAACTTTTTCGGTCGTCCAGGCCGTTCTTTGCCATTGACACAAAATCGCGACGTTGAAACCAAAGTCGACAGTTGGGATGTGATGGAGGAACATCACCAAAAGCTTCTAGATTTCTTGAAGCCATGGATGTTAAATGTGCAATTTTGAGAGTTCCATGATTAGTGTCTGTTTACACTGAATAACTCGCTAATGCTAAATAGAACACTTTTATATTACGTAGAGAAAGGTGAAAATCATCGAATTTAACCGTTGTGTGAATTGATCCTTCGCATCACTTTATCATTTTCACCAATAGATGTCGCTGATCAAGGTACATGCAAGCATGTAGTATATTGCGACCCAACATTATCAACGAAACGTAATGACTTACACAACAAATATTAGTTTTTTCTAGTAACAATGGATAGATCGCTTTTTGATTTGAACTGCACTGCAAATGGAGGAAACGTTTTCAAGGGTCATTCCATAATCGACAGTTTCATTACTAACATGATGGATTACATACCGTTGACGATCACAGTTTAGAGGTATTACACTTCCGTGCTACCTCTTGCCTATCTCTGTAACCGCATGCTTTTATTATAGTTTGAACTTTCCAATGGACATTAAATGTGCACCAAAGTAATGTTTTTTTCTTAACTCGACAAATTAATTGAAGTGACTCTTGGTTTAGTTTTTTAACAAATTTTCGTATTGCCTCGCTTTACAAACACCTACTGCTGCAGTTTACGGAGCAATAGCTGATTTACAAAACCAAAATTATGCAACAAATATTGAATATTATAAGCAACAATTTAGTCTACTTTCAGGTCATGTTATAAATTTGAAGATGCTTCTCGGAAGATGCTTAAATGTTTACTAATTTATGATACTTCAGAAATAATATTTGTTCTTATCGTCCAAACAGATGCTTTGAAAATTCGAGAATAAGTTGAAAAAGTTGATTATATGAAAGATATGCCACGTAAACCACTGCATACTATTCGTAGTTCGTCGTAAAACTATGAGTGGTTCTTATCCTCAGTTCAATGTTTTTTCCCTGGTTAGGATTGTTGCTTTTAGTTGCCTCCGCAAATGCTTTCGGACGTGTGCTAGCCAGAGCCATTTAACTCTTTCGCGACGACGTCAGTGTCATACTTTATCCCACTCAGCCGTTGTAAATTAATAAATGATTGCCGTATGTAGACTACGTCAGCCGCTGTAACGCGCCAATTCACTGGTGTATATAGACACTACCCGTCATGAAAGAGCTACCATTTCTATGAAAATGATCGCGATCGGTGCAGTTATGTATTTGAAACAAACAAGAAAGATTCACACTAAGCGGATATCATTTTCTTATTTCTTTACTTTCGTTTCCAAATGTATTTTTTTTTTTCAAACATTATCTACTTTGTATTTTTCCAGATTTAATTGCTGTTCTCGGCGTTGCTGTGGAAAATTTTTGAGTTATTAAAAAATAAAAAAAGCGACAACATTCCCTTTCCCTGCACGCGTATATTGTAAAGAATGGAACAACGTATGCTACAGTAGACTCGCAAGCGTAGTGAATCATATGCAACCATTATTACTTCTATTGCTTTTCTTGTAATATCTGCCTGCTCCAAAGGATATTGTATTTACCCGCTCTCGAACAGCCCGCTCAGCAATATTGCATTATGCGGTAAGTTTTTGTTTATTTATCTTTTCACCATTTTTTTTTTTTTTTTTTTTTTTTTTTTGTATCCTTTTTCTGCTACAAGCACTTCATATTCTTTTTATTAAGTTTATTTAAAATAAACCTTTGATGGCGAATAAACAATAAAGCATTTTCAGCTACAAAAGTTTCAATTTTTGTGTTTTTCTTCTTTCTTTTTTCCTTTTTCTTACTTATTAATTTACATGATTTAACTGAGATAATTCCTTTGAAAAAAATTTAGCAGACATTGCAAAAACATTTCAGAAATTTTATTAGAGGTTATTAACTCATTTTTATTTGAAAGCAGATTAGAATTTAAAAAGTTGATAATAACGTACTACACAACAAGAGTAGTTACATGAAATGAATTGCATGCAGCTCTTCGGAAGTGGAATAAAACAAAGCGTTTCATTCAACGTGAAAGAATAATTTTAATGCCAGAAGAATTTCCTGCCTAATGTCCCTTGTTTACTTGCTTGTAAGGCAGAAAGAATGTATGGATAATTAGGTTTTTTTAACCAATGTTGACTCAGACAGTTGGCTTGTTACCTATAAACGAAACTTAGCTTTAAAGAATGTTAAAAAATGGATTTTCTTGCGTCCATCTGCATCTCAATATTGATAAATTCACACTAAACATGAGCTTCGGGAGCAAAATGGCACCTTGAATATCTGTTGTTCATTTAGGCGATTATAAGAAACTCGAATGTCCTCAGTTGGAATTATTAGTCATGCTTGTAGGCGTCCTATATGTTAGACAGTCCGAAGACACAACAGGTTAAACAGGCTGTTTTATAAAAAAGATTCAAAGTGATCGGTTGTGCTATAGTAGCGAGACGTAAGTAAGACGTAGAAGACCAAAGTGAACATACAAGACACACGGTTTACTTTTCTATTTCAAAAAAGATGAAAGACCTGCAGAAGTGCACAGAGCAATGTGTGCTGTATGTGGGACCAATGCTGTAGCAGAATGAAGTTGTCAAAATTGGTTTTCGAAATTTCTATCTCGAAATTCTCAGTGAAAACTTTACCGCGTTCTAGTAGGCCAAATACTACCAACAGTGATTGAAGCTGATCTCTACAGAACGATTCGTGACACTACAGAAAAACTTAATTTATCCAAAACAAATTCATCCCTTATATAAAAAAAAAAAAATTATTTTATATCGTAGTGAAAAATCGCAAGAAATTTCCGGACTACCTAATAGAATTTTCTTAATAACAAACAAATGTGTCAGTGCATGCGGGTTCAAGAGCGGTATAGCGTAGATGCTCGTAGTGAATAATCAGTAGGTAAAGGCATAAGACCTATCGATTGGGCGCACGCCCACTAAACCGCGGCCATTTCTTGCGTCTTTGTCGTGTTACATATGTGGGGGAAGTCCCCTGAGAGGTTGGTCACATTAAAAAATAGGAGAAATTCTAATGAGATTAAAAGAAAGAAGGGATCGCAAGGAGAGAAGTTTTCAAAGGTCATTAGAAAGGATTACAGTCTTATGAGGAGCTCATATCGTTTAGAAAAATGTGGCAAGAGGATTTTTTAATGGAGCGGTATGCGTTTGGGGTTCTATAACGCAACCATGATAAATTTCATGGGAATTTCTTGTGTTCGTCTCCGCTAATTTTCTTACCGGCCGTTACAATGATTCCAACTTGAGTTGCTCCCCTAACACTGCCACAACGTTTAGTACTACAAACTATTCTAAATGGATGTATGGTGACTCTAAGTTACCTCTTCTAAAGAGTATCCGTTAATATATTCTTGCACACTTACTCTTCAACCTACGGTAACAGAATTTGTGGCGTAAATACAAGTGGCATGCGAACGGAAGACGATAAGAAAGTTACGGGTAATAAGTCTAAAGCAATTTAAGGGCTAGAAAACAATTGAAAAGGTGAACAATTTATTCAATTTTTAACGCATAAAAGTATAATTTTCGGAAACTTTTTTATGTATTTGCTTCAAAGAGGAGATTCTTCACAAACCCTGCTTTTATTGCTAAACCTCCTAAATATACCGAACTCAAAAGCAGTCATTACGAAAATGATGACGTTTTATCCTCTTAGTATTAAACAATAATTCATTCACAGGTTCAGAGAAAGTTATGTTGAAATACTTCCTTTTTCGGATTGATTAGTTTATTTATTCACTATTATTGCCTAATCCAATGCCGTATTGTTCGGATTGATATGAAATAATATTTAACTAAACAGATAAAGTTTTTCTTTTTTTTTAAATACGTAAAACTTTTATGTAATATGTGGAAATAATTGAATTTGTCGTCGAAAATAAAATCAAAAACAGAAATCAGTGTTTGTGGAAATCCACATATAAGCGCGAATGTTCCCGGGGAAAACAGCGTTTTTCACATTAAATCGCGGTATTTAGCTATTAATTAACCGAAACATGGAAATTGCAAAAAAATACTCAATCTAGTGGAATATTAAAACTTGTTGATAATTAATCAAATGCGCAGAATAAATTGATTATCATTTTCAATTTAAAGACTAAAGAGTTTTGTTTTTTGCAAAAAAAAGCACTCGCAAAACTCCGAAGGGCGGGTGTGTAATCAATCTACCGTAAGGTTTGCAACACGTAGAAGGGAACTTCAGAGATCTCATAAAGTATCTATGTTCTTGATCGACATCAAATTCTCAATCAAGTCGAATCTTAAGCATGTCCGTTTGTCTGGTCACAAAAATTAAGCTATCGGCTGTAAGTTTCGTAGAAACATTGAAAGTTCTTACACATTGGTTGGTATTAAAAAGGTAGATCAAATCGGTCGCAGGAAACGTTCACAGAACTACCTAAACTGAGAATACATCTACTTTCAAAAGAAATAAAAAAGACTTGTCTCTTATTTGGTATTGCTATCTGGCCTCCGAAGCTTTCTTCTGGAACTGTTGCAATCATTTCGACAAAATTAATACATCCCGATCCGTTAATGGTCGATATAGACGGCGTAGGAAATAGTTTTTCGAGAACTTGAGAGCAAGGTTGTAGGAGCTCAATAGCTGATTTCGTATGCGTAGCTAAAAGCAAAACAGGACTATAGGACAATCGACAAAGTCGATTTCACTTAAAAACGCTGGTGAATGGATCCAGTAAGCAGGTTTAATAGGAAGATCATACTAAAAGGACGCGCGCTTTTCGAGATTAATTTTGAGCATTCATTAGTGAAGCAGGGGAAAAACACTTTAGAGAACCAGGTTTGTATGTAATGTTTTATTAAGATAAAAACGGTCAAAAATGCATTTGACCAATGTTAGATCAGAGAACGCGCTAGCTTTTTTAATGTGGTAATCTGTAAGAAAGAATATTGAAAAGAATTCCATGTCATTCACACGCGGAACGATATGGTGAGATGAAGAGAGAGAGGGAAAAGCGATCGAAATAGAATCCAAAGTGTTATCTTAACCCTTTGCGATCACGTTTTTTTTATCTATCAGTAAATCTTTAATTAAATTACAAAAAAGACGTAAAAAGCAAATTCAATAGAAAAATCGGTTTGGAATATGAAAAATGTGTAATAAATAGCTCTTTTTTATATTAATTAGGAAATAATCTTGAATAACATAATCCCCAGTCCAGCTCGGCATAGTATGTGGTGTAAGAAATAGACCGTCGATCCATATACGACATAGGAGTAGAAAGAGTTAAGTAAAGAATGGAAGTGTTCGACGTTGGATATTTCAGTTTTGAGACTTTGCCTTTTCTCTTCGTCTTACTTCCACTTTGTCTGTCCATGTATGTCCATGTGTCCATGTATATGCATTAATCCGTATTTCGTAAACCGATTTATACAGATGCTGCGAAGGGGTGATGAAAACTTTTCATCGTGTCGTCTGCGGAGTCAGATACCGGGTATTTGACAAACGTGTTTTAATACCGAATGGAGCTTCGAACCGAGGAAGTTATTCCGATTCATAAGAACTCTTAAGATGGACATATGTAGGCATTTATTGCTGTGTGTTTTGCAAAGATTTCTTTAAAAAACTATTTTTAATAACTAAACGAAGATGTGCTCGTGTAACCCCTTGAAATTCATCATTCGCCACTTGCTTTCCTATGAATTATAATGAACTCATTGTGTAAATAATTATTCATACAATGAAAAGAAACAAGTTTTTTTGTTGTTGTTTTGTTTGTTATTATTTCGCATATATTCAATTATTACAAGAGTTATTAAAATTATTACAATTCTGTTCTCCATGGCAACATTATTACTATGTTTTATTTGCTATAATATGAGAATTATTCGTGTTTGTGTGCGCATATTGTTTTCTGCTGGTTTTGCTATTTTTAAAGGTTCATTAATTGTTTTAATTATAATATACAAATGCATCGAAGCATGTAGTGTAAAACAAAATAAGCAAAAACAACTATAAAAATTGAAAGCAATATAGATATGTATGACGATATACATATATATATAGCAACATATATGTATACATATATGACGCAAAGTTATTGTTTAATACAATATTACAATCATATCCATTATGTATAACACACATAACACATAACAAATACATACGTGCATATGCAAGTAATTGATGATGAAATATTAATGTTATAATTAAAAGGCATTATTACATGACAGGGAAAAACATTAAAGAGCATATCTTGATTTAATGAAAAGCTTATAAATATGGTGATGTAAAATTTACTTATTGAATATGCTCGCTAGACAATGGCAAATTCTCAAATTGCAAGATAATTTAATCTGCTACGTCGAAAATATCGACATCCATGTTGACAATCTATTGTACGAACTTAACAGAATTTTCTAAACATTAATTTATATTTCATAAAAGAACTTATAAGCTAAATTACAGCAGTGTAGGCGAAAAACATTTCCACCAGCACATAATAAATGAATTAACTCAGAATAATAGAAATTCCTTGTTGTTTCAATTTGTTTTAAATTAAAAACTTTTTAGTTCCTTCCAAATTTGTTAATACAATATTTAGTATATATCTACAATGTAACTTTAAAGACAATAACGTCATGCTTTAATGACCATAAAGTGTTATACGAAAGTAAACGCAAATAAAGCCCTATTCTAGTTGAGATTTGGATCAAATTTGTTTTTCAACATATTGTTTGAATTATGCAATTATTTGTAAGAAAACAACATCGTTCAAATGTTCTCCACGAAAAATCTTACAAGGCTGGATCCGTTTAGGATAATCTTTGATCACTTGTTTGCATATAGCGGGCAATAGGTCGACCATAACTTGTCAAATATTTGTTTTCAAAGCACCAAGAATTTGGGGATTGTTGGCATAATTTTGATACTTTGCATAACCCCCCAAAATAAGAAGTCTAGACATTCAACTTTTCCGTTACCAGACGTATAGCAAGTTGAACTACTTTGTTGAAATCTCATATCATCAAAGTCTCATATCTAATTTGTGCGGCAAAAACTCTGTAATCACGTTTTTGTGACGCTCTCAATTGACATTTTCAGCCCACAAGCCTCGCCCAAAGTTTAATTTTTGTGCACTTTGAAATCATTTTGGGCCAGCAAATGATGTTTGGTGACAGTTTTAATGCATTAATTTTATATGCATTAACAGTTAGTGTTTATCCACTCCGGACGTGCACATATTTATTTTGGGTTTTTCCCGTTTATTTAATCTGTTTTAATTTTAATTGAAAATTTTTTTGTTTCGTCCATTTATTTTATTACTTTGCTGCATTTAGTTTTTATAAAAATGTTAAGAATTTGAATTAAGCCGATATTTTATATTTGCAGTTGAAGTTCATTGCATGGGTTGATAGGTTAGTAATGAAAGAAGCAGGTATTATGGCTTTAAAGAGTGTGTCCACCGTTCTGGCTTTGGTGGTGCGTTGAAAATTCACGTTCTATTGTCTACGCTTAAAACCTTGTAGTTGATTGTATCCACAGATATTTAGCATCCATTCCAATCTTAGAATGTTGCATGATTTCCTCTTAGTTGAACGCTTCCGGAGATGTAAATTCTTCTTGTGTTTTAATTGCTGAAACAAACAATGTCCTAATAACCTTTGTAAGTAAACTCATTATCTATGTGGACAATTTGGTCGAACGTACCCTTTACCATAGCGGAGGTTACACATTTCGTTAATCAGCTAAACTAAATCCGAAGACTTTACTTATCTGAATTTATTTTCATTTCTTTTCTTTCTTTCTCTTCAAACTTTCGATCTCAATTAATGTTCCAACTACTACTTAACTAATGGCCGTTTCTTATATAAGAGTTTTTGTTTTCGCATATAGATATTTTAAAATCTGCACTTAGACGTCGATGTTTCTTCGTAGCCACCACCACAAGCAAGGCTTCAAAGATACGGTAAAGTGTGTACATTGCTGATCAGCATCAAATTCTGAATAGATTTAAGCATGTCCGTGTGTCTGTCTGCCTGTTCGCCTGTTGGTACATCTGGCTGCCTGTTTGTCTGTTCGTCTCAGAACGCGGTAAACATTTCTTTGGTAACAAAAACAAAGTTATCGACTCCAAAGTTGGCAGAAACATTGAAAGTGCTTGCACGCACATTGATATTACAATTTGTATCAATCGTAGGATGCGCACACTGGTGAGAGAAAGTTTTGAAAAGAAAATTTAGTATTATTCTCCTTGCCCACAAGTTTCCATATTCCTTCTAGGGATGATTCCACATCTAGACAAAAATAGAAAAAATCGGCCGGGTATGCTTAAGAGCATAGAATCACATAGTATCGTACTAGCTTTCTTCTTTTTTTGTAAGGAAAAATCTTTGGTCACTAAATATACATCATAATTTCCTTATTTATTAAAATAAAAATTTTTAGAATTAAAGACCTCCATATTCACAGTCAAAGATAGCGTTCTTTTTAATTTATTTTTTATATAACATTTTTTATTTTGTTTCCTCTTTTATTACTCTTATATGCATCTTTTAAAAAAATTATTAAAAATGTGGTTTCAGTGCGTTTTGTGTATTTTTATGTTCATTAGTGCGTCTCTTTTTTCATTGACTTAAAAACAACTTACTCCCACCAAAAATAAAGGTTCCTCATAATAAATGCTAAAATTTACGATTTCAACACTACATAAAAAAAATGTGACAAAAGGACGTTGTTTAAAATCCTTATCTTCATTTACTGACTAAAACACTTAAGGCGATTATTATTGAACTGGGAAGTGAAAATGTGTTAAACCCCAGTAATGAAAAACCTAGCAACGCTTTATAGAGACAGACGATATGTAATAGCGACTCAGCTTACAATACACCTACACACACACACACACACACACACACATACAAGGAGAGAGAGAGGAATCTTTCCGGTATATTAAAATGTTAATTTAGTTAAACAACATTTAATAAGCAAAATGCGTTGTTGTACCATTTAACTAATAGAAGCATTTACTTACATATAAAACGTACTGGCGTTGCTCTTCCTGGCCAACGGAAAATCTTCGTTCCATTTAGCAAAAGCCGCAAGAGGGCTCTTACAGGAAGTTGAGAAAACGGGTGCATATATTATTACTTTGTCCCTAAGGGCTAAGCTCGACAATAGAATAGAAAGAGGATTGTTAGGAATTTAAAAGCTATAGCAGATGTCAAAGGCTAACTGCGAAAAACTTATCGCAGCTCTCTAAGTGTTAGATGCAAAAGCTTGATGATTTGGATGTACACATATGGTCGCGCAACACATCGTTATGAGCATATATACATTATAAGGATTTGATCTGAGGTTTCCGCGACTTGTTCGTTGGTCATTACAACAACAAAAAAAAAATTATGTTATCTGCTCCTAATCTGTCCCACGTTCGTATGTACATAACGATCACTGCTTATCTCACCTAACCGTAACCAACCGCCTTTTTTGCCTTTAATTCATTATACAAACAATGGAAAATACAAAAATAATAAACTTATCTTGGATTTACCTTTAATATGGCCTTCACTGCATTGTTATCATCCCGCGATGAACTTTAGCTTCCCTTCCACTTGACCAATTGAAATGATGTCCACTTCCATTCGTTTCATGTTTAGGCATCTCAGTTCCAACAAAACTAGATTCTTATATGATAAAATCTGATTTCTAATACTTTAAGGTGAAAACTGGTTCATAACAGTAACTTGTCAACGTAGGCCTATTTTTTCGTTACCATCGCCTATAAGTATTCTCTGGAAATGGAGAACGTAATTGTTAATACTTTGTAGTAAACATGATTCTATTTCTTGGACCACACTCCTTTTAAAAGTTTTTGCAGTAATAGAAAGTCCTTCAGAAAACATTTTTTTAACATTTTGTGATAAAAATTGGTCCATTGTAGCAATTTAGCGAACAAGTTAACGGCAGAGAGTTTAGATCACATAAGTCTACTCCTGAGACCGCAACATATACAAAAGTTATGTTGAAAAGCAAATCCTTGTGCGAAGAGAAAGCCTAGTTTCTAGCTTTTTTTGGTAGAACATGAAAAATAAAAAAATTTGGATCACGTCCTGCGATGTTTTGGCATCCTCCAATATGCGGACTTCCATCAAAAGTATGCCTTTGCATGAAAATAATGCGTAATTTTTGGTGTATAAATACCAAAACGAGTAATAACAGTACAAGGCGAAGGGATGTAGGATATCTTCCTGGTCGGCCTTGCCCGACTATAACGCCATTATTAGTTTTTTTTTTTCCAAATAGATATTTTTATTTCCGTTCGATGACGTCTCGCCTTATTATAATTAGAATGTGTTTTCTGTACCTGTTTGCAATCATTAGAATCACCAACAATTTGAAAATTCGTTTAACAGTCGCCGTACGTTACGCGATTACAATTGTTATAATTTCTTATCGCATTTTAAAATTTGTGAGAACACTTTTGTCAGTTTGATTGTCGCCATTATTTACATTTTACTTACTCGCTACTCACTTCTTCTTGACCATCAGCGCGTTTATGCACCTATAGGGGATATCCCTTGAGTAACGGGTAATATTAAAAAAAAAAAATCATACTTTTAATGCCTGTTTTAATATAGCATCTCCATCCTAATCACCACAATTTTTATCACTAACATGCCAAACGTTACTGTTTTCATCGAAATGACGTTGTAAACAAGTGAAACATTAAACATCTTACATCAATTCGCTCAATACAGAAAGTCATAGAAAGACTTTTCAAAACAAGGCTTTATATGAGAGGTAGTCGGAAAAGTGGTCTGATCCGACTCATTTTCAATTGCATTTATCCTTGGCGTACCAAATTTCGTCGAAATATTTCAAAAATTCCGGTCTGTTTATTGCATACAAAAATACAAGGCGGTCAGACAAGCTTAGATCGATTCAGAAAGTGATTCTGAACTGCTCGGTATTATAGAGGGATGAGTCTATCTCAAGTCCTTGTGGGTGTCGTACATCTGCGCACAGACCTGATACACTCCTGCACCTTAAGTGAGGTAGGGTAAGAAGATAGCGAACACTTTTCGGAAGTGGGGCACATTTCAAAAAGCAATTGTTTTGAACTGAATTGAAAACAAATTACACAACGTTGAACTGCCATCTCTCTCTCCCGGGTATAATATGACTTAGCCGGATAATTGTTACTAAGGTTACACGAGTATTGGAAATATCTATTTCTATGCCATAAACTTTTTCTTTCCTTTGATCTAATGTTTTTTATAAAATTTATGGGCTTTCGAGCGGAAACAGGAAAGAGCATACCGGTCAATAGTTTTTGCTTTACAGAAGAATTTGAAATTTATTAAAATTTTAGGCACGCGAATAACTTTTTTTCTATACAAGCACAATGGTTTTCACACATATCTATTTATTCGCAATAAATTTTAGCAAAACTCATTCTTCCCACGCTTATTAACACATCTACACTTTTTGTTTTTTGTCTGCTCGGTGCTCTCCCTCTTCTATGCATTCTATTCATATGGAAATTTTATTATATTTTTATCAAACAAAAAACAAAAAAAAAAAGAAGATAAACATAATTTTAGTGGCGATCAATTAAAGTTATCGTTTAATTATTATTTCATTTTTATTATCAGGTTTTTTTTTTTTTAAAATTTATTGTCTGCAAGATAAATAATTTTGAATACCATTCGAAAGGTAGATTAATTTTTCGAAGTAGTTGGCCGCTCAAACCATTACAATTGCCATCGATTTTCGTCCTATGTATACACTGTTACGTAAAATTCCGAAATGAAAGTTAGCTATTGTTTCCATAATGTTTCTGAATGAATATCTGAAATTAATGTAGAGAATAGGGGATAAGGAACTCACTGTTTTTCTTAACAGGGCAAAAAGCCTTGACTGCAATTTGGACAATGTAAAGGACGAGATTACGACGCAACGTAACGTATATCTCATGACACAATCAACATATTGTAAGAAAACTCCAACGATCGTGTAATATCCAAAAATCTCGCATGCGAACTTGCCAAGAAAATCATGCGATATCACTCTATTAGAATTTTTACTTTGGGGTAATGTTGGAGCATTAGCTGACATCAACACACCCCGGACTTCCAAGATTATTCGTGTCATTGGTGAAGTAAGAGAAGTTTGTTGGAGCATTAGCTGACACCAATAGACCCCGACCCTTCGATCTTCCAAGATTATTCGTGTCATTGGTGAAGTAAGAGAAGTTTTCCGAATTGCATGAACCAGTACTTAAAATAAAAGAAAATTCTTGTTGGCATCTTTCACCTCTCGCTTTTCATTCCTAATTTAAAAAAGCATTTATTTCAAGTCCCTATGGTTTATCTTAAACGGCGAAAGATGTCTGAGGGAAATTTTGAAGAATGAAATCAAAAATTTCGTACTGAGTGAGTGTATTAAAAATTCGGTCTAACACAAACGCAATCTCATACTAATATACACGTATCTTTGTTAATCTCTCTCTCTGGTTATTTCTAACGCCTGCATATTTAACGAATAAATTTTAGCATAATTTAAACATTTTATTCGTTTCAGTTTAGCATTATTATCATTAATTTCGCAAAACACTGACTAGAGTTCATTGCTATTGTTAGGCGTGGTTTTGAGCTTGAACTTTTTTTATTTTTATTTTTCGCTGATTCATTACAATTTCATTTAAAGTTTTTTTTTTTTTTTTTTTTTTTTTTTTTTTTTTTTTTTTTTTTTTTTTTTTTGTTTTTTTTTTTTCTTTTAATTTATTACTTTTGAAGGGGATTAATCAGTGATTTTTTTTCTGCTATATGCATATTTCATTATATCTGCGTGGGTGTTAACAACTGCCCCTGAACCAAATGAATGCATACCCACATATATACGTACGTGTACGTATAATGTATTGAATTTCAATGATAGTTAGACTTTAAAAAAATACTGGTTGCTGGTTGGTGTACGAGCACGTATGCTCGAATACGAGATTAGGCGACTTTGAATGTAAAAAAGCATAATAATAATATTTTTTTTTTTTAATAAGGAAAGATATTATTTTAATCGCACGTATATTCCATTAAAAATAAAAAAATAATTTTAATTAAGCGAACGTTTGTTAGTACTTCTGTATATAAATATAATGCATCATAGAGACTCATTAAAATATTGCAGAATCATTTGAAATATTTTCCGGTAAATCAGTTTACACTGGTAGACGATATTTATTTGAAGTAAATCATTAGTAGTAGTGGAAATGTTATGCTTGTGTGCGGGCGATATTGCCTGCCATTCTGTGCATATCTGAACAAATATTTAATCCGATTGGATTAGATTAACTGTAACTTATATAGCCTTATGCTTAAAGATAAAGATAATAAGCATGGGTATCCTGGTGGATAAGATCGGCGACTACGAAGTCAGTATTCCTGAATTCAAATCTGAACTGCGGCGAAGTTTACTTTGCTCATAGCTATAGTGAGTGCTTAGTCGGTGAAGGGTTATAACAACTACCGATTGGGTAGCTAGCTACTAGGATGCGACAAACGACTGCCTATTCCTTTTTTTTCCGCAATTCTTTATGACCGCAACCGTGTTACGCGAATAAGGGATATGAGTGATTGGCTCATATTGAAAAAAAAGAAAGTTTCAGAAACGTCCTTGATTTACTAAATATGTAACAACTCTCTTATATTCAAATATCTTCAAATTGTTCTCAAGGCGTAACATTATTCTAATAAAAAAAAAGTGTTTTTGACCATTTTTTTCCGGTAAAAAGACACAGTAATAGAATAATAAAATTCGAGGGATTATTATGCATATATTTGCAAAAACAATTTGGAAAAAATGGCAAAAAAATCCACTTCATCTAAATGATTAACATGACTATAGCAAGTGCTTTTAAACGGTTTGCCCGGATTACGAAATTTACTCAACAAATCAAACTCGACCAATTTTTACTTGTCGTAAGAGTAAAAGCACATTGCAAACAAAAATTTTAAAAAAATTTTAATAATGCAATAGGGGCAACAATAACTTTTGTTTTAAAATTCGTACACCACAAGGCGAAGGAAATTTGGCTTTTCACTTTTCCTATTGAATATTATTTTTGCGCTACAAATTAGCTTAACTCCATCTGCCGCAAATCGGTTGGAGAACGCTGCTAGCTTCACGTCTGTGTAACGGTCGTCTCCTTGAAGCTACGATAAAGTTTTTTGTGTTTGCTTAGAAATACTTTTAAGTGATTATTAACGTTTTCCAAAGACGTCTGCTAGCGAATTCGAGAAGTTGGAAATTACCTTACGAAAGATATTTGGCTTTAATCTCCCAGTAGGCTTTTTTTTTTGATACGGCATTCTTTTCGAAGTGGTTTGAAACAAGTGAGAAGCAAAAATCCAAGCAAGTGCTTTAAAGCATTCATTAAAATAAAAAAAAATAACACAAAAAGAAAGTGCGAAAAGTAGACGGATTAACACGTTCGTGTTGTTTCCTATTTTTAAATCAAGTAAAGATTTTGTTTCTGATCGTTATAAGCGGAACTCCGGATTTGAAAACACATTTTCATTATTGAGTTGATAATTTCAGTTCTTCTTCTTGCGCTCGTTGCGAAGCTCTCTGTCTGGGCCTTAAAAAGGAGGAGGAGGTTAGGTTTGGTAAGTTTTTATTATTATTTTATTATTTCTTTATATTTCGTTGGTGAATTTCATTCAAATCGATGTCTTATTATTTCTTGCGTGTTATACGTCCCCCATCTTTTTTTTCGAAATCTATTTACACCGTATGTTACATGCTTACTACGCTTGCCAAGAAGCAATCACCACCTGCACTCTCTAATGTCTTCTAACGTAACAAAAACAAGTTTTTATTCTAATTTAGACTAACTTCTTGACCGAAATGCAATCAAGTCAAAATATGATATCCAAAGTGATTAGGATTTCTTTTTAACTTTTTCTTGATTATTTCATCAAGATCTAATCAATACTACGTTAAGCATTCGGCAAGCCCGACAAAGTTTTTATGAAAAGCGACAGAAAATTATTATATAATAACTCATTAACTTTTAGCAGAATTCTTTTTCTTCATCCTTCTACGGACATCAAGGCGCAGACAATTTAATTGTAATAAATGAGTACGGCAAACAGCAACAGCAACAGCAACAGCAATAGCAAGAAACGTAAGAAAAACTCTTATTCAGAACATCATCAATTCCACTTTGAAAATTTCTGAAAAGTGAATAAATAGTATCACCTACAACAATAACCTTACATTCTGCTGTGCGCCAGCTAGCTAGTCAGCTAACTATCAAGCAAATGTACAAGTCCGCTTTATAAAGTTGGATGAGAGTATGTATTGAGAGTTCGCTAAAAGAAAACCATAAATAGCAAAGTTTTTGGCGTCTGCTTTAATGCATTTAACGAAATCCCTTCCTAAACATTACTTACCCCACGCCACCTGATTGCTCTTCACTTCAATTTAATAGTTTTTATCCTATCGTGTACACACATTTACCGAAAATATCATTTATTTATTGTGCTTTGTCATTTTGACAGTTTAGTTTAGTTAAGCTGTGCGTAATTAGTTGCGAACTCTAAGCATGATTTTTCCATTTTAATATTGTGCACTTAATGGTAACATAAACGCGGAATAAGTAAGACTACGTCTCGTTTCTCTCTATTCACTCTGCTACTTTTCTCTTCAACTATCTATTGTTTTGTGTTGGCCATTCTGTTGGCTTAGTGTCAAGATATTACAATAAAAACAAAATATTCATATATATATATATATATATGTATGAATAAAACAAAGAGACACATTTAAAATTCTAACGAAATTGAATAGAGAGAAATAATTAATGTATATTCATGACCGTCAATTGAGTTGAAATGATGTTAAGACTGCATTATATAAAGGAAAGCGGAAAAGAAGGAAAAGAAAGAAATGGAAAGAAGAGAAAACAGATGTAAGCGAAAAAGAAAGTTGTATACGCCATAAAGCAATCTGTTAGATGGCCCTAGGAAATGTTCTTATCAATACATTTTTCCTAAACATCCGTTGTAATCGTTTTTGGTTTATTCTGACCCTGACTGTACTGAATTTGTTGCTTGCTGCTGCTCCAATGCTTAAGGTAATATTTTTCAATTGATTCTAAACTGCAGTTATTTACATAGCGTGGGACTAACGATTCACGGATTAAGCCTAACAACAACTCTGGTTTCATCATCATTTAAATATTGAAACGTTGGAAATATAATCGCTTGCAAATAATTCATTTGTAAATCGATCTTTTAAGAATTGTGAATAAAATCTGCACTACCGTAGAAACCATGATTCAGTCAGACGAAATTAATAACAAAAATATTTCAATAAAAAGTGTAGAGAAGAAAGTTTCACCGGGTTTCGCTCTGCGACGATCCAGAAGTTTCTTCTCAAGAAAGTTTGTATTTATTCGAAGCTTCACTGTATACACCGATTATCTCTCGATTAACTCTCACTCATCATTCGGTTATCTCTATATACGCATAAAAGAGAGCGTGACATTGCTGACACGTATATATGATTGCGCACCAGTTAAAAGTTATTGAAAGTCACAAGCTGCAATTATTTTCAATCCATCGCTTCAACAATTTGACCTTCTGCCTAGACAAGTAGCCATTGGAGCCCTTATTTGACCTTCTATCTTTACTTGGTATTTGATCCTCAAGCTAACGATCGAACAAACACTGTTTTTTAACAGAGCGCTGTTAAAAACCGGCTCCAAAGAAAAAAGCAAGAAATAGAATTTCACTTTTTTCACCATCGATTAATCAGATAAGCCAGATTCTGATTTGACGTTCATGTCATAACTTTGAAAAGTAAACATTCCTGCTTTGTATTGTACTGTCTGCCATGTGACAGTCCTTGGTGGTAATTATCTCTCGTGATTAGCGCCCTGTCTCCCTTACAAGCAGACTTCTTCTTTTCTTATGGCAGAAGACTTGCTGACTTGAGTAAAGTAGTAAATTTGCAATAAACCTAAAGTACGTACGATAACTTAACTAACCTAAATCAACTAAGCATTTTAGGTAAAGTATTCTCATAGAAAGTAGACAATATCTCTAAAAGTTCCCTTACACTTACAGCTAAATAACTAGTATTGGGTAAAACGCTCGAGCATGCGACCAGGTTCAAGTTATTGAAAAAATTTTCATTTCAAGTCAAATGGACAACGTGTGGATGTGGGCGATATCGAGCGACCATAGGGACGCCTAAGACATGCTGGGCATACATTATAGCGTTATAAGCGTACGTTCACTGAAATTCCGTAAATAAATTGTAAGATGCTTTTAGATATTTTCCGCTCGAGAGGATTTATCTTTTTGGTTTATTGAACATCGTAATCCTAATGCACTCCTTGCTCCGCTTTGATTAAGTGAAAACAAAAGAAATAAAATAAACAACGCTAGGCGTCCAGTTGCTCGCTTACCGATACCTAGATGTCCGGTCGATCAGTTACAATGATGACATGATCGTGTGAATGTTTGATGACTGGTTCAAGGAATTTGCAAACATTTTTGAAACTTCAACTGTCTCGTAATTATGAAGGATTCACTATACCATGTGAAAGTTGGTTAGTTCACAAGAAGTAAACAAAATGTTGTTGTCACTTTCTTCAAAGATCCCGTCTTGCCGTTTCACAGTAAAAAAGATAGGCAGAAAAAGTAGTTTGCTTTGCCCATGAGAAATATTCGAATAATGTCAATAAATTTTTATGTTGAACTGAACGGACTTCAACGACAGACTGTGATGTGATGGCTTCCCTAAAACTCTTGTTGCCTACCTTCAGTTTTCGCTTAAATTAACCAGGAAAGGGAAAACCTCATTTAAACCGTCGGCGTTTGCTTTTCTCTTCTTTTCCTACATCGATACCACGAAGAATGGCTAGGGGCGAAAAGTTTTCATGTAAAAGTGTAAAATGGCTGGAAGTTTTTGGTTTTCTCTTTTACTCTTTATGCAAAGTTTTGTAAAAATGATGGTCGATCGAATAAAATTCAACAAAATTTTGGGTACTTTTTATTATTGATACATACTTTGTTTTTATATGTTTCACATGTAGTAGATATTGTCAACGCGTCTCGATGCCATTTTAAATGCATGTGTTTACGTCCACGTTTACGAACAAATAGATATGTTGTGTTTGTGGCTTGTGTTTGAAGTACATTTTTAATGGTTTTTAAATTGTACACTTGTGTATTATTTTTGTTCTTCGCTTTGGGTTGCGTAACTGTTTACGCTTGTTTGTTTGTTTGAATGCAAACACACGTTAAAATACTTAGCATTGATTCCTTTTTTTTTTTTTTTAACACAAGAGAGAGTGCAGAAAATTTTTTCGAATTTTATTTTACTATTTTTCTTTCCCTTTTTTGTTTTGTTTTTGTTTTTGTCTTGTGCTAAAAAATAAATTTGCAATACTTACGGCGTATACCAGTTACATACGAATGCTTTTGTAAGTGTATGTACGTGGATGTTGCAACATGTCAATTTGTGTTGATCCGTACACATACACATACTCGGTAAAAACCTTTATGCAAAAATGTTTGCTTCTTGTAGTTTTTTTGAAATTCTCCAGCGAATGGCATAATCATTTGATTGTTTCATTTGCAACGTACAGAACAAAGGCGTGAATATATGATTACGAGTGAGCTCAACTATGCTTTTTTATTCATAAGAATTCAAGCGTAGCGGTTCAGAGTTACCAAAGCGAAATTCATAATTGGTCGAATTCTGCCTAAATAGCCAGAATTTATTGATACATCCATGCGCATGCGTCTGTGCACCCACTCACTATATTTCTATATGTCATTATTAAGAAACAAGCCATTAACTTAGTTCAGTTTTAAAGTAGATGGTAACTTGTATTGTTAGAGTAAGTGTCGCCATAAGGTGCAATTTTACTTTGCCTAGCTTTCGGTAAAAGTGTAAAAAAAACAGAGAGAGAGAAAGAGCGAGGAAAGTGAAGAATGAGTAGATACTCTTTTTTCCCAAACGTGAGATAGAAAGATTTCCTTTTGAAATGCGGTAAACATATGTTAATGTCAATGGAAGAGAAAATATCTATGCACGTGTTACATATCGGTATATTTGTTTGCGTATCGGTAGCAGTGTTGGTGGTGTCATCGTATAGTTGTGGTAAAATAATGGCTAACGCTATGTTTTGAAGCCTTTCTGGCATTCATTTTATATTATTTACATATATGTCTGAATTCTTTCTCTTGCTTCTTTCTTGTCAGAGGATGACTCGAAAGCACTAAAAAAACGAAAATGTAAATTAAGGAAGAGTAAAAAGTTTTTGGAAACAAATTGAAGAAGAATAATTTTTCTTTTTTTTTTTTAACTATTCGTCATCTTTAAGAGAGAGCTGAAATTTGAATATTATGAGGTTTTTTAAAATGGAGGGAAAGCAACATTTTGGATGGTCTAAGAGAAACTTTAGGGAACAAACGTTCACATTTTAATCATCGTTTATTTCAAGTCAGCATAAAATGTCTGCTATAAATATGTTTCTCATAGGGACAGACAAGAACTTGAAATTACTTTCAAGCAACTTACAGAATTAAGGCGAACGAATACCAGTGAAATAGAAAAGATTTGAATTATTTCCGCTTAAGAGGTAACACCTCTGTAAATATTTCAACAAAACTTTTTTTTTTCCCTCGTGGTTGCTTTGACTTTGTAGAATATAAGGAATTAAATTCATTATTAGCGAAAAATTCGTTCCCTGAAATTTCGTACTTTGTTCGGAAGAGGTCGCCTGCTTACTATGAGAACCAGCTGGGAAGTTACAGTTTAATATGTTATTTGTTGAATTCCAATTTCTCTAATATACTAACAGATCTATTTTTACGATATTTATGTTCATTTAAAGTCCTTTCCAAATAAAAATACGGTGCTATAGCTGCACTGAGACAACGATTGGTTAAATATGAGGCTAAGAGCGATTCGCTATCAATTATTTTGCCAGGAAATTAAAAGCTTGTGATAAAGATTTCGATGTTTACTATGAATGCGGCTATTGAGTTAAACATTTCCTCCATAGTTTCGAAGCACCTAAAGTGTAAAGTTCGTAAAGCCAGACGCAGTACAACAGCAGCGAAAAATTCTCTTTTCATGACTATTTAAAATTTAGATGTCGATAAAATCTTTTAGTCATAGTAGCCCAGTGTCTTCCCCGAACGACTACAATTATCTAGATTGAGTTGGAATCCTTTTATATTAGCCCCTTAACTAACTGACTCTTTGGCCGAACGCTCCATATTGGAATACGTCGCCGCTGATTTTGAGATGCTTTTATAATTCCTTGAATGCTTTTGAGAGAACTTGAATGCCTGAATTAGTCTGAAAAGCGCAGTTGACGATTATAATAGTTAATGCTGGAGCAAAGGGATCATTTGAATGGTCTTTAGTTCTTTCTACCAAAATGATTCATGCCTCATGCGTCTTATAGTTGCTAATAAAATGAAAAAAAAACACAGTCACTTTGAAGCTTAAGATCATCGAGGAAAGAGGATGAAAACGAATATCTAAACATTTCATGATCCGCACAGCGCAGATTAATGGTAAGAATTAATAAACAATTTACTGAAAAAGAAAAATGCCTATGACACAAATTAAAATTTTAAACGCTTTAATATCGAAACATGTTTCTTCGAAAACGACAAGCAGCGTAGCTCCAACTTCAATTTTAATCTTTTTCTCCCCAATTTTTTGCTGTACCATTAAAATATCGCGCTCTAGTGAAATATGTAAGATTTCTTGGATAAGTCGATTTAAATGCTGGACGAAAATTGAACTCTTTTGTTTAAATCAAATTTTTCCTTTTTTTTTTTCTTTTTTTTTTTGGTTCCAACTCAAGTCTGAATCAGTTAGGGTGGTTGCCGTGCAGCTCCTTAAATTAGTAGTGACGCGCACGAATGGTTCCACTGTTGGTATTTTCCAATATTTTGTAGAAACAATTTTTTTCTAATGCTAATACACGCCTAGTAACCTCTTCGAAATTTATTATTCAGTTACCTTTCCTCCGATCGGAAAAAATTGCCAAAAACGCTCATTTTTTTACGGTGCTACAGTGGTGTCACCCCTTAGAAGACTATTACCGCAGAGAAAACCCTCAATAACGAAAAGAATACGATTTTTCCGTTGCTAAGCACACCCTACATGAGTCAATTTTCGAGGAGTAGAAGGTATCTGACACTTTTATTTTGTTCCTCTTTAGATCTATTTATTAGTCAGCTTATTCCTATCAAACTTTGACTTATTTAGTGAGATTGTGATTTGCTTTTACGACATTTGCTTTTATGAATTAAAATGCATCTGTGTGTTACTACAAAGTCGGTATTTTCGTTGATATGATGAATTTCTTAATATTATTCACTCGCTTTTCCGTTTGTTTCGAAATAGCTGTTAAATGACTTAGTTCACACATACCTTAGGAACCTGATACTCTTTACAACCGTTTTTTCATTGCGGTGTGGTTTGCTTTTGTCTCAATGCTTGTAAAGAATTCAAGGTCGTTGATTCACAGTTTAAGTAACAGTTTCAAAGGTTGCTCACGTTAGCCGAAGTGCGATCTTTGTTTCTATACGAGTAAGAGAGTGAGGTGATATTCTTAGAAAATGGAAGGCAAACGAGTTGCTCTTACTAAACACAGTATTTCGTGAGACGGCTAGGACAGTGTACAAGCCTCTTTGGTACGCTTTAATGAACGGCGCAGTTCGCAGATCTGCCAATAATAAATAATACCTGGGAGGTAAACTAAACTTATAATATATTTTCCTTTTTCCTTTTTCCTTCTGCATATTCAAATATTTTATTTGCCTTCATGCGATCTACGATTTATGATGTATACGTAAACATTTTCTTTTACTTCTATTGGAAATGTTCCACTGATTGAAAGTTCTATACAAACACGTTCTATACTAACTGTGTAGTAGAGCACTTTCGGAAAAAAAAAGACAACAAGTCAATGCATGAGAAAAGAAATTTGAATTTATTCTTATTCAACTCACGCAACAAATTGCGAAAATTTTGTAACACTTACTCTAAAATTGGGCACGTACCAAATTTATTAATGTCACACACAGTTATCACAAATACTACAACGCAGAGAAGCAAAACTTGGGAGATTGGGAGGAATTGCAGGCAAAACATCCGCAAAAAATGGGAAAGTTTTATCATATATATGCATATATACTATGCTCGTTTTAAAGCGTACCTTGAGCACCAGGAAATTTTTTGAATTTTCATTTTAATCTACGCAAACGCATCTTTATCTTACTCTAATAGATATTCGAGAAAAAATTTTAAATAACACCTTATATAGACGATAAGTTATTGGTGACGGTTTGCTGAGAGACTAATGATTTCTTAGCGCTTTCGGAGCGCTCTCGTTTTCTGTCATTGTCAAAACTCTAAAAGGATCAGTAACAGTTTATGCAAGTGAATAGAGAGAAGTGACTAAATACCATAAGAAAATATATTTTTTATGGAAAAACTGATAGGTATTTCAGAACTTTTTGGAAACAAATAAATTACTACATCGTACTGTAATGTATATCAATATTGCGTAACTGTAAAACTGAACTAAACATCACCTTGGCAGTGGAAAGAAAGCTAGAGAATCTGAGCACAAATAAGGGAATTAAGAAATGTGATGCATAATTGTACGTGTTGTACCTTTCAGCAAAAAAGCGAGGAAACACAGAGATAGAGATGGTTGTATATCATCAGAATGTAAATGAAATTATTATTGAAAAAACATTTTCTTTTTTTTTTTTTTGTTAAACTGAAGAAGACAAGCAAATTATGTACTTGTAATTTCCTTCTTTGTGAAGCACGTACACATTTTAAATTATTTATCGATATTTTTCAGCTTATCTTGAGTTTAAAACAAGTGAAAATGCTGCAGTGAGACGCGGTTCGCCATTAGATACCCTACAACGTTTCGTTTAGTGCAGTAGTTGATATAACGATTTTTCAAAGTAAGGTTTGTGGAAAAAAACAGTCGAAAAAGTAATGTGATCCGAACAATTTTCAATACCGTCTGTCCTTGGACCAAAACATGTCGGTTTGCCAAATCTTATCAAAATATCTCAAGGATTGGCACCTGTTTGCTGAACAAAACAGAACAAGCCAGGCAATCACAAAGAAGGACAGGCGGAGAGACAAGCTTAGATGATGAGTCGATCGGCATATTAAAAGGCGGGTTCTGCATACATCCGCTTAACTTAACTTGTATTGCAAGTGGTGTAGGGTATAATTAAAACTTTTTTCTATTTTCGTATCCATCAGAGACCAATGCATTTGATTTGCAACGCCGATTGGTCGTAGCACTAGTGAGTGCTCAGTTGGTGAAGGCATTATACTTACCTATTGCTCATCCATCCACTGGGCTACGTCATCACCTCTCCATTTTTTCTCTTCCTTGACTTCTTTCTGTCACCGTTACAGTGTCATACATACAGTGAACGATTCCCAGTTTGATTAGTCATATTAGAAAACAAAAGTCCATATGTCTTGTGTTGTCGCACTCATGGCCATCGATTCAGCCGAATTTAGTAATTGATCTATCCTTGTTAGTTAGTTCAGATTTCTCAGCTCTCGTTTTGGAACTGTGTCTAGAAAACGAGGGATAGATTTATAGTTGCCGATATCGAGTAAACTCGATTGGTGTTTGATTATGTTACTCGAGAGTACTTTTGTGATCGAAAAATTTGAACACTTCACAGTTAAGTGTTTGCAACGTATCGAGAATCGGTTTTGAGTCGGATGGCTGGACGGATGTCATGTAAGAAAATAGCCATGCGCTGCCTTTGATAATATTTCACTCGTCCTTTGAAGAACGAATAGTTCTCATCGATTAAAGGGGTTGGTGGAATTTGGTATTAAATGCTTCGCTAGACTAATAGTAGACCACATTCTTCTGGAATCGCCAAAGACCGAATATCGACTTCCTGTCAAAGCGATTCAGTTTTGCAGCCGATTTCGAAGGTACCTCTTGAAGCGTTACATTATGTGTTGCTATTACAATAGCTTCTTGTCCAAGCTATAAAAAAAAACGTAACTTCAGACAGGTGTGTCTTTTATAATCGGTGTTAGGGCCATCTATGACCAAATTCCGGTTTCGTGCTTACGTAGCTAGTAGTCATATAGACTGCGCTAGAAAGGTGAATCATCACCTACACCATTTTTGAAACAACATTTTTGTTTTAACTTTCATAATCGGGTTTCTGTTTTTCTTCTTGTGTTTGTTTGGTTACTGCACATATTTTATATGTTCGACTGTTTTCAGGTCAAAATTGAACCGATTTTATGCATATGTTAAATGCATAAATAAATTCGTTCCGCTGAAATTGGTTGCTCCATAAGACGCACCTGAAGCGTTCAATTTTTCCGAAATTACAGGTATAAATAGCTTAGATATCGATGTTTGAACGATCTCGGTTTCAATTGTGTACAAGCTGTCGTTGAGTATATAGGAAAGTTTTAAAGAGATGCAAGTCAACTATCAGCATTTACGCCATTGCATGTCATTTCGGCTGTCAATTGAAAAGAACAAAAAAAAAAAAATGCCAGAAACTATGGAAGTGATTAAGTTGGCTCTTTGGGAAATTATTCAGTAAGCTACGAAACAGTGAGCAAATGGTTCGCGAAATATCGGGCCAAATATCGTAGTCTTGAAAAGTACGAAATTCACGTTGATGCACCCGTCTCCCGCAAAAGCAACAAACGAAATAATTTTCAGTTTAGCCTAAGAAGTTTTAGCGCACCCCGCATGTTCTCCAGACTTGCTCCCTCCCAATTATAACTTATTCAGATCGATGAAGTCGTATATAGCAGATCGGCGGTTCACAGAAGTTGAAAAAGTGCGAAAATGTGTCGATGGCCATTTCATCTCCACAGGACCATAGATGATCGTGATGCCCATTTCGATTATCAAGCTTTGTAGCAAGTGTGTTTTAAATAAAGTGGAATTTTATCAAGAAAGTAAAGAATTTATTTACGCACCTAATATTTGAAATTTGTTACGTTGTTACGGTTTCTCTTTGTAGGAACATGTTCCACAAGAATTCTCCGCAGAGCTTTCTTCATGTTTACTATAGCAGTAGATCTACTATCAAGAATTAGGCTTTAAATTTTGTAGTTGACACTGCCAGTGTCGTAATGTATTCATATATCTCTCTACTTTTTTATTGTGCACGTGCTTTACGTTTGCCTGCTTTGGGTTTAACAATGGGTTTAACAGTAGCTCAGTGTTGCCGGATGACTATGGTATACATATTAGGCTGCCATGTCTCTTAAAAAACAGCAAATTCAACTTAGCAATGGAAATTTAAAGGTGCGGTCTAAGCCGAGTTTAATTTCATTTAGCTTGTTTCGTCTCCATTTTGTGGCATTAGGGAGCAAAAATATACAAATAATCGGATAAGTTTTTTTTAAATTTTTAATGTCCATGATTGCAAAGCGAAATGCAATTTGTGCAAATTTAAATTTTTTTTCTTCGTCATAAACCTTAACAAAGATAACAATTTGCAATTAGTGTCCGCTTCTGTTGTCAATGTCAATTGATGCGTATTTAGCACTTTTTTCCGGTTCGCGTTTTGTTTTCTTTTTACAAATTTTATTGTTATGCTTTGCACGTTTTTCAAGTGCATTTTTTGTTTAATTAAGATTTTTTTCCATTTGTCCGATGGCTGATGAAAATAGCATTTTTAATAAATTTTAAAAAAGTGAATTAAAGAATTTGATTTTAAAAATTAATTTATTTGGCATTTAACAGAGCATGAAAGAGTCAAAAAAACGATAGGATGCGCAAAAACGGAAAACTCTTTCGTATTGCGTTTGGCTTTAGGCGAACTATTTGACACTGCACGCTGTATACATAGTATGTATGTATTTATCTGGCAAAGCTCTGTTCGCAATTATTTTATTCAAACATACAAATCCATAAATCAATTTGAGATATGCTTCATTTGTGGAAAGGTTGATGATCATTTGATCACCATGATACAGTCTATCCTGGGATGGAAGTATAATTGCTGTATGTATCATCCTTTCTTCCTAATGCTTTGGACTCGTCATTATTTTCAAAGAAGAGGAAAAACAAGTAAGTAAGTAACTAAAAACCATAGAAGCAATAGAACGACTAAAAGTCAATCATTTCCTCCGTTTATTTTCACGATAAACGGAGCGATCCCAAAATGTAAAATGACGTATAACTCGAGTGTTAAAAATCTTAGTATTCTTCATATGCTTTAATCCTAAAGTATTAAAAAAAAGATTTTATTGTCATATAAAGGCTCATTTTTTATGCGAACCCACAAGTTCCAGTTTTTTGCTTGCAAAACTATTGAAAAATCCAAATTTCGCGAGTAGTACAAGGACATGTAAGCCAGTCGTCCGAATATCCATTAGTCTCGAGATTGGATACAAAAATCATATGGATTCGTATATGATTTACACGTCATCCTATGAGCATATTGAGTGATTTGTTAAGTTCAAGCTATTAATGGCAAGGACTTATGTATTACATGTGGAATGTTGGTCAATTACAAATGGTGCTGTTCAGCACTAGCCTCGATCATCATCATCTAAAGCTGAGGTGAAAGATGTGTCGTGGTTCTTATATATGTACATCTACAATAGACTAGAATGCAATAGAAAACTAATTTACGGCTTGTAGGAAGATGTAGCCATCGAAAACCTCGCTTCTTCGTTTCGTTTTCGATTCCCTAAAATCTGTCAGCAAACTCGAGTCTCGCAGAGAAATATCTAAGTGACATGCCTTCATGTATGCGAATATTTCTCATAAACGTAAATAGTGAATTCGGCATAGTCACGTTTATGTTGTCTTTTAGAATTCATAGCACATACGTAGAGGAAGTCTCTCTAAAGTTTATCTTCAAACGAAAAAATTGTTAAATTTCACAGGCCTACAAAAACTATACAAAAAAAAAGAAAAAACCTTCGGTCATATTATTTTTTGCTCACACCTCTGTTACCTAGACTCAAACTATTGTCAAATTCGAAAAAAATTCTGCACTGCCATGATTTATTAAATTATCAAGTTGAGATATATCCGATTTACTATTTATCTGATACGAGAGATGATACATAAATTAATCTTTATTTTATTTTCCTAACTAAAAGTTGCTAACAATTCGTCCTCGACCGAACATGAGCTGTTTTTTGTTTGGATTTGCGTACATTGTTTGTGATATGCTGTGATATATTTTTTCACGTATCACACTCAGATTCATTTTTCCGTTATATCGATAAGCAAAAATGTGTTTATGACCCAGAAGTTTGCTTGCTTTGATGTTAAGCTTTTCCCTACGATTCTCATTTCCGTTAAGTTAAGGTCAGAAACAAGCCAAATTCGCCGCGTTTCCATTTCGCAAAAAAAAAATCTTTTTTTTATAAGCTACACTATTTGTGGTACCCAGGATACCCAGGCACCCATCATTTATTCTGCCGTTCGATTCTGAATCATTTTCTGTCGATCCATCCGTCCGTCCGTCTTGTTTTTTATGTTTAATCTACAGTTCGGTGAGATCTTTTCATGAAATTTGGTGGACTGATATGTTTTGTTCCAAGGTCGAATGCTATTGAATATGGCTCGTATTTTTTTGAAAAGTCACTATATGAATAAATAACTATAGGATGGTGTAGACCGTGACCCAGTACAGAATTTTGACTTGTTTTTGTTAGATTTGCCTAATTCTGCTATTCTATTGTCCAAGTGCGTAAATCCATATTCGAATGTGAACCACATATGGCGCGTTTTATAATGCCGTACTGCTAAACACTTCATAATTGTCACTTCGCCTAAAAGAGGCCTGGAATTGTTTTTGAAGACATGCATTGCATGACTGACTGCTTTATACATTTTGTATGCGTTTATGAGATAAACGTAAACGAGCGAAACGATGATATGAACGATTTGTCGTTCGTTATCAGTTTTCTCTGGGATTCCGCGTAAGAAATTTCCATTTAAACGTAAAATAAATCGATGAAATTCTCTGTTATACTAACCTCTCCAAAGCACTCAAAAGAACGAAAACTTCAAAAGCATGCGTTAGGAACCGAGTGACAGATGGCTTTAAATTTACAAACGATAAGTCAGTACTGCATGCTAACAGCCATGGCGAAATGTGTTACCTTCGCCTTTAGAGAGCATGTTCCAACTTTCATATGAGTCGAAGATTCACTAAAAATTCAAAAGCTTTAAAAATAAAAAATTTCACATACTTAAGATCAGCACTTATCCGTGCCGTTTTTATGGATGATGGTCAATTTACGTTAACAAGAAAAATGGCGAGTTGTTCTCGAAAGAGCAGATATTGATTTTTTTATTGCACTTTTTGCACTTCAATATTTAGATTCTTTCAATGCATTGGCAGAAAACTGCAAAAGCTCTTAATTTACGACAAAATCTACTTCATTCACATTCTTGAATAATTTATAGAAAATATTTAAAAAAATAAATTTTAAAATTGTTAAAGCATTAAATTGTCAATTGATATCATCATAAAATATAGTTTTTGAAGAAAGAGAGAAAAAAATATTGAAAATGAGAAAAAAAAGTAAATCTTGCAGCTATATTTCAATTATAGAAAAAAAGGCAGGCAATATAAAAGAAAGAAGCAGAAGGAAGGAAGTGAAGCTAAACTTTTGCTTCCCTGCTTTTTGCCATCAAGCATACAGTATCCCTGTGCACGAGTGGGGAAGGAAAAAATCCAACTTAAGCACTTTATCATCGTTATCGATTAGTAGGCAATTTTATGAAAGCGAAAAACCGTACAACAGTCACACAAAAAATAGAAGGATATATAATTTATCTTTAATGCTTTTCTCCCTTTTTTGTCAAAGAAATTTTATGAGCTATATAAACAAGATAACTGGAGCGAACCATTATACTAAGATGAAGATAATAAAATAGTAATTTTTATTATATGGGCAGATATCTGTGCAAAATAAACAAAAAATAACAAAAAAATAATTGTTAAAAAAAAAAGTTAATGCCTGGAGATCAAAAAGTCTTTCTTTTTTTAAAGGAAAAAGAAAAAGAAAATGTATTCGGTCGTGACCGGATCTTTTACACCCACCGCCGTTATTCCGAAAAACACAAAAATAGTGAAAGAACTAGGTTTTCATGCTCTATAATATGGAATGGGGGCGACTGAGTTTTTCTATTTTCAAAATAAAAGCTTTTGTCGCGTAGGCGTGTGAGCGTTATAAGCGTGTTCTTGAAATAGTTTAAGTCACTTCGAAATTCTTTTGAAAATTGCGAGAGCAGTTTACCACAAATAGTACACAGTTGCATAGACAAACATGTGGACAGACGGACATGGTTAGATGCATTCCAAATTTGAAACTGGCCAAGAATTTATATATTTTATGGGCTTTTTGAAGCTTGTTTCTGCGCATTACAAATGTGTTGAAAAATCCTGATGTACTACAATATCGTGTAGGCGAAGTCAACCTTTTCATTTTTGTACCGCATGGCCCTTAGAAAATGCGTTCAATTTTTTGTACATTTATCTGCGATAATTTACGAGCAGAAACCAAATTTTTTATTACTTTTAAAAAGCAGAGGTGTTTTCAGTTTACGTGGCTCTGTGGGCGTGTCCTTCGACCGATTTGGCCCATTTTCAACATCAATCTGCTTGCAAGAGCTTGTGGTGTTTGCGGCCAGGAGAAGGTTTATAATAGATTTTATACAGACGAACAGACAAACAGATAGACAGATGGACAAACGACCACGCTGAAATCGATTTCGAATATGATGCTTCGTTCTTACAAAATGAATATAGTCCTCATCTTTCGACGATGAGTGTGAAAATATCGTACTTCACAAATTATAATAGAATCGCTAGCGAAAAAGATAACAGGTAAACGGGCTTCCTTAGAACAACATATTATAATCGTGAGGATGAAAAATTCTGTTCAACTTAAAAATAAATTGGCTGAAGCGCAGGGAGATAGTTTCTGCGTTTCTACGGTATAAGTGGCTTTTCCAAATTAACAACATCATGAGTTTTGCGGTGTCACAGCTAGTGGCATCTAACATAATTGTTTTTCCGAATCAGACAATCAAGAATGTTTCCTAAGAATGTGTTTATGGAAAAATCCGAGTATTAATAAATATTTTCATTTTTATACTCTACTCGACTTGTAGTGAAAAGACACATACCTTTATACATATAATAAAAAATAGGTTTATGTCAAGTCTCTGCTGTTACTCTAGTGTTACAAACATCCACAAAGACTTAATATACCATTGTACCACAAATGATTTCGGGTAGAGAAATCGGAGTCGATTCTAACTCTTGTTCACACGAGGCACCTATAACCTCGAAATAGATCTGTATTAAGGTTAAAGATGGTACTCGATTTGGAACCGCAATATATCATAAAACTATATATTATTTCCACTTTTCTATGATGAATATAATAAATAATAGTCTAGTTCAGAAGGAAGTTAAATTAGATGGAGACTAATAAAATGTAAAGCTGTGAGCAGTGTCAAGAATGAGCGCACATGACTCGGAAAGGAAGGAAGGATCCAATGAAATGTATGTATATAAAATTAGACTTAACGAAAAATCGTACATTTTAAAGAGCCTAATATATCGCCCACGGCAATTGGGAAGTACCGCTGAATGTGTGAAATGGGTTATACGTGAAAAATGAATTAAAGAAAATATTTGCATACGGAATTGCAAATCAACAAATAATTGAAAAAAAAAATTTATTTATTGTATTATTTTATTTAAAATATTTGCAACATTTATTGTCATGAATAAATAGTTATGCATTGTTGGTGAATAAATTAAAAACAAAAAAAAAGCACTTGGAATATGAAATCGTTAGAAACATAAATTTCATTACATAAAAATGTATATATGCATGCATAAGCACATAGACATATACTCACTAGCATACGGCGCCGCCGTTTTAGCATATGTTTCGCATCGTTAGAGTTTTAACGAGAGAAGCAGAGAAGCGAAGTCTACTAGTAGACGACAAGTCCGATAAGACCCTGATTGTGGCATTTAGAAAAAACATTAAAAACATACGAAATAGAACGGGTGGTGACAATTTTCGCTACTTGTAAAAGCAAAAATGGTATCGTATTGAAATGGCTTGTGGAATAATGTTGCCGGGTTAACAGTAGGTCACACTTTAGGTTGATGTAGAACTAATTGCGAAGAACTCCTTGCTATTGTCGGACTTGATACAAGAGGCAAAATCGCGTAAGGGCGCTCGCCACCGCACTGCATTTCCTCCAGTTGGTGCCTGTAAAGTATGAATATTTGCAACTTAATTCCAAAAAAAGTGGTGAAGATGTCAGTAACCCAAAAGAACGTTGAACGTTAGCAATTAGTGCGAGGAAAGTGGCAGCGATCGACGTGTCGGCCTTCGAAAAGCTAGCCGAGCGCATAAACGCGCTCGTTAATATGCTCGCAAATGTAAAGAGGCAGTATACTGCTGGAATACCACTAGGATTGTAAATAAACGAGGCGAAGAGTAAGAAGCCTGAACTAGAATGAGGCGCGATGGTAAGCGTAACAACTAGACAAGGCAGAGAAATGGAGGCACTAGCGTCCGAACACTGCAGCGCGTCCACTGAAGCAAAAATGTGAAGCAAGCGACTGGTGAAGCTCGCAGTGCAATCGGAAAATTTAAAGTACTTTAGATAATTTCTAAAAAACATAACATAGAACGTCGATGACATGCTTTAAATGTAATTATGCGAGATCATGCAAAGACAAGTACACCAGATGCCAATGCTTTATGTATAGATGAAAGAGTCAAGTGCTCAATAATTAAAAGAGCGAACAAGGCTTGTTCGATCAATAGTCGTAGAGAAGTAGTTAGACACGCTACTAATAAGCGAACTATATCGCAACTCCAGAGGAACATACTTTCGAACACATACGATGATCGAACGAGAGGTGTGAGAGAATTATTGAGAGCTATATATATGAAAAAATAAAGGAAGTAAACAGCGAAAAGGTTTGTCACATGCCAAATAGCATAGACCGCTTCATTTCAAGGAGATGAACCCAAAGATTTATCTCCAGCGCAAAGGAATGAGTGAAGACAACATGTCAATGTTCACAGAATGTTCGAGTAGGCATGGTTGTTGATGGAAACGCCTACGTATAAGCGCTTTGCACCTGCGACATAGATGTTAAGTTAGGCTGTTGAAGATGTTTGCTAAGGCTTATGTAAGAGTAACGTTTTGGACTAACATCCCACGCAGCCTACCGAGAAAATACTTAGTAATGTCGAAGTTGGTTTTAGGTTAGGTTAAGCTTCCTACTTACATACTACAATACATGCATATATGTAAAATCACAAAATCAATACCATATTCTCAGAGTTTAATTTCAATAACCAAAAGAGAAAAAAGTCAAAGAAACAAAATATAAATATATATAAAATCATCTTCTTCTGCACGAGGGTCACTAGCATTGAACGCAGTTAAGCATAAATAACGTTGTTCGTTCTTTTCGATTGGTTCATCTTTTCGAACACACGGTGCAGTCATGCCTAACCCTCATGCTCATAAAATGTCATTCCAGACTGATAACTGAAAAATGTCTATGCCACAGAGTTATTAATGGTGTTGTTGATTAGTTTTATACGTATATACAGACAACGTGCTGTGAACTGTAGCTGCTGGCCCATCATATCTCGCATATTGATGGTCCAATCATTGCCTGGATAGTGGAGTATAGAAATTATGAGAATTTTATAATAAACACAGTAATCATGTTTTTTTATCCATAGGTGAACGTAACGTTTTCACTTACACACATTCAAATTTACACACGTTCATAATCAACAGATTGTTAATAATTTGATAAAAAGCATTTCTTATGAGTATGCATTCTAGCCACATAGTATGTACATTCTAAAAATTCATACGGTCAGGATGTAGTCAATTGCAGGGTTGTACCTTTTATGTAAACGTACTTTGTGTGGGCTTTGAAGATTTACTCCTGAGATTTTTGTATCGGGTTATTTTAAATTTCTGTCAACTTTCACGTGTACTTTGCTGAAAAGTTCGCTTACCGTTATTCGTAGAGCGATAACATTTCGGTATTAAGTAGTGTTTCAAATGGAATCTACCGGAAATCGCGTAGAGTATGCAAATTCTTGTAGATAAAAGAGTTGCACACAGTTAAAAATTAAAAATGAAATGCTGTAACCATTGGGGGTAATTGTAAGGGCTTTTAAATGAGCATTTGAGTTTCGTCGTGATTACATGGGACGCCCGTTTTGTATGTTTTTTAAGTGCAATCGCAGGACAGATGATAGAGCGATATGCATTCATTCATTTACTCATTTCAAGTGAATTGCTGTTTGATATTTCCGCAAAGAAATTTTATTCGAGCATACTATGCGCGGTTTCGGCATATATCAGCATTCGATCAAACACGGTGTTGCCTAAAAATCACAAAAAAAAAAAACTGTTCTGAAAGAGTGAGACAAAATTTTATGTTCTTTGTAAGTACGTATGAGATTAGCCTCCACTAGTTTTGATAATAACGTAAAATATTAAAACTTAGGCTTTTCTGCCATAAAAAGCAAAAATTTTCGTGAAAATCTTTATGCGGGATCTAAGAATAGACTTTCCTCGTCCAAATTTTGTACAGTTAATTTTTTTTATCTTAAATTAAGGGTTAATATTACATACTAAAATTTAGCCTTTTTGCCCTACAAAGAATCCATTTTCGTGAAAATCTTTATATAGGGTACAGGGTTCAAAAAATAAGCCGACACTGTTCAAATTTGCTATAGTTAATTTTTTTATCTTAAATTACTGTTATGATGTGATCTTGATCATGAAGCATTGAAAATTAGACCGCTTTGCCGTATAAACTTCAGTTTTCCTTATACGAGAGGAGGTCCAAAAATTTCCCCTGGCGGTTCAAAGTTTTCGTACCAATTTAGAATACCAAAATACTATTACTTGGCCACTTCTGTCGAGAAATTTTGAAAATTATCATTTTTTCCCTGTAACGACTGTTCAAAATAAGGCGTTATATGTGGAGTTGTTGGAAAAGTGGACTAATGCAAACCATTTTCAATAGTGGTTGTCTTTGGGCCAAAACACGTCGGTGTAGCGTGAACATAAACAGAACATGGACATACATCGGACAGGCAGACAGGCTTAGATCGATTTAGAAAATAATTCTGAATCGGTCGGTACATGAAAAGATCTCTCTTAGGCGCTTCTGCGTGTTATGTACGACCGCACGAACTTAATATACCCTGTACCACAAGTGGTGTAGGATGTAAATTTGGACATAGGAGTGAAGTAATTGCGATTTCTTTTGCTTTCAATGACGCCTAATGCAGAGGGGTGGATAGAGACAAGACGAAGGTGATTACCGACAAGTATCACTTTTTATTTAACCGGAAAGAAATGAGAAGAAATGAGAGGAGGGGTAACCGAAACCCATAAACAGGAAAGGCTAAAATAGAGAGACAGAGACGGGAACAAAAGAATTTACAGAAAAAGATAAAACAGTGGGTAGGTTTCCAAATCCGCACAAAAATATTCCCACTTTTAATAAACTTTTGTTCTTTTCTTTCTCTTTGCAGTTGAAATGCGCTTTATGTAACTGTATAAGCTTGGCGGTAAGTACCTTGCAGCAAGAATGTTTGTTTTAATTTTTTTTCTTACTTACTAAACACACAATCGCATTTTGAAAGTTTAAAACATAACAAACGTACATAAGACAATTCTTTTAAGTTAATTGACACAGTGCAGTCACTTTCGCACTCTGAAAAACAATTTTCATCATTATCATCGTCATCGTCATCATCGTTATTATCTTAAAAGTGCTGCACAAATACTTGTCCATCAAAGTGTGTGTGAAGTGGATGTATCATTGATGTTGTTAAGGGTACCTTAACAACAATAATAACAGCAAAACTAACAACAATGATAGGTGTTAACATATAAAACATCGACGAAATATGTAGACAACCATCTAAATGTAGTATTTGAAAATGTGCTTTTATGTTTATGTGTATATGTTTATGTGCGTGCATATACTTATACTCAGTTAGTTTCTACGACTCGAGTAGATGATAAATGGACGTGTTAAACATTTAAAGACAAATATATCAGATGAGATATATAACGACGCTACTACTGCTGATATTAGTCCAAGAGCTATATAAACACCAACCTCGGCGACAAAGAATATGACACTGTTATATATGAATTTTGTGTTTAGAAAGATGGATGGAGACAGATTGATATACTTTCATGATGACGGACGGTAGAGACATAGAGGTGATGCACATTTCATTAGAACGTGAGTAGTAAACGACTGACTGAGCAAAAGCGTGACTAATGTTGTTCCGCTGATGCGGATCTTTTCTTTTCTCATCTTTTTGCATTTTTGTTTTCTTAAAACTAATGCGTATAGAATTTTTTGGAAATCTTTTTTTTAAATATTTGTAAAATTTTTTATTGATGTTATTACAAACTTTAATTGTACATTTTTAAACTTTTTTATTTATATGTATTTGTGAGTTGATAACTTGAGATAATTTATGGTTAACTGAATGGAAATTAGTTACTTATTACCACTACTTTTACTTATATGAGGAAAGAAATTTACATTCCTGACACAGCTTCGATTCATTTATACTACTTAGTTAAACTTTGAAAGGATAAAAAATAAAGTTTAAACTTTTTATTTTTATCCTGAATGCAAAGAGAAGTAATCGTTTTTTCAACCCATCTATCATTCATCTTCTTGTACTTACTTATATCTCTTTCACTTTGTCTAGTCAGTCTTTCACTCAATTGCTCTTCGTCACCGTTAGCAAAAAAAAAAAAAAAAAAAAAAAAAAAAAAAAAAAAAAAATAGGAAAAGTGTTAAATGTACAGAATTGTCAACTCATGTGAAAATCATAAAAGGGCAAGGATGCAGAAGAAATGAGTTCAAAAAAATATTTTTTCATAGAAATTCTCTTACTCCTACGTAGTGCTAAGTCCATGTAATCCTGTTAGTAATTGAGATTTGTTCTTTTAAATATTCACGTGTTCATGTTTTTTTGCGATTGCCTTAAAATAATTCCATTCCTAATATAATCCTTTTTTTTTTTTTTTTGAAAATTACTTCAAACTCATAGATACTCATCATGTAAGGTAATTATGCGAAAATAGCTCAGCATGTAGTTGATTGCCATCATGTCGGTTAACCATATTTTTGTGGCATAGAGAGTTGCAAAATATCAATAGAAATCTTTCAGCTTTTCAGTTATTATTGGCAGATTCGACTTAGCCAGAAAGTGGATTTCGGTGTTCTGCCTAAATTTGTATGCTTTTACTAACTAATTCCCATTGTATTGCATAGGGCAGATAGGCAGACTGGCTCTGAATCGAACTGTGATTTTTTGTGGCATTTACTTAATTATGTATTGCTCGGGTGTAGTCAACACAACCTCTCTAGTCTTTTGATAATGGCATTTTTATGTTTCATGCAAATGTGGAAGAAATCAAAAATCTCTACATTAGGTAATATTTAATGGAGCGTAAGTTTCTTCTAAGTAAGTAATTTTAAAAGCAGTTAACTAAGGACTAAGAAGCTAAGAAAAAGCATAGAAAATTTACATTAGACTTACGGATGTGTTCTATTGTTTCACTTATATGTCAAAATGGTTGTTATTGTCTTTTGAAATATTCCCCCTCCTTCGCAAGAGCTAGCGTAAATTTTCGTGATAAATTTTCCCACATTGAACAAGTATCTTCAAATGCTTTCTCTCGAAACATTCCTGGCGTCAAAATTATGGCTGCGCAGTTTATTCTCTATTTGTGAGGATAAATGAAAGCTAGTCGTTACCAAATTATAATTATTTTGTGGATGGCTTAACCATTGGGAGTTTTAATGGTGAAAAAGTCAGTTGATTGCATTGTCACATCTTCATTTTGCTTGTCTTTACGAGAAATTCGGGCAAACAAGCACTTTTGTGTCATTTGCAAAAGAGCATTTCACGTCCACATTTCACATTAAACTCTTGCCTCGACAGATTTATAAGCCACCAGGGGCTTCAAAGTGCTACCAGCATTAGACTGACATTAGGACGTCAATCTCTTGTTCTTGCCTTTGCAGCAAAATGTCTTGAGAAGATACTTAGCCTTCTGCACTCCTATGTCGCTTATGTGTCGATATTGCTTTTCTTACATCAACTCGTATGTCGGCATAGAGTCAACATTGTGTTGTTTGAAAATTTTTAATTATGGGGTTAGCGGTAGGTGAGAAAAGCGTTCAATAAATAAGTTAACAACAATTCCAGAAATACTGAGTCATTTTAGAGATTTTACAAGACCACGGTATTTATGCACGTAGGTGTGAAAAGAACAACAACAAATAGTACTAGTTTGCCGTTCTGCTACAGATGACATAAATGTATTGGAGGAAATGCCATGGTATGCGGACAGCAGTGCAGCATAGGCAAATATTATGAATAGATTTTTTTGGCCTGAAATTACTTCATGCAAAAGTTATACCAATCCAATGTCATGCGGTGCATATTTCCTAGCCGCGGATATTGACGTCAACATCTTGGAATCTATTCATTCTATTTCGAAACAGTAACCGTAGTATCACTAGCTAGGAACTACAAAGATACTGCGATTATAAAATAAAAAGAGTCAGTTTTAAGATCATGTCTAACTGCAAGTTTGAAAATATTTCTATAAAATCCTATAGTAGGCCACAACCCGTCATTATATACCCTGCACAACCCTACAGCTATTCATTTCATATAACGACTTTTCAAAATAAGGTGTTACAGGGAAACTGGTCGAAAAAGGGATCCAATTTTGACCATTTTCGATAGTGTTCGCCCTTGGGCGAAGACACGTCGATATACCATATTTCGTAAAAATTCAAGAAAATTGCGGCCTGTACGTTGATCACAATAACCCAAGACGGACGGACAAGTTTAGTCGATTGGTATAGTAAAAGATGGGTCTATTTCAAGTTTTTCTGAGTGTTGCATACTTGCGCAGAAATATAATATGCCGTCGTACCACAAGTGATGTATGTTACCTTGCAAACGCATTATGAACTAAACAAAAAATATAAATTTAAAGTTCAAATGCTTCTCAAGGGGTTATAGTGTAGGGATTAGGGTTAACTTATAAGTACAGAGATGCTTCTTTCGTAAATTAATTCGAGAAATACGGCCGCTGACCCTATGCTCACGTAGCCCCTTAATTAATTTGTTACTCTATACTTGATTTTACAGATCGCACACATGCGGTACTTAAACTCTATAGATGTCAGTATGTCGCTGCAAATTATTTGCATAATATTTTTATAGTTGACAAGAATGCTTCTCACACTAAGTGGGGAAGATGTGTTGAATTATTTCAAATTACGATTCATTTGTTTATATAAAACTATTAATTAATCAAACACAATTAAGTACATCCATGCATTCATACCATTTTCATATCTTTGTCGTCGTTTAAACAAACATTAGAGCGTTTGCGAATTGTTTTGCAAATTATCTGTCTCTTTAATACTTATTATGGTTAAATTAAGTAAATATTTTCTTACAACTGAAGCAAATAAAATTTTTCCTATTTAACATAAATTATTTATACATCATTAAATAATTACTAAATAAATACATTGTTGGGGAATGGCATGACTGTTGAACTCGTGTGCACTTACACTTCATATACATACATAAGCGTATAAAGATATTAATGATTGCGTTTTTAGAATACAAAAATACCCTTTGAACTTGAATTAGTCGCTTTATATGCATTTGTCCGATCCTTTATATGATTAGGATATGCAGTCATAGGTGTACAAAAGCTTTATACACCACATTCACGGAGCACCTCATTGCTTTTTTATTAACCATACGCTTCTGTGATCCCTCGCAGTTGCAGGTACACTTACAATTTCAAAACTAAATTTGATCGGAAATTTTTCGTTTCTTTTTGCATTATCGGTCTGTAAGTGCTGTTCGAACTATATAATGCTTGAGGCAAAATTTTAAAGCTGTTTACTGCCATCTTCGTTTTGCAAGTGACAGTTTAACAAAACGCTTCCAAGCTTATTGCTTATTCTTTTAATATATACCCGGCGAGCTCAGTTGCAATCAAGTTGCGTTGGCGGTCGTTAGCTAGCCAAAGATATTAGACTACATTGATATAAGTTGGATGAAGGAAATGAAATTTGAGCAGATAATAGGGCTCAATACTTTTTAGACTATTTGTACGAAATCATAATATGACTTAACACGACAATAATAATAATAATGCATTCATTGCTTTCACATCAATTCACTACGTGCGAAGATATTCGGCTCAAGTCAAGCAAAACAATAAATTTAATATAATTTTCTTATTGTCTTTCATTTGTACTTACAAAAGTACTTCGCCTACTTTTCAACTCTCTGTAAATCAACAGTAAAGTCAATAAAATTGTGAAAGCTTCTAATAGACAAACAAAACTGTTCAATATGCAATAACTGAAGTATGCAGCTATACAAGTTACTGCTATACAAATATATGTATGTACACAAATAAGTTGGATATGCATTGATGTATAAACGCTTTTTTTACAAAATAAATAAAATTACATAAATCAACAAATGCACATATAAGGAGAGATTCGAATGATATGTAAATTACTATACATGTGTAGTAGTGAAAGAAGCAATAATAATAACAGTAACAACAATCACTACTACTACACCACATAAAATAAAGAATTAAATGTAATTTTAGTTAAAATCGTTTATGCCGTAAAATCGTTTTGAAATGTCCGAACAGTGTTTTTAATAATAGATTAAAATTTAAAATGAAAATTGTAATGCAATTATTTATAAAATTACTTTTTCAAACGTTTCAAACATGCACAAGTGTTCTCCTTACCAATATTACCGCGCGTTATCTTTTTCCTTTTTTTCTTCCTTCTGAATCTTTTCCAATTTTTTTTTTTTTCCTTAAGTATTCAAAATGAATCATCTATACGCCAAAAACAAGCAAAGTTAACTGAACTCAAGCCATAATTTTGAAATAAAAGTTTATGAAGGACTTGTAAATTACAAAGAAAGAAAGTATTGCTCTGACTGGTTGTTATTTACATCGCGGAAGGATGAGAAGTATGTTCATTTTGTCAAAACGATTGCAACGCCCAGAAAGAAGCTTCGGGGACCCCACAAACTAGATATCAGCATCAAATTTTGAATCAGTTCAAGCATGCCCGTAGATAGGAATTATATGCAATGCTTTTTTAACGTGCCGCTAAATGGAGTAAGCAAGAGGCGCAACTACCAAATCAATGTTTGCAAGTTTAAATCTCTGTACCGTTTGACTCTATTTCGTCATAGCCTAGCATAGCATAGTAAGTGCATGTTCACCAATGGAGTGAACATCTAATAGGCAGCTCCCTTCCCAACTTTCCATATTTCTTTCCGGCTCCAATCGCGATATACATATATGGGATATATCCTCCGAGTGATTGGTCATGAAAAAAAAAAAACATTGAAACCGATTCTCATTGTATATGCCAACTAAGGGCATTATACAAAGATGGACGAAAAACAAAACAAAAACAGGCAAGAAAATTATATTCGGTCGTGACGGACTCTTTTATACCCATCACTGTGATTGTAAAAAACAAAAATAATAAAAATAAAATAGTGAAAGAAGTAGATTTCCATGTTCTACAATATGGATTGGGCGCGGCTAAGTTTTTCTATCTTCAAAATAAAAGGTCTTGTCGCATAGGCGTGTGAGCTTGTCCTCTGAAAACTTTGAGTTGCTTCAAAATTCTTTTGTAATTTGGAAGTGACATCTTCATCTTTGCTTACGGGGGAATGTTTACTACAAATTTAGAACTGGCCAAGAAAATATGTACTTTTTGAAGCTTGTTTCTGCGCCTTACAAATGTATTGAACAAATATTAAATTTTGATTTACTATCTTGAGTAGGCGAGGACAATTTTCACTTTTTTGTACAGTTACCACAGCATCGCCGATGGGATGTGCTTTAAAATTTTTAGAAATTTATTGACTGTAGCTTGTGAGTAATGAGCAAAAACTCAATTTTTTATTTCTTTTGAATAACAGAGGTGATCTCACTCTACGTAGTACTATGGGCGTGTCCTCCAACCGGTTGGACCCATTTTCAATAATAACCCGCTGGCAAGCACTTCCAATGTTTCTACCAAATTTGAAGCCAATAGCTTCAGTCTTGCGACCAGGAGAATATTTACGACAGACAGACATACAGATGGACAAACGGGCATGCTTAAATCGATTTAGAATTTGATGCTGACCAAGAACATATATGCTTTGTGGGGCCTCTAAAGCTTCCGGACCCTGCGAATGCTTCGAAAAAATGGGCATAGTCCCCGTCCTTCGGTGATGGCTATAAAAACGCAGAAATATTTGTAAGCATGGCAAAGATACCACTGGCTTTCTATTTACTATCAAATCGAAGAATTTTAGCGCTAACAGGAATCATCAAAATGTTAGTGTGGCGATAAATTCGCGCGAGTTTTGAGTCTCGTTTTTTGAGTCTAGTTTTTTTATAGTCTCGTGAGACTACAATTTAATCAATTACCTCGGCCCCCGAAATAGAGTCTGTTACTTTTAAAAACATTTAAATGAGTCTGAAAAAATCCCTCTCAAAACAGGTAAATTTTTTAAATAATTGCACATTGCGATGTTGTTTTATGGAATTAAAATGGCTTAGGATGGAAGTGTTTATACTTACTTTCAGTTTTCAATTTCAATTTTTGCAGTTTTACTCTTTTATTATTTTCATTTTAACAGTACTTTAAAGGGAACTATGTCGTTAAAGTTCTATTCACTTACATTCTATATACCCACACAGAATAATAGGAAGAAAATACAATAAAAAGAAAGAGAAAAAACAAATTAACGAGACATAAGTTGCAGTAATTTGCTATATTGTATTGCAAATAGTATTGTGTTCTTTTTATATTCACTGTTGAAGGACGGGAGCATACATGATTTATCCTTCCATATGTGCCACGCAAGCACAGGCATCAGAGATTCCATGAAAAGAATACAGTGTTCATTAGCCAAAGATCAATGTACCTCACTGCGGTTGTTCGCTAGTTCGTATATCGGTCAAATGCCCATGGCTGCAAAAATTAAGACATTGATGACTAGGATTGAAGTTCCACAATAGAAGTGATTCCTCCCAATCTACCACAGTGGAAAAGGTGTAAAGCTAACAATTCGTAGAAGACATATGTGGAACTGAAGTTTAAAGGCCGAGATTTTTCTACATATACGAACACTATGTATAGAAAACTTTAACTTGAAAACTCCAGGCGAAATGAATATTTTGAAAGCCTCTTATAGATAAGTCCAACTGATCATCTTTCACGTCAATATTCCATAGAATATTCCAAATATATGTAAAGATAGCGTTAAATTTTGAGTTAATATTGAGGAGTTTGCTTTCGAAATAGTTACCTACTGACGTGGTTATCAAAATCGTAATCTCTGCTGTCTAGAAACGGATATTAAAATTGATTGAATGTAGTTGAAGACTGCTATGTAATATTCGACTTAAGCTTTCCGATTTGTCTTATTTTTACGTTTTCCTTTTTTGCAATTTTCTGTTGTTAATTTGTAATGAAATTGATAAAAATCAGAGAACCCTACGGATATGAAAAAACGGAGTCTGATTCTTACAAATAGCAACAACATCATCAGTTATATAATTTAACATAATATGGCATCACAAATGCATATATATATATATATATATATATGTATATATATATATGGGTGTGTGTATGTGTGTGTGTGTGCTTACACTTGAAATGCATAGTTTTACTATTCCATTCTATATAGCACAATTGCGATGTAGTAGAATTCTCTAAAGAGCCATTACGATGCCAACATGCCAAGGCATAATTGCAATTGTTCTATAAACAAAGAATGAGGGAATGCGTTATAGCGTGGCGGTTGGTAATGAATAAAGGTCGGGGCGGCTAGCAGATATACATATATCATGGGTCAATGTGTGTTAGAGCAGTTGGAGTATGCACTTAATTTTGAATGATGTTGATGTTTGACGATTACGCATGACGATGAGGTATATAGGCAGGCAAGGGCAGATAATCGAAAAAAAAATGCATGTACATACGAACGGCATTGCATGTGTGCCCGTGCAAAACTGTTGCTGCGTTAAAGCACATCATTAAAGTGGACACTCTGTTCTTTTTTTATGTCAGTACGTGCGTCTGCAAGTACACATGTGTAAATGTCGTATGTACGTATACTAATGTATCGTGGATGACCCATGGAGAATACCAAGGCACATTAAAACCATAAAATGTTAATGAATGAGTGTAGAGGCCTGCTTCATATATACACGCTCACACTTGTGCACACATATAAGTACACAAATAAGAAAGCAAGGATTCGCATACACTTTGAATCCATAAAAATGAAAATCATTTTTAAATTGGCACAAAAACCCTTAAAAATGAGCGCAATTAAATTTCAGACTCGAACAAAAAAAGATTAAAACTTTTTTTTGAAAATTTCTCGCAGCTGCTATTTACACACACCCAGATACCGGGTAGCAGCATATTGTTTTATGCAATATATGTATGTATACTTGTATACGTAGATATCAATTGAATTCGCAGTAACAACCATTTCATAATGACCCATTTCATATCCAATCACCATTACCGTCATCATAATCGTAGTCATCACCGTCATCACGATCGCATCTCAGTTTATCTGGCAATAAACCGGGAGAATGTTTAATGCGCATGCAACAATATAATAACAAATAATACGGCAAATAACAACAACAACAGAAAATCTCTAAATGGCTCTTTATTAAATGACATTGCATTCATTTACTTATTGTGCTGGTCGGTGCGGCCAACTATTTAATTCTAAAATTGCATTTAATTAAAACAATTTTTATCGCTATCGTCATCATCCCTATCATCACACACAGCCGCCATCATACAATCCAAAAAGGAGTACTCAGCAACGTTATCATCGACATCATCAACATCATCATCATCATCATCATCATCATCATCATCATCATAGTAATCATCATGATGAGCACTTTATAACATAATCGCACATTTGTATGTAATTAAACCAAATCATTTGCTTTCGTAAAACGGAAGTTTTGTACACGCAGGTAAGAAAGTTGTATGTGTGTGTTTTTGTAATCGTATCATGAATCATTTACTAAACATTTTAATCGCTTTATTATGCCTAATATCGTCGCAACTGGAACTTATATGCAATTGTTTAAGGCGTTTAAATTCAAATCAATCAATTAATTAATTAATAGAGAAGAAGTACAATTTTAATTCTGCAAACCAATTCCGAAATTGCGAAATTATTATCATTATCTAAAACAATTAAGTTTAGTTGTTCGATTCAATTACTCTCTGGGAAATCAGCTACGCTTGCCAGTTTACTCATTACTTTAGACTAAGTAACATCTTGTAAGTAACTTCTTTAATGTTCATTACCGAAAGGTGTAGGTATATTCGTTTTGTCAAAACGTTTGCAACACTGAAAAGGAAGCGTTGAAAGTCCCATAAAGTATATCCATTCTTGATGGGCATGGAATTCTGAATCGATATATGCACGTCCGTCTGTCAGTCCAATCTTCTGGATGACGTCTGTTGTAAGCATTCTACTGGAGCTAACGGCTGCAAATTTAGCAGAAGCATCCTTGCTGCAGAAGTCCTTGCACTTTGGTTGGTATTGAAAATGGGTCGAATCGGGCGAAGTACACGCCTATAGTGTAAAATAAGTTGAAAAGGGTTTGCTTTCCCAAAGGAACAAAATCGGTTTTTTTTCTCATGCATGTATATTACACGTATATGACGTTGTAGTGCCTGGCCAAGAATGGAAAAGTTTGGCTCCGCTTATCAAATATTGTAAGGTATCATCGTTTAATATTTTTCCGAAACACTAATAACGGACAAAAGCAAGCTTCAGAACCCCCATAGAGTCTATACATTCTTGACCAGTGGCAAATTCGCAAGGCGCTGAAGCATGTTCTCTCTTCGTTTGTGCATAGCCCTTTTTAGGATGAAAGTGATGAGTATAAAAGGTTCGGTCACAGCCGAAAATAATTGTCTTACTTGTTATACATTTCTCCCTGCTATAATTTGATTAGTTAATCCTTTTGAATTACATTTTTTTTTGTAACATCTGTTGTCAAAATAAGATAGAGAAAATAAAGTCAAGTGAAGGAAAAAGCAAGTGTTTTCGTGGCTAAGACACAACATCTTTGCGACGAGTAAGTAATAAATCAAGAAAAACAATTAATCAAATTTGAATTGAATTTGTTCCATTCTGTGGCACTTGTCGTTCGTATCGCCTTTCATAATTCGAAAGCACTAAATAAAATGTTAGCCTACGACAATTACGTATGAAAACTTCTCTTGCTTCAGTATTAAGAACTTCCCGGAAAGCTTCTAGAAGATCAGCGGGCTTCGATGCAGTCAATACCCAAAAGCAGAACAATTCTAGTACTAGCTGTCTAGTACTAGTTTTTCGTAAATTTCATAAAGAAAAATGTCATTACGTGTTATATTTGCAAGAACTATAGGAGAAGTTGCACCGAAAAGCAGAAATTCTTTTTCTTATCTTGGATTGGCGCAGAGCTTTTTAATGTTTCAAAAAAAACATAGTTAGAAGCACAGATATGAAAGACCAAACCCTCACTGACTAACCTCAATGTTGCCAGCGCATTTTTTGTCAAAACAATACGTGTATTAATTAGTTTTTTTATTTCTTTATCAGATCGGTTAAAGAGCAAGCACAATGTTACGTATTTTAAGTAACATTGCTTTATATGTGAAATGTATGTAACAATTGGTAAATGGAGCATTAAAGTATTAGAAGAGATGAATAAATAACATATTAGGTCCTTCCATGTATTCTGATCAGCAACAGAATAATGGTAAAGTAATGCGAAGTATCAATCTACACACCGTTTAATTTTGTTGATTTTGTCCTTTCGCTACTTAAAATAACGCTTTTATTTAGCTGTATTGAGTTACTCAGTGTAAGCAGACACTACTCCTACTCCCACTACTCATAGAACTGCATTTTCGACATTCATTACTTTCGGTGCTCGATTTGAAAAAATCTGCTGCCGAAGCCCATCGGACACTTTTAGAAGCTTAAGCCGATGCTGCTTCACCATATCCCAATTGTCGGTTTTGGTTTCAACGGCTCAAAAGTGGCGATTTTTATGTCAATGGCAAAGAACGGCCCGAAGGATCGAAAAAGCTCCAAGATAATCAATTCCAAGACTTATTGGACGAAAACGCAGCTCAAACTCTCAAAGAACTTTCAAATAGCTTAGGAGTTAACCGTTTTCTAGTCTAGACGTAAAAGTTTTCTAGTCTAGACGTTTACATGCGATGAAAGAGGAAGAGAGGAGGAGGAAAATGACCACCATATTTTGACTGAAATTGACTGGAAATGCCATTTTCAACCGCTCCTATATCGCCGTTTTATTGCTTGCCAAGCAAAAAGAAAAGCTTTCCGTGTCTAGAGCTCATATGTTAGTCCACGAAAGCCATCCGCATCGACACCGAAACGGAATATTCATAACTTTTGCTGCGTATATGGCGGGAACAGCAAGGTGCAACGTATTACGGCCTGCTAAAACCGAATGAAACTGTTACTGCAGATGTCTGCCGAGTTTAACTGAACCCGTTCACCCGTTCAACAATGTGTTCTTGAATAAAGGACTAGCAATAGCAATCAACAGACGCAAAGTTACCTTTGGCCATACGTTACAACATTTGCCAAGGATGTGCTCGAATGGCAAGTTCTGCCGTACCCCGCGTACTCACTAGATACAGCGCCTTCTGATTACTACTTGTTCCGATCGGTCCAGCATGGTTCACTTAGTACGCCATTTCGACATGCAGAAGAGGTGCGAAAATGGGTCTATAATTGGACTGCTGCCAAACCAATATCGTTCTTTCGATAGGGTATCGCCATATTGCCAAAAAGACGGAGAAAACTTGTAAAAAATTATGGAAATTATGGATGGTTAGTGTATTTTGTATCAATTTTTCCCAATCAAATCCTTTTTCAAGTGAAAACATTATCAAAGAACATTATTAAAGAAATATGAGTGGAGAGTGATTGCGATATCTAAGAAGAAGATTGACTCATAGTTAAATAGATTGAAGTGCTTACGCATATCTATATTAGATTAGGTTTCTTAGCAATAACAGATTGCTTACAACAAGCCAAGAACGCTATCCATATATTGAAAGCGCATACCTTATAAAGTATTATGTATTGTCAGGAAATCACTCCGTCAAGTTAGCTTCCAGGAGGCTTTCTCTCAACACCGTCTCTCACCCTCTGACAAAGAAAATTGATGCAAAGTTGAATAAAGCTCATAATTTGTATGACGTTGAGGTAATCTTGAGTCCCTTACTGGAACAGTAAAAGAGACTTCGTTTAATAGAGAAATGGGGATACTATGTTCCTTTACTTGACAATTTCTCCAAGCACTAGTGAAGCCTAACCCTAGAAAGAATGGCTTGCACTTTTTCGAGGAATAGTTAGCGAATGCAAGTCCACTTGCATCGTTGTATATAATAACGAATATAATAAACTTAAATGCGTTATATGGCAACCGCGCATTCGCATTATTGGAATCGTGTACACTGCTGCCATTTGATGTGAATATTCTTTTAACTCCCATTATTTGAAGTTAATTCGTTTAAGAAGAAAAATTAAATCAAATTTATGGCCTTCTTCTTTGGCTTTTGTCTTTGGTTCCAGTATCTTGAATTATTGCTTAATTTTGGTTTAACTCAATGATTCATTTAATTTTCTGTTGTTGTTCTTTTTCTAGTTTCTTTCGCTTTTCGGTTTTCGCGTTTGAATACACCTTACTACCTATAATCGTATCTTTGTGGTCTTTTTAATGTTATACTGCGGTAGATTTGGTTTATTACAATTTTAAATTCATGCATAGCACGAATATATAATGTATATGTGTGTATGTATGTACGTACGTTTCCAGTCAGAACGGACGTAGTGCAGTGATGGTGTGGTGTGGTTAAATGCAGCGTCAGAGTAGTAGCATTCAAATGTTCGAAAGCTTCGCGGTCATTTATCGTCAACAACACAGAATGTGCTGCTACCGCATCTATATGTAATATGGGTTTGGTATGGTATGGTATTTTGTGTACGTAACTCTGGTGTTATTTTAACTCTTCACTGCATTGCCAATAAATTTAAGCACTACATAACTCTGAAAAAGTCCATTCGTGTACCAAACACTTACAAACTAATACACACACATCGCTTGGCCAATATTCACAGCACTAAACCGTAAACCAAGAGCACAGAACAGTAGCCAGCACTTGTACTCAGGTCACCAAGTATAAAATCGCATCAACGCTAACATCATGATGACCGTTCCTTTTCTGCATACAAACACACAGGATAAATGTTTGTTAGTGTGTTATATATGTATATGTATATGTATATATAATATATATTTATATGCATATACATGCACACGTATGGGTGCTTGTATGCGTTATCAGAACGTACGAATGTTAAATAAACATAAATAACACACATTCCTTCTTACGTTACGTATGCATTGTATATTTAAATGCTCATTCGCGTGCACTCGCATACAAACACGCTCGTACGCATAGTTTTTCAATAATGTTCAATGAAGCTCAAGAGTTTTGCATATTTGGAGCGTAAATGAATTATCGGTTTATCGGTATGTGCAATGCGTGCAACGCGGAAACCAGAATACGTGTAGAAACCGATAAATATGAAACTTAATCATAATAAAGAAAAAAATTTCCTTTTTTTTTCTTTCATAAAAGAACACAAATTTAATGAAATTCATAAATTTGCAATAAATGCAGAAAGAAGCGAAAAAAAAAATGCAAAATAGACGAAAAAAAAAAAAAATGGAAAAAATTATAATCCGCACGCATACTATAAAAATAATCTTTTAATAACAAAATTAAAAGCAAATCATCGTCGAGGCAATAAAAAGAAAAGAACTTGGAAAGGAAAATATAAATTTGATGAAAAATTTTTCGTCAGAAAAAATTCTTCCTCAAAGAAGGAAAAAGAAACTACGGTCGGTTTGCGCCGGATTCCTGATAGCAACAAACTTTTTTCTTTTATTAATTTTAGACATGTCGGTCGGTCGGTCGTCAACACTTTACTGTCATAGGGCATTGATAATTGCTTTTTCAATCATTTTATATATTTAGGCATTACGTAAGAGCTAGATACAGCTCAACTAGGATTATAGCCGCCAAGTTTCATTTTTGTTTGTTTTAGAGTTTCACTTGCAGACTGCGGATATAATGGGAGACAGAAGTAAAGTGACTTTGTACCTCCCGCTAAGCTAATAATATTGGACCTCTCAAGCGCAGTTTCATGTGTTACAAACACCGTGAAAAAATTAATACACCCTGTTCACAAGGATGAGCATAGAAATCTTTGCGTAAAGAAAAGTTTTTAAAAGATTTCTTCTTTTTTTTCATTTTACTTTTATATCCAACAACGCAACAGTCATTTGCATAAATTGCTCGAAGATAATGCTAACTTTTTACGGTAATCTGTGTTAGTTGTGTTGGCATCTGCGTGTACCTATGTGTGTGTCTCGAAAAGCCACAAAATATTTTGCAAAACTTTATTCCCTTTGACTTGACGTTAAGCTACGTTTTTACGGGTGTGCCTCACAATTTTAGATTGGTTTTCTGGATATTGAGTAATGCATACGTACCAAAGTTGCCCAGAAATAGATGGGCGGTTTAACAGTGCGTATATTAAACTGAAATAAACGATTTTTGTTGTTGTTTTAATTTAGATTTGTTTCAAACTATGAGGCAAAACATTTGGAAAAGTATTCGAAAAGTAATATAAATATTTTTTATTTTTAAATTTTTCCCATTTTCACCGCATATAAATCCATACGAATTTTCCTTTCATCCTTATCGCACATATGCTTCCATTACTTTAGGAAAGAGAAAATCAGAAGCAGCTAAAAAGTCTCTACATCCGACCATAGCTAACACTCTCTTGTTTATAAAAACGTATATATGAAAAAAAAAAAGAAAAACAATTCTTTAGAGAAATTTTTAGTTGCTTCAGATCTTTTATCCACAATTCTGTAACGTTCCGTATAGAGATATGATTTTAATGTATAAGAAGTTCGACTTTTTCTCAACGCTCCAAGCTATTTTATATGTAGTCACATAAAATTATCAAGGACAAAATTTTGTTTTCCATGTTTTGATTCGTTTCAATAAAAGTTAATGTGAAAGATAAGTTTTTATATAACTCATTTTATACTTTCTAGTCTTCTACAGTTTGTATTTTATTCTACAAGTCTTCTTGTTTGTGGCGAATATTTAATTTAGAACTGACAAGCATGTCAATTCCGTCCCATTTTTTACTTATCAAGTTCTTCTATTTGGTACTCATAACAATGGGCAATCCGTGACGTTAATGTAGAGTTAACACACTTGCTGTGTCCTATTCCGCTCTCTATGTTCCTTTATGTACAATTTTTCCAAAAATCTTTTTTTCTTGCTTAATAGGTGTGTCGTGTCTTCTAGAATATGTGGGAAAAAATTCATTGTCCGCAAAAAATTTTTCCTTGAAAATTGTGAGCTGTCTCCTGTACGCTTCGACAAGAATGTTTGTGTGAAGTGAACAGAGCAGTTGGGATGTTGCAGCTTAATATCCTGGCTTTTGGTGCGTACCTCTTCTAACACACTGAAGAATGTCTTTGGGAACTGTTTACGTTAAGTTAAATTAAAATCGTTTGCAAGATAAATATGTTAGTGTAGCTTCACCAAGGTAATCTTCAAGTTTTCCCCTACTTTCAAGAGATTCCCTACTTTCAAGAGATTCCCTACTTTCAAGAGATTCTCTACTTTCCATTGTTTCTACCACGAAATTAAAAGCTTGAGACGAGTATTTTTAAGTTTTTCCTCGCTTCCTATATATATATTCTTGTTATTTCGCAACATACAAAGTGTAACACGTACAACGCTTTCTTTGACGGACACGGCAAAACGAGCACTTTCGAGGAAAGGGAATGAGAATTGAAATATTTGAGCTTGAAAGGGCATTTTTATGCTTCTCGGATCACAACCCAATGCTCAAAAATTGCAGTTTTTCATTCAAAGACTTCCCATTTACGCAGACCTCTATGTTGCTAAAAACTATCACAAATTTCTGTAGACATAGGGAGTAGATTAAAGGATTTTTAAAGGATTGCTTGTCGCAGAGAGCACCTTCTACGAAAATTATCCCCAGAGACTAGCTGCTGTGTTTAATGTATTTCTAAATTAATTTTTTTTTCCAGCATGCCAAGGCACGCTTAGTAATCTTCTCAAATATTATTATTATACTATATTTCCTTTTATCCTTTTAGTCTTTAGGCTCTTACAGCGAATAAGAACATTATAGTCGAGCAAGGCCGACCTTTAAATATCCTACACCACATTGTCTAACACAGTTCTTATTTTTATTATAGAACACAAAAATTATGTCTTATATCTATATAAAGGCATATTTCTCAAGTGCGTATCTATGGGGACGCGGGGCCAAAACGCAAGCTAATGTAGTACAAGTTTAATAGGGCATAGGGCAAGATTCAAAAATAGGCGTAGATGGTCCCAAACTTGTAGAGTATAGACCTTTTTGCTTTATGAAGGGTCGGTTTTCGTGAAAATCCTTACTAGGATAGAATCCAAAATATAGACCGAGATGGTCCGATGATACGGTTAATTTTCTTATATTAAATTACTTTTGCAAGTTAAATAAAAGCTTCTATTGAGCGATTTTTGTACAGAATTTTTATTTGATTAAATTTTTTTTTGGTTTTTATCTTATTATCTATCTATCATTGTCACTTTGCATACGCACTTAATTAGGTTATTTTGAGCAAAGTTACGTTGCTTTGGAGACATCTATTCGGTAAAATTCGACAAACTTTTGCGAACATATATTACATTCTTCTATGCTATGATGTACTAATCCACTTCAGTATGCATTCTACTTAGATCTAAGTTTATTTTGTACGAAGTTACTTTACTAATTTACTTTACTTAATCCATTTTTACTACTTATCGTAACGCAGCCTAGTTTGACTTATAGCAAACTACTTTGTATTCAATCAATAATCTTTTCCATGCCAACCTACCTTATTACACGCAGACAGTTGTATAGTCAGTAAAGCACGTCGTAAAGCACAAACGTATAAAAAGTTATAGTGGGACGTGACTGTTAATTTACTGGGAACACACTTTACATTATAACCAACGAGTAGGCAGTCGATTTTATAACATTTAATTTAACTATTTTTTCATTAAAAAGGGGAAGAATATTTCAGTTACCCAATGCAACGACGTAAATGCTTCTCTTTTCTTTTTTCAATTTCAATAAATCAATTAGCCCAAAGATCACATTGCCATCACACAGTCATCATTTATTTCCCATGTAAAGGGGAGAATCATAAAGCAAAGAGTACCCCTTGACACCTAATGTGTCAAAGGCCACCTTCTGCATGGTACGATCTTATGATCAACTTCTAAAGCAAATTAAATCGAATAAACGTAATCGTATACTAAAATCTGTAGCGTTAGAAGAAGTGCGTTTCCTGTCATTTTCGGTTTTAAAACTCTTTGAACCTTCAAACCGTGCCCGTGCACGATTAGACGCTTTATTCAAATAGACAAAATTAATGTGAAACCCGCATTTTAACTAAACAAAATGTTTTCATTTCCAGTGGTGCCAGGTAAGGAAGCTTTAGACCAAGTAGATATAGCTATCACTTCAATTCAATTCAATTAATTTAACGCGAACTTGAGAGTTATCTGCCTCAAGCCGACGCCTATGGGTACGGGAGCATAAAGGGGAAATGCGTGAGAAAGAAGGTAAACTTGAACGTGAACGAAGAAGACAACGTGAATCTAGGCTTAGGGAGGAAAGTGAATACGTACGAATATCAGGTTAACGTGATATAAAACGCAAAAGGAAAGTCAATGAACTATGAAAAACCTAAAAAAGAAAGTGCAGAGGTTTAAAAGAACTTCTGGAAAATCACGAGACGAAATGTTGAGGCGATATGACCGCATATCGAATTACGTGCTTTACTATTTTTAGGGGCAATTTTAAGTGCCACTTGAAGAGAATTGGAAGTTCTAGAGACGGAGGTGTGTATCGTTGCTGAGCTACCTAGTTCGGGAGATATTCTAAATTTTTCTCCCACGGACACTCTACGGACGATTACAACTAAAAGAAATACATGTGCTTTACCTTTATAAAATAATCGGACGGACGAAATCTACTTACTGAAAGAGCACATCGTCAGCGCTAAGCTATTCTATAACCTGTTCCACCTATGGTCTCCTTCCGCCCATAATTTGCCATGAGTTATAGTGGGATGATGAATGGGAGATAGTGCGAGAGAATAGGACGATAGCGAAGGTGGTGGCAATGAATCGCCTTAGGATATTTTAATAATGTTCATTTAATTGAATTGAAGTTGAAAGAGGATGAGGTTGCTCAGTGGCAATCACGCCTTCTTTACAGTTATTAGGATATCGGATGTAAAGTTTGTACAAATCCTCACAATGCAGAGTCTATCTCGCCTCGAAGTTCGTACTAACGAACCAGTCTAGAAAATGAAACTTCTTCGATCATCAAAACTGTCACAATTAGAATAAATTAAGAAGACAATAAAAAAACAACGAATTAAATCTAATGCAGTCGGAAAGAGGAGAGTGTGGAGAACTTTTTTGGGTATGAAGACCAATTAAAGTGAAGAGAAGTGCAATTGCAAAGCACATAATTCAAATGGCAACAGGAAAGAGGACTTGAACTCCAACGTGTTAGCAACAAAAAAACAGAAGACAATGTTAAAATAAGAGAAGAGAAGATCCGCCTGAGTGGCCGAGTAGGCAAGAGTCTCGACTAGCAATTCAATGGTCGTGGGTTCAAACCTCAAGTGCGGTAGAGTTTTTAATAATAAAAATAATAATAATATTAATAAAAAAAAAATAAATAAATAAATAAATAAAAGCCGAAAGCCTTAGATGCTAGTGCTTTAAGACTTTAGTCTTAGAATTTATTCTCTGGCTAAATTTATATAATAATAATAATAATAATAAGAGAAGAGAGGGAGATTACCAAAATCTATTGAAAAACTATACGAAACTGATTTCAAAGTATGGGAAAAAAAGATTAAGACAACGACACTAAAAAGGTGGAATGAGACAGAGGCGAACGAAATATGCAAATTGACAGTGTAGTACAAGAAAAGCAGGCAGAAATTTTGAAGAATAACAAACAATTTAAAGTGACATTTGGTTCTTTAACAGAAAATACAAAAACGATTCACAAGCAGCTGAGTCTGTGAAAATGTGTGCTATAACTCGTAAGACGTTAGCAGAACCCGGTGCTCAAATGGAAGGCAGTATTATACAGATGCGGATAGGTCTGCAACATAAGGTGAAAGGATGTCGAATGGCTTTATCAACGAACGTGAACAATCGCGAAAACATCTGTAGCGCAAATTACAGAATGAAAGAGCCGGTTTTGAAGCAGCAATGAGACCAAGAAATGTACCTTGACTAGAACCGATATGAAGTCGAAAAAGTGGATAAAGCACAAACTCCAAAGAAGGCTCTTACTGCAGGTAAACTCGTTAAAGCATTGCCTACGCCACTGAAAATGGTTGTGATCGGACCACTGTTTCGATCACTTTCTCCTCCGGTCACCTTATACGATCTCGGAAACATCCAAACGCGCGGGCAAAATGATCACAAACGCTCCCTTTTTCGAGATATGAAAACAAATATAGAAACACGTCATAAATTAAAATTAAATAAATGAGCTACGGACGAAAAGTTTAAATTGAATTCAACTGCATTGAATCGATATAAATTTAATTACACTAAAGGGTATTCTTTTCGAAAGAGTTCAATCTGGTAATAAATTTTTTTATCTCTTTGCCATTACAAATCATTCCAGTTTCTCTTTTTATCCTTTTTAATATTTTATTTTCTTGACATAAATTTTTTGCGGGCGCGCGCTAGTCCTTCCTTACAATTGAAAAGGGCATATAGAATATTAGAAAACTATAAAAAAGGCATTCCGTTCAAATACTTTATTATTGACAGGTTCAACTTTTCGCGGTGTTAAACAGTTTCATTTTATATCCTCAGAATAATTTCTTATTCACGTGCTTTGACTTTCTTACGCCATAGTGTGTGTGCGTGTGTATAGTGATGGTGCGACACATTCTACAAAAACGTCTAGTCGTTGAGGTTGGAAGGGAAACGGGGGAGCCGTGAACTAAGTGAATTGACAGTTATTGTTGTACTTTAAGCAACGCCAAGCTTGTGCGGAGGGTAACAAATGGATGATAGAAAGCAAAAAATAATCTGGTAAAATTTCTTATCAAGTTAACGAAAAAATCTTCTTTTTCCTATCATTTCTTTTTTCCTTTTTTTTGTAGAAATAAAATTTTTTGTCATATTATTTTTTGAATTCAATTGAAGTTAATAATTTATCGGTAGGAGGTTACACGGTGCATAAAGTTGTTCAATTCGAGTGTGTCGCTGCATTTTCTTAAAGTTGTTCTTGAAGCTTTTGATTAACATGGATACGCTGATGAATACAATCACGTTAAAGTATTTAAATTTGTTTGTTTTCTTTGTCAACAGCATATACATATATATAGTATATGTAGTATAATAGTGTTTGTATATGTGAAAATGAACTTGTATATTCGTCTGCCATGTTTGCCAAATTATCAAATAAACGAGGATGCTCTTAACTCTTGCATTTACAATTTCGTAGAATTCTCTTAATGTAATCCAAGACATAAGACTACAAAGCTTTCATTTAATGAACCTTTTTAGGGAATCAGTTTGCATGGATAAAAACAACCAAAAAAAAATGTACATTCGTTTTAACCCGAATATTAAGCACCCATCATTCGAGCTAAACTAACTAAGTGCATCACGGTGCATATTTAATCCACTAGTAATATGTGCCCCTCTTCGTTGATTATTCGCAGTCTGTCCTATATAATCGTATTATTTTATTTACAAGGTAAAGATGCAAACAGATAAGTAAATAGAACGTTTAGAAAGATTATTGGCTTTCTAGACTAACATCGAAGCAGCTGCTCCCCACATATCTCCATAAACGAATGGATAAGAATCGCGACGACCAAGTTAGTGCTCGCGGTTTGAAATCTCAAATCGATAGAGCATACTCGGTTGTGGCCCGATTAGAGCACACCGCCTACTACTTTGCATCAACTTTTTGCATATTTTCCCCCCTCACTTTTATCTGATCTTTCCCACATTTCAGGTATCATCCATATTACCATTCTTACCATATTGCCAGCAACATCCCTGGAGTGATTGGTTATACATATATAAAAAAAATCATCGTTGGAAGGTTATTTCGAATATTTTCTTAATACACAATCAACTCATCAAGAAAGTTTAATTGACTCAAACACCCCGGCTGCGTACAATAAAGAATAAATTTCTCTCAACTTTACCTTCACACTTTAAGTGCGTATTCTTGCCTAGAGTAGTATTATAAAATATTAAGAATGACGATTTTGATATTTTTCTCTAGAGGAAACGTGCGAAGATCTTGAAAAAATTTTAATAGTTTTTGACACAGATAGAACAAGGGAAACGTTGTCGCCAATAATTTGAAGACTTGAAAATCTAGAGAACAATTCAAACAATAGCCGAATATATTAATGTAAATTCATACCGTCGCTCTGGCACTCGAGAAGCGAAGGGTACGCGTGCAGTTGTAGTAAAGTCTCGAAAAAACAATAGAGTGCAGTAGCATAAACTGTGAAGAGAAAAGTGTCTGTCAGAATGTCAAATCAATTGGACACGTTTTGTAATGTGTTCGCCCTCCGTTTATGCTTTTTATTCTTCTTTTCACTGTTTTGTTTTGCTATCTTTTGTTGCCAAAAGCAGAGTTAAATCACATCATACAAAACGAAAGCAAACAAACACAAAAACGAGCCAAAGAATATCATACAACGCATTGCCACCATCATCATGAATAATGTGCATACGAATAACGAACGTAAAGTATCTGCAGCTTAAAATATACTGTTGACAAGGAAATTCTAAACTAAACCTGAGCTTCGGTGTAAATTCAATTCATGCAGTCAAGTCAGTAACAGCAACAGCAATAGCAATAGCAATAGCATCAACCTTCTACACATAAGTATGTACATAAATATTGAATAGCTTTAACTGTATACTACCGTCACACTAACTAACATGAATTAATATTTATATACATATTTATTTCCTCTATGATTAACTTGAATTGTACGTACGGATGAAGCGAAAGAGAAAAAAAAAAATGAAAAAAAAAGTGTTTTCTCTATCATTGAAATGAAAACGATCAAAATGAATCACGCAATCTAATCAAAAGCAATAATACCATTACTAACAACAAAGGCAGCAGCAACAAAATCGACAAAATCAAGCAACATCAGCATTACTAATGCGTACTACTGCTAAGTTGTTGTACGTACGTACGTAAGTCCATCATACGGCAAAAAGAAAGAAAAATCTTTTGTACACATCATTACCAGCACCAGAGAATAATCATCACCATCACCATCAGCAACGTCATTGTCATTACTAAATAGACAACAAACAAAACGACATCCACGTCTTCCTTTAGTTAGTTAGTTCCCTTCCTATCTAGTTAGCACATTGAAAAATGCATTTTTGTATCTATTTATGCACATCCTATCCAGAAATGGACAACCAACTAGTTTTTAGGGAGCATGTGATTAGTAGTATATATATACATAGCAATCGTTATAATACAAAGAGAATACGTTGCGCCATGTTCGTTTGTGCGTTTTTTCCTTTCTTTTTTTTTTTTTTTTTCCTTCTTTTCACTATTTATGGTTGAATTACGATTTAAGCTTCTATAGTTAGTTGATTGGGTGGGTTTATGTTCGCATATTCTAATGATATGAAACGTTATTCCAAGTGTAAATGAATGGAAATAATTGCATCACATATAGCCATCCATCCATCCGTCCATTTACGGTTGATAAGTGATTAAGTGAATTTGTCAAAACAAATTTATCTCCTTTCGCTATCAAAGCTATTTCAAATGCAGAAATGACTAGAATTGACTGAATTGGCAGGCTTGCAGTTAAAGCGTGTAAAGTTCTCTCAAATTGATTATCTTGCTTATTCATGAGAAACAATATTAAAAACAAACTATCTAAAACCAAACGAACGAAATTATTTTCAGTTTTTATTACTAATTACCCTGCCATTTTTGATTTTCTATATAAACTGCAAGGGGGGAATGTACTGCAGTGCATTATATGTATGGAAAATATATAAAAGTTTGTAGTAAGTCGAATTTTTGAAATAGCTGTTTTCAAACGAAAGCAAATAAATGTATTGTAGCCGACCTTTAAATACCCTAGAACAGCTCGTTCAATACACTAGAAACTGTACATGTAAAGGCATACTTGCTATAAAAGACATTACATCGGAGAGTGACCAAACGGTCAACTGAGGTGAGCCGCATTTAACTTAAAAAATTGCCCTTACTGCACAAAAGCTTGCATGGCAACTTCTTAGCTATGTGTCTGGACGAATTTCGCAAATCGCAATTGATTTTCATACAATGACTTTTCGGAGTAAGAAGTTATGTGTGAAGAAGTCGAAAAAATGGTCCGATTTAAAGCATTTTCAATAGCGCTCGGCCTTGGACTAAAACACGCTGGCTTACCAAATTTCATGAAAGCGTATCCGAAATTTCAGCATGTAAGTTCAGCATAAATATACTGTCAACGCACATACATAAGACGGACAGACAGCAGACAAGCCGCTGAAAGATGGGCCTATCTCAAGTGCCTCTGAATGTCACATGTATCCGCACAAGCTTAATGTACTTTTGTAACTCATACGGTGTAGGGTATAAAAAATGATATTGGATTCGCTGTCTATTAGTCAACTTACAGGTGATTGGATTCGTTGCTGTCATTACTTTTACATTCTAGTATATAAAGGTTATCGATAATTCAATTATATTTGTACCTAGTACATCAAGGTAATTAGACATTAGCTTTGTTATTCACAAGTATACATCGTCTTTTTGAATAGCACTGATGATTAAAGTTCATTTCCAAAAGAATAAAAGTTTATAAAAATATTGAGAACAGGGTGTTGGAAATCCGTTTTGCTTTCAATATTTACAAAAATTTATTACTCGTGTCGTTTCGACTTTTTGGTTTGTCTTTTAATGCATCAAACTATGAACAATGCTCTGCACTCACGAAGACATGGCTCGCATTACTTGCTGAATATAAACATCACAACCTCGAAAAATGAGAATGAAAACAAAACGTTATCACTTTTTTTGTTTATAACTTTAAAAAAAAGAAAATCCTAATTATGAATAAAAGTAATTTATGAGCTCGTATTCGTATTCATTGTCATGAAAGAAGAAGTAATCACTTACGTGTACCTGCAGAATTTTTAACAATAGGTTATGATTTCACTTCTTTTTTTTTTTTTCTTTTTTTGGAAAAACAAAAAGTCTGTAACGCATCAATGAAAATTACGTGTTAATAATCTGTCAGTGGCTTCTTTGTAAGTGATATGTAGACGTGGTTGTGTGATACTGAATGCATATCTACATAAGAACGAAAAAAAATGTAAGCCTCTCTTTTGTAAACATATCAGACAATAGTACTTATTATACCGCAAAGCTGTTGTTTAAAAATGCTGAAAGGATTCTTTAAATTGCAAGAAATCATAACCATCAAGAATTTCCATACAAGAAGCAAGCGAAAAGTTTTATTATAATCACATCATATATAACACATCACTCAATAAGTCTCCAGTCTGACACAAATATGACAACAGTCTTGTGATTTCGGCACAGTACCAACTTTCGAACGACATCTGTTAAAATTTCGTGACATTCTGACAATTAATTTACTGGTTACAGTAGTTTTAGTGACGCTACTTTTGTTACCCTTGAAACAACACAAAATTCTAACTTTCTTTCTTGATAGTGAAAAACAAGCGACCGGACGCCTAGTTGTAACGAAAGCCGTACATTGCGAACAAAAGCCGTAAAGATCGCCTATCTCCAGCGCCAGTGGTTTGAGATACACATGGTGTCCTATCCATTGACCATTTTGAAAACCAAAGAACAGTAAATAGAGAATTTTATATGGTAGTAAATGATTTAATTGAAGAAAGAATTTGCCAAAAAAGAGCCCAAATGGCGGAGAAAAACTAAACTTTGCCGTACCGCCATGCAGCGAGCCTTAAGTCGATGGTTACCATGGAAAAGACTGTATGAAGTGAAATCCAAATTGCGGTCGCACACGTCCCCCCTAAAGCTTGCGCCTCGCGGCTTTTTATCCCTCTGCATATCGCAAAAGGATGCTTCAGGGATAACAGATTGCGATTAAATCCAATGATGAGGTGATTGCGAAGACACTTCAAACCAATATACAACAATGTTCGAAGTGAATTTTCCGAACGCAAATACTCTTTATTTTCGGAATACATTATTTGTATAGATTTCCATTTTGTTAGGAGTACTTACATACTATGTTGCTAAGTTTACGCTTTGGCAATTTTAAGTCGCGTTGACTGTTTTTGTTTCTTGCTTTTGCACAATGCAACTTTGACCATCGATTGTTAGTTTCCATGCCACTAATGGAGTCAAAGCACGCTATGTGGTGTGATTGAATTTTGCTTAATGTTGCTCGTTATTCTCGTGTAATGAATTTCTTCCTTTCAATAATATTTTTGGTTTTTCTTTTTGGCATGTTGTCAGCTTCTGCACATTAAAAGTAAGAATTTTTCAATCATAATGTTAATGATTCTGAAGTAAACATTGCGTTCGTTGAACAGACATGCAAACTAATGGATTGCGATTTGAATTTCATTGCTGTTAGCTTCTTTTTCCTTGTTATGATTGGAAAAAACTTGTTAAAAGAAATATAAAATGCTACCTCCTGTAATGTCATTATTTAGAACAATACAAAGACAATCGGACAAAATAATTACATCGATTTTACCTGCTCAGTTAAGAGTTAGAGAGGAGGCAGCAAGACATATTGCTTATCTGTTAGAACTAGATATGAACGGGAGAAGTTGTGCAATTAAATGCTGTTTATATTTGAGAAAAAATTCGTTGTTTATACAAAATTTTGTAACCGCAAATAGATTATGAAATGCTGCAATTATTTACAATAAACAAGTAAAGCGACACAGGGCTGAACGCTCTACACCACCCTACAGTTATTCTTATGAAGACTTTCCGAAATAAGCCGTTATATGGAAAGAGGTCGAAAAAATGATCCGATTTGAACCATTTTCAAGTGCTTTCGTCCTTGGGCCAAAACAAAGTCAGTGTACCAAGTTTCATCAAAATATATCAAAAATTGCGGACAACAAGATGGGCGGACGGATAGACAAGTTTGTCAGTTTTTCTGAATCGATCGGTCTACCTTAAGTTCTTCTGAGTGTGGCGTTCATCGGTATAAACTTAATAAACGTTTGTGTCGTTGTACGGTATAAAAAGTAAGGAAGTCATATACAAACTAAAATGTGAATTACGTAGCAGTTAAACGAAAGTCCATGCTATTTACTAGGAATGTAAACAAGGAACCGAAATTGTTGTATAGAAAATACACATGCGTTTTGTGAAAATGAAAATTATTGCCAATCATTAGGTACACATTTTTACCGTTTGTCTGACAATTTGTGGATGCCATGCAACAAAAACCGGTTACTCTTTTCAATCAAACCGTTCATCGAGCCATTCTCGTACATTTGCGTAAAATGTGAAGTGCTGTCAAACAAGTGCGTACTCCCTCGATGCAAATAAGTAGCAATCGAACAAAGTCTAGTCTGGCGAGTATTATGGAGCAAAGTTACTTTAGGCTACCGTTTTCGATATCCTGGTCGCTTTTCATGCTTTAAGTTTAGTGCAAAACGATCCTTTGTTGTCGGTAGCATTTGGCGTTTGTGGCGATGTCGGAGTGAGCCAAGACTTTTTACGCTTAGATGTCATAGTAACTTATTAAGCGTCCTTAATAAATTATTGAAAGGTACGCACGAAGATTTTTTCACGGTTTTCATCATAACACAATATAAACGGACAAACAAATACATGGAAAGTTTCGAAAGGAAAGACAGGATTATTATGTCCCTGTACTTCGGTTACAGATATGAAAACGTCTTCCATATAAAATCTGCGATAGGACAGGGAGGTTGGTATCGCGAAAGTTTTATTTTAAATTTTAATTTTTATTACACACATATCCGCATCAAATCGATTATTGGCCGCAGTTCGGCAAGGTTTGATAAGAATTCTCTTTCTCTTTTGAGTGTTGTTGTTATTCTTCTCTTCATTGTTGTAAGGGGATAATAGCTCTATTCTTCATGCGATGAGAATAAAAGTCTTTCAATTTATATGTACAATGTTCCTTTCCTTTGTTGCTAATGATTTGAAGATTGAAAAAAGCTTCGCTTATACCTAATCGCCTTTTGATTTTATTCTAGAAGAGGATTATTTTTGTTTAGCTATAAAATATTCATCCTTGCATTTCTCTACAGTATGTGTATGGTGTTACCTAAAAATTTATCCTGTGCTAAATCATCGCTGTGCTACTTGACACGCACAAAGTAAATTTACTGTAACGACGTTAATCTATTTTCAAAGTTTTTCTGCATGTCTTACAATCATTGCTTTCTGTGCGGAATATATTGTGTGAGCGTGTGTTTAAAATTTTTGGCTAAGCAAAGTAGCTGCTGCATCGTGATATATGTTATCTTTCCTTTGCTCTTTAGTAAAGCCATGAGTCTTGAAAGTGTGAATAAAGTAAAATAATGTTTCTTAAGTTTGACACTAAGACTTTTTTAATGAACGATAATTTCTTTTGCGAATATTTCTTTCAAATCTATCTCTTTTTCTTAAAATGATTCCGGGACATACGCGTGTCTAAGTAATAACATCCTAATTAAACATAATTTAAAAAAAAGATTACATGTGTGGTTCGATGTAGTAACTTTGGGCAGAGGTGCTTAAGGCAAGTTTGAAAATGGGGGCAAATTTTACCATCAAATCAAGTTCACTTGTTATTGTTACTTATCATCTACATGTTTGATCATTTCGCCGCCTACCTAGTTTTAAATTCAAAAGCAATTGTAAGTATAATTTTATTAATCTTAGTCGACAATTTGGTATTGACTTGTTGACACGATGTGATGAGCCAGGGTTTGATGTCGTTATCATTGGAGAAAGTAACGCTGCGATTGTCTAGGTCTAAGTTCTCGCGACATGTGAGCTTTTACATAGGAAAAAGATTAATTTTGAATGTATGTTGACGTGAAATTTGTCCTTGAACGTAATTGAAATTAATTCACTAAACTTCCATTTGGCCCAATGCTACAATTTTCAATAGTTCGTGCTGACAATTGGTGGAGAAGAGGAATTTGACGTTAAAATGAACAGTCATATATTTGGACCGAATGGAACTATATTTGCAACAACATCCCATGTGAGGATTCTCATGGAAAAGAATCAAAAAATGTAACTTTTAAAATTTCATAATGAAGATGAGCCCATAAAAGTAATTAGATATAAAAATTAACTGTAGCAAATTTGGGTTACACAGATCTATTCTGTGGATCACAGCCTATGCAACAACTATCTTGAAAATGAATACTTCACACCGTAACGCAAAGTTGAATTTCTAGTTTTTTATGACGAAAATATATGAAGAACAATACAATTTTTAACCAGAAAATCAAATTTGCCCAAATTGGACCACTGTCACGTATTGAAACCACTTCCCCCCAATCCAACATAACGGCGTTCATGAGCGTACCTTAACAGGGAAGCAAGGTGTAGTTTTCGTTGCGTTAATGAATAGTTGTGTTAGGCGATGTGGTGTGTAGGTAAATTAAAGAGCCGGCCTTACCCGACTGTGATATTCTTCTTCTATTAGGATAATATGTAACAGTGAAAGCTTTGCTTGTATTTCTGTTATTTATTTAAAGTTTGTTCCATGACGTAAATCTTTCTTTTTTTCTGTCAATTTATTTAAAGATTCTTTAAAAATCTTAAATCCTTATGCGCTTTCCGAAGAAGAGGGTCGGCTAGTGAAGAAGGGCATTTTTTAAATCTTTCCTTTGAATTGATATTCTAAATTCCAACACTACGCCAAATTTTTCTTTACCAATTTTGGAAATTTCGATTAATTCAAGTTCTCTCCTCAAGTGCGGCAACAGAAAACGGTAAAGCAAGAAAATCGCGCAATATGCAAAACAAAACAAGAAAACGAAAATATTTTATTTGTACGCTAAAAAAAGACTTGCTGCACATTTGCAAAAAAAATAAAAGCAAAGAATGAAAATAAACCAGGAAAAAACGAAGTCCCGCAGAAACTAAACCACAAATGTGCGTGCAAGGCAGATATAATTTCGCTGAATGATTTTTTATGCTAAACAGGGAGCAACTACTAACTTTTGCTGCTGCGTGAGAGCTATTTGGTATGCGCTACCGCGTGCTTAGCTTGTGTCGGTGCAGGGAATGTGAAAAGAAAAAAAAAAGGACACGAAAAATCGCTGCACTAACATCATGAACAAAAACAATAATAACAACATCGCAACCTCGCAACTTTAAATATCGTAAGAAAACATGGCTAAATAAAAAAAAAAGAAAGGAAAACACATTCGGAAAAATCTATGCAGATTTTTCTTTTTTTTTTTAAATTTTTTTCTCCCTTCTGTTCCTTTTGCTTGTGATTTGTTATATTCCTACGTGTTGCTGCTTATGTCATATTAGAGAAGGGTATAGTTGAATAAGAAAAAAAAAACTGATGTTTTTTAAACCTATTTTAAATATTTAATCACATGGTTTGTATAAAACAAGAGTAATTAATCATCATAAATCATTAGAATTACGAAGTGCACGGGATTAAAATGTAATTAAAATGAAACGCACAAAATATGAATTATTATGACGAAAAAAAAAAAGAAGAAGCAAAAACAAAACATAACCCACAATAAGACAAGTCGAAGCCTTGGGTACGCGCCACCAAAGTGGAACTCACTTCTGAAAAGAATTTCTTTACAAGTAATCCAGTGTAAGTACATGAAGCCTATAATTGAAGTAGAGGTGCGGAAGAGAAAAAAAGTTAAAGAGAACTAAGATAGTAACTATAGGTAAGGGAACGACTTAGGCGAGACAATAATTTCATAATTCATCTTCAACCAATTTCCCAATCGTTCTTACTCTCTTAAGTCGTCCTAGAGACTAACGAATGCCTGGTTACTGATCGCTTTAATAGTGTAACGATCCTCCCTCCATGCAAGCACTTAGCACATAAAATAAAGATTTCCTTTTTTTAATATTTTCTATTTTTCCCTCGCATTCTTTGGAAAGCAAAAGTCTTTTTTAAACAAACCGATATCTCCCTTTATATCTAACATTGGGATAACCGAACAGTTTCTAGAGCGGAAGTGATATAACAAATTTATAATCGAGTAAATTATTTCATTCTTAAGCTGACTATGTAAGTTTTTGCAAGAGATTTTCGAAAGGCTCTGTGTAATGGTCATCTGTGGCGTGTTCCTCCGCGTCATCTGATAAAAATTAACTGTTACGTGAAAATTGTTTGAAGCTTTTGAATAAAGAAAAACCAAGGCATTTACGTTTAACCTAAGCTGTGTTGCTTTTGTACCGATGAATTTATAGATTTATCTGTTGTTGAACATGTGCGTATATTAAATGCGAAATTTCAATACGCTGAAGGCTATGTAATCATTTGCAGTTTTATATATGTCACCCGTTCTAAAATTTAGATATTTTAAAGTGCTTAAAAATTGTAGTCCTTGAACTTTATGTTTTTATTCTTCTTCTTTTCGTTCCGTGTATTAGGACCATCACAAAGTCTTAAGAGATTTGATATAAAAATTTAACAACAGATATCTTATGCTAAATATCGTTCATTGTCTGCCACTGTATTAAACTGTTTGTCGAATACACTAATGTCTTCAGCATCGCTGCAGACGGCTTCTACCGTTTGGACAGAAGAAGAAAAAGAAACCGTTGTTTGAAACCAGCTTTCCATTACCTACGGAAATATGCGTTGATTATAAAGCGAAGTATAGCGTATGTCTGTTGAGTTCTGCTAACATTTGCTGAATAGATTTCAAAATATGACTTCGTTCGTCCTCTATTACACTATAAACTCCTTTTATATATTTGAGACATTTCGTCTTTCAGGGCAGTTACTGGTATCGTCGCCTAGTGATGCTTTCATTTATTTGAAGCGATTAATAATACACTGGTGCAAGGAATATTTTCTTCCATTTTGTTTATATTAATAGTTCCTGTGATTAGCATCATGGCTTTTCCGGTTTCGTTTTCGTATTGCGTACATTTTACATCTCCCGTCGCTAGGAAAAAAAGTACTGCTCTTCGTATTTGAAGTTGTTTATGTTGCGTGTTGTGTGTTATGTCTTCTCATGTTCCGGAGTTACAATGTTATTCGATACGAGACAGCGCTAGGTAGCGCTGAAACTTCAATACGTATAGCAATGAAAAATACGATAATGAATTGATTTCATAATACACAATACCTGTTCTGAAGATTTCGTATAACACGGCGGAAAAATTGGGATCTTTTCCGCAGAACACGAGTAAAATAACCAGGCAGACCCTTTGTATTAATAAATTTTCTTATAATCACTCTCTCTCTCTCTCTCTCTCTCTCTCTCTCTCTCTCTCTTTCTTTCTTTCTTTCTTTCTTTCTTTCTTACTGTCTTTACCTCTCTCTATGTCTCTCTGTCACTCACCTTTTTGTGGAAAAAAAAATGTGTTATTAATAGGTAGTCGTATTAATTGCAGTCGTATAGTATCTTGAGCCTGATTATTAAATAAAGTTATCTTAAATTGTTTTTGTGTTAATGTGCTTTTGTATAACTTAAATTAATTATACTACATGGATTTACATAAGACAAGGCGCGTCTACGTATTTCATTTGAGCTATAAATTGCTAGATTTTGCTCCGTCTACTAGTAAATGAAATATTCCCTGTAATTCCCCACAGTGTTAGAGTTTCAGAGTGGATTTATCCAAATGATAAATTCTTCTCGGACTTCTTATGGCTTTAATATATAATGATTCCTATATAAGAGTGCAAACATCGAATCGGAAATCAAACTTCTTTGCAACATCCATTTCACACCTTTCCAAAATTCAGGCAGCACTACTTGCCGCAAATGTATTTCTTCGCTCTCTGCTTCGAAAAGAAGCCCCAACGCTTACATCGACTTTTAGTTGAATGATACTTGGCGATAATATGTACGAGATTATAACTTTTGCAAAATGCCAATCAAAAACACCCCTTATTAGCAACGTACTACACTTTAAGGCCGTCTATTAAGATGAAACACGAATTTGTGCAATCACTTCATTTATCAATCTTGCGGCTTTAAAATGTGAAGCCAAAGTCTGCTAATTAAAAATACATTAAGATTTTTTGTGTTGCAACTGTTTAGCAAAGTTAATACAATCCCTGTTAGATGAAGAAAATTTGTTGTTTTTTTTGTTTATTATAATATATTTTAAGTTTCTCTAAATATCTTTTTATGATATCCTACGAAGACATGCCTTTGTTCTCAGCTTTTCATTTTAATTTCCATCTAACTTCCTTTTCATTAAATTACTTCAACCTTGATGAACACATGTGCAGACATTGTTCCGTCTTCTATTTTTCGTTTCCGTTCCTTTTAAGTTATGTGCAAGAATATAATATTTGTGTGTATATTACGTGAAATTTCTTACACTTAATGAATCCTAATTCTTCTCAGTTTCTTTTTTTTTTTGTTTTGTTTTGTGGAATTCCTTTACTTTGAACATAATTCACTCATATTCTTCTTTTCAGTTACACCTTTCCACACTTTGTGCGGTTTATTCAGTTGTTAGTTTAGAATTTCCTTTAAAATTATTCTCATTTTATTTTCACATGTAAGTATTTTTGTATTCATACTTCCTCCCTAAGCATGTGTCATTGAAAATGTCACGTTTACAACAAAAAGTTTTTCTTCCGTTTCTTTATAATAAAAAAAAAAAAAGAAAAACAACGCAAAAGCCCTTAACTTTGCATAAATTTTGAACAGATTTATTTGAAAAACTAAAACATATCGGCGGGAAATAATGATAAAATATATGTATAATATATGTATATATAATCGATATCTGCGTGTATGTGCAAATGCTTTTATTAAGCTGCGAAAAGGAAATGTAGATGATTTATAGAGAGTCGAAGAAGTTCAAGTGTTGTCTACCACATGCATGGGAAGATCCTAATAACATATTGTGAATAGATTCTCCGGTGATCTAAGACTTAATTCCTCGCATAACGATTAAGTTCTAAGCTTAATACCAGTGTAGACAACATATGTATATTTTGTCAAAAGAAGCATTAAATTTAAGTTTTTTATAATTTTTTTACGTAGATATCTATTCTAATATGGTGTACATAGCATGGAAGGCCGTTACGATGTTCAGATTGAAAAAATTTCGATTAACTTACTGTGAGAGAAACGGGTGTTCCTATATGTGTTTACACTTTAAATGAATCCCGCGATATTCGATGGCACACGGAGTGAGGAAACTGACAGCAAACGTCACGGGGCTTATTAACGCCCGAATGCCAGCTGCAGGCAACTATTAGTGTATTCTTCACTGTAGCGAAAGTGAGCCTTATCCTTAACTCTGGCTTTCTTTTGACTTTCTTTTTGGCACCCAGTTGGTTGAAATGAGCTGTTCTCACTGTCAGGTCAAAGCTCAGGGATATGATAAGAGAAGAAATAAGAACACCCTCTGCTCTAACTTTACGTATTGCAAACTAGGACACCGATTGAAAATGCACAGACAAAGTTGAAAAAAGAAGGGATCCATTCGTATCATGCGCAGGGTTATGGCGGAGCGATGTCCATCCCTACCTATTTCATTTCATGTGAAATATAAATATATAGACGGAGCCCAAGTTGTACAGAGCAACCTCGAAACGGAGACCACAGCCCTTCTTTATTGCAAAAATGAAAAGTCCCTGGCAAGATTTGAAGAAAACCCACCTCAACTCAGCTCAGGATCGATACCTGTTAAGGTTCGAGGAAGGTAAAACGGGTGAGTTTCACACAGTGTCGGGTAGACCTCGTCTTATAGTAGGCCATCTGAGAAAGGCACAAGATACAAACGCGTCTAACCCAACCACCGTCATAGGAGTAGGGAGGATCGCTATCCGTCTCTCGTACTCCCGTAGCCTCTGCATCTCTAAATCTGGAGTATAAAGGGCACTCCCACAACACTGTGGGGTCAACAGGGACTTATTTTTATCCGCTGCGGCAGATTTCCCTCAGTCATGTAATGATCTTTTGGGAAAGCATCAACCACGTCTCTCTGAAAAATTACAACGAACTCTTATTTGGAAAATGTACCCATGTGTCCTAGAAAGTTATTTCTTCGTGTACCCGACTTAATGTACTAAGAACTAACGAAAGGTATCAAGTCTTTCGGTCATTCTGGCCGCATTTTTGAATCTAGAACACATATCTGTATAAATACTTGTGTTTTTCAACTTTCATTACGGTAAGCCAAGGGTTAAATTTACTCCGCACATCACAGCAAAAAACGTATATAAGACCATAAAAAATTCATCTTCCACCCTCTCCTCTCCTTAGATGCCTCTTCAAAGATTCACTCTCTATCCGCAATATTTTAAAATGTGTTTTAACCTATAATAAAACATATGAAATTGGAAAATTGCCTGAATACGATATACGTAGCACTTTATATATTATAATAACCGTTTAACGCCTAATTTAATAATAAGACCTTTTTCTTTCTCTTGCTGGGGCCAATTCATATTTTTAAAAAAGCAAAAGTCATAAAAAGTCAACAAGCGCACATTCGTTTCCCTCATTTCTCACGCCGTTAATTTAGACTCCTTTGCTACATCCTTTGGCATCACTAATATGTTATAATGATAATATCAGGAAAGAGATATCTGATATTATCTTCATATGTATTCAGATCAACATTGTAAAAAATGAAAAAAACTCTTTCTAGACTTGCAGCCTATTGCCTAGATTTTATGGTTATAAATCCAGTCACGTAATAAGCGCGCGTTTAACGTTAAGAATGCGTAACTATACAAACAATTGTAAAGCGCACGTACATTAACTTTTTTTTTTTTTGTACATCCTATGTACACATGTACGTGGATTACGTTACTTGTATATACATATATATATTTATATATATATATATATGCCTCTATATGTAGATATAGGTAGATGTTTTTGTAGTTGAGCTCTAGAATATACATTTTAATACCAACACGTTGATGGTAATAAAATTTTGCAAAATTTTTAACCAACACTATCAAACAGTTGCACACGGTATATGCACATAATCACCGTATTGTAAAGGATTTTAGTATTTAAATTCAAAACGAAAACAAAAAGTAACGTAAAAAAGTGTATATAAAATAAGGATTAAAATCGAAAAGATATGAACAGGGATGAGTTTCGAAAAATGTAACATTCGCACTTAAGGCATGGAAGGTAAAAATTTAAAAATATTGTTGCAAAATATTCACACTTCGAATAATAATTACTGTATAAAGCTTTTATACTTAATCGCAGGTTATACTCGATTTTGATAGGTTACGATTAAGAATAATATAAAATCTATCTCGAAAAGATATAAAAGAACAGATGACTTTTAAAATACAAAAAAATTGACCAGCTTCTCTAAGGCAAACTATTTCAACAATTGTAAGAACTCTGATTGTGCAAATGTGTAACAAAACCCTTTCCACTCTTCAAAAATAAAGATCACTTTAGGTTTGACTCATTTTTCTTTTCTTTTTTTTTTTTTATTGAAAACCAAAGTGCCTTTGAAAAGTTTAATGTCTTTGTTGGAAGAAAATGTGCGGCGTCACAAGTTTGACTTCGAAAATGAGTTACATTACTAAGTAATGAATACTTGTCAACGTTACTTACCCTTCACTTTTTAGGGATCACCTGTGAAATACTGATTTTTTGAACTTTATATTATCCTGTGATTGTTTTAATAAAAGTAAGGTGAAAACTTTTGAGAAACCTTTTAATTTCTCTTCAGAAAACTCGGGACCTAACTAGCGGGAAGATTTCTATTCAAAACTTCCTATGCGATAAAAGATTTGGTAAAATTTTAGATTTCGGGATTTTCTATTACTTAACGAGGCTTAGAAAAAATGATCCTATATCTGACTCTTCAAAGAGTTTTTTAGCTCACCATTGCCTAAGTTGATGAAGGAATTTACAATAAATTCGAACTTTATGGTCTTGAAAAGCGGAAAACCCGTTTTGTGTGAAAACCCATTCTTCATGAACTACAAACACGCTAAAGACCAAAAAAACCTTTTCTTATGGAAGTGATATTTTCTCGGTCCATCACAGTATACAGAAAAATAAACATAAGCGTTTTAGCTGAAATGAAAAAAGTGCGCGCTCATTTCCTCAACAAAGACGTAGGACTAAAATACGCATAATGTTCAGAAATATAAGATGCTTGCATGTATTTTGATAATTTGTTTGCTTGAAAAAGATATTTACTGGGAAAAATTGGTATAATAATCAAAATACTTTTCCATTATTTCCGACCACCTTTCGCTGTCTTTTTGGCAATCTGGCAACACTGCGGATTGGTTTGGCAGCGATCCAATCATCGAACCATTTTCGCACTTTTTCAACATTTTGACACCGGTTTCGCTGCCAATGTTGATGGCTCTCCTGGACTAACCCATGACTTTTTGCGCTTGGGATTGTCGTAGTAGGTGCACTCCGCATCAATACGCCACAGACGATGTTTCTTTTTTCACTAGGCAAGCAATTAAACCGCGATATTGAAATAATTCGAAATTTCATTTTCAATCATTCCGTATGGCAGCCATTTCCCCTTCCCTTGGATTTTTCCTATCGCATGCAAACGGCTAGAAGGCAACTGCTAAGCTGTTCGAAAGTGTTTTGAGAGTTTGCGCTGGGTTTTCATTCGATGAGTCTTGCAGATCACTGTCTTGGAACTTTTTGCTATTGACGTCAAATTCTCCACTTTTGAATCGTTGAAAATAAAACCGGCAATTGGGATATGAGGGAGCGGCATCAAACAACAAGAATAATGAATTTTGAAGATGCAGTTTTGAGCGTTCCATGATTAGCGCCTGTATACACTGAATAACCCAATGATACTAAATGAAAAACTGTTATTTTATGAAGAGAACGGTCAAGCTTATCGTATTTAATCATTGATACTTCGCATTACCTTATCGTTTTCACCAAGGGGTGTCGCTGTTGAGAATACATACAAGCACCTATTAATAAATATTCATGAATTGGTTCATATGAACGGATAAAGAAAGGCTGCTCCACAATATTCAAAGCATTCACTAAACCCATAAAAGAAAAAAAAATGGATTTTTTAAAAAATGTACAATGACGTTATTCTTCTTCTTTGTATTTTTGATCAAACATTTGAGCTTGAGCGTTCACAAAAGTAAACGGCACTACGATACTGATAAACAACAACGCTACTAATGTCAATAACTAGCCTGATGCACAAAATGCCTTTACGATCGTCACGGTCCCGCCGTCATGGGGGCTTGTATCGACAATCTTAACCCGCTGATGTAAATCACATCTATAGGCGTCCATTGCGAGTGCTTGTAGATGCACACGGCGTCTACAGCAGCCCTATATTCTTAGTATTACAAAACAAAAAAAAAAAAAAAAGAAGTGTGTTTTGGAAGCATTCACTGATTTCAAAATGAGCGCCAACGTGTTCACAACGCAACCTAAAACATTTTTTGGATATCGTCGTAGCGTACATACTTTTTTATTTAATTTCGCAGATCCTTATCCTATTATCTTTATCCTTCAGTAGGCACATTAAAAATTGCCAATCAATAGCAGAGAACTTTTCGCAGACTTTGATTTTAAATTAGTTGCTCGTATTTTACAGAACAGCAGGAATAATAGAAACTTATCCCGTATATTTTGATGGAAGCACCGATCAAAATTTAGATGATTGTGATTAGAATCCTACTGCGAGGTCGATGTTATCCTTATTTAAGACTTACTACTTGATTGATTTACTGATCATTTGCAATGAATGATTTTAGTGATTGATGAAGACAGCATTGCGTCCATATTTTTTAAAACAAAAGAGAGAGAATAAAGAATTAAAAAAAATTAAAAAATAGTGGAAACATAAACTCTGGCATATTGCATTATCGCAATTAAATTAATCCAGCGGTGAAGTTTAGCTGCATTTGAGGGGATATGATAAGAGGTAATTATGCTTTTTCTTAATGCTTTATATTTCAATTTCCGTGATGTAGAAACGAGCGGACAGTTACGTCGAGTAAGCTTCGTTGTACGTCAACTGCCGTTATATAGGCTTGCGCAAGCAAACATTAGTTTGCTAAAAAAAAAACGAAAGCAATCTAAAGACTCACGCTATATGGCTGTTTTACAATTTACCTGAAGGATTGTTATTCTGTTTTTTTTTTAGGCCCATTTGTTTTTATAAGATTGAAAAACCAAAATAAATAAGAATAAATAAAATAAAACATGCTTCATATATATAAATGTATTTGCTTTCTTTTCAGAATATTAAAATCGACGTAAGGCAACAATTGGGTAAGTTTACTAAAGTAGAGTTTCCGCGCTTCCCTCTCTCGGGCAGACATATGTTATTTTCCATAGATACCATTTTGCGCAATCATTTAATTTTATTCTTAAAGTATTCGTTTACTACTTTATAAAATTGAAATTTTCTTTTTACTTTCGTACATACATTTATATTAACTTTTTCGACTTTGTTTTTGTTCCTTTTGTTGTTTCCTTTTGTTGTGAGAATTATATTACTTCTTTTTTCATGTACACACACAAAACATATATAAAATTAAAAAAAAACAAAAAACAAAAAAAACAAAAAATTAAAAAAATAAAAAACAAATAGAATTTCAAATGAGCAAAAAACTAAAAGAACTGAAACTGAAGTGAAAAAAAAAAATTTGTTGTTTAAACAAAATTAACGTATTATGTCTTCAACTCATGGCAAATCTGAAGGAAGCGAAATACCAAGGCAAGAAATGGAAGGAGAAGAAAATGAAAACCAACTACAAGGAGGTAACAATAGCCAACCGTTCGTTGTGGTACTCGATGAAGGTACACATACCACGGCAACGGAAACAGAAACGGAAACTGTAAATGATGCCACAGCAAACGACACGAGTATTAATGTAGAACCCGTAGAGAAACCAAGTACATCATCCTCAACAACAATTACAACAGCGGCAACAACAACAACGATAACAACGACAACTTCCAAATATCAAAAACATTTCCAAGAAATTACAACCCAAAGCAAGGCTCTTCCATCTGCAATTAGTTTGGAAAATACAAAGTTGTATGAAGATAGCTTAGCAGTGGAAGAGGAAGGTTTAAAACCCTTTGAACTATTACTACTACAGCAGCAACAGCAGCAGCAGCAGCAGCAGCAGCAATCACAACAGGAAGATCATGTAGCTGAAATAATCGAAACTAGTAATACAGTTAATTGTCACCCGTGCTCAACCGAGATCTTAAACGAAGAGGGCAATAACCTATGCAAAGCCTTAATACCTTACAACTCAGCTAACGTGTGCAATTCGCTTGAAGGCTGTATCGCAAGTAATTCATTCACATCGCAAAATCCATTATTAAACAATGAGGAGAATAATGTTCCAGTCGATCCATTGTTTCTAGATAATGAATCAAATTTCCCAACCGAAGAAGTTACACGAAATATAATCATTAACATTTCAGAAACGCCTTCGTCTAGCATGTTACACAGGCTTCCTCTAAGACGTCGAATGCGTAACCTGTTCTCCGATACTATTCGCTTTTGTCGCTGTCCTGCTTTTGCTCGCGACTGTGTTATTATTTTGTGCATGTACATTGGATTCACTCTCTTAATATTTACGTTGACTTTACTCTCGTACAACTTTTTACGTTCGACCGTGGAAGCTTATCGTACTGAAGATCGTCACTCTGTCTGTCCATATCTACCCAATTTCTAATCCAAATCTCTATTTAAAAAAAAAAAAAAATTCTGCGACTAAATTTAGTAAAAACCCAAAAAATTTTATCCACATCCGTGTAAAATTAATTAATGATTGCTTGCTTAATTAGTACTTTTTATTTCCTTACAAACTCCGCTCTCATATAGGAATCAAATTTTGGTCATTTCTAGTCATCTGTTATTTCATTATTATGCAGTTAGCAAAATCTTGTTGAATGATTAAACCATACAGAGGCTGTAACTTCGACCGGCTCTTGAAGTTATTGCTATGCGTAGGTAGAATTTCACTCGTTTTTTAAATGTCGTTGTTTTAAATGATATTTCTTTAAATCATAATAATTTTAAACTTTTTTTCCATTGCATATGTTCATTCAATATTGTGCGTAATGGCATTGAATTGGAGTTTTTGGTATAATCGAGATTTACTCATTTCGTCAAAACGTTTGTAACATCAAGAAGCAAGTTTCAGAGATCCCACGAACTATATGCATTCTTGATGATCTCGAATCGATCTAAGCATGTCTATTCGTTGTCAGTCTCTCCGTCTGCCCAACAGTGAAATGTCAGTTGTATACATTACCCGCAAAAATGAAGACATCGTCTACAGATATGCAAAAGAACTTGTGAATAATCTCAATCGGCCAAGGGATACGCCTACAACGCCCAACGATATTGCCAATAAAAACTGTGAACACCGTTGGCTTCCGTGTCTCTTGATTGTTACTCATAAAGTACAACGGAGACACCATATCAAGTTCCGCTTTTATTCTGAAAATAGAAAAAATGATCCGCTCCCACCCAATATTATAGAATATGAAAATTTAGTTCTTTTTCTATTTTATTTATTTATTTTTATTATTTTTTTTTTTGGTCTTATAATCGCGATGACGGGTATAAAAGATTCGGAGTGAATATAATTTTCTTACTCGTTTTTCTTTTGGTTAGATATGCGACCAGTTACGTCTCTCGTATAGGCGACTTATGAACAGTTATGAGCCTTTGGTTTCGCGCCAGTTAGATACTCTTATGCAGTTTATTTTTTATCATTCGATTTGTCATACTTGATCGTACGTATAAATTAATTCAAACATACCTATGTCCCCTGTCCCCTATTCATTGAATTTAGCCCACTGCACGAAAGTGGATGTTTCATTCCATTACGCATTGGGGAGAGCTGTGAAAGTAAAATGGATAATAGGTGCGTGAACGTGTTTAACACCTCAACGACCGTATATTATTTCCTCTAGACCTACTCTAGTCGCGCGGATTTCTTGTTTGGAAATCAAAAACGAATGGACGTAGAACGTTAAAAGTTACAATATCGGGCACACTCTTCACACATACTATCTTCAGAATTAGTTATAGAATTGTACTTCTTATCGTTCAACATATCGTACTAATCGTCCTGAAAATTCATTTCTTTTACACGAGTTAATTTTCTTTCTTGACATTTTTCAAGAGAAATGAATTTTCTTTTAACTAACATTATTATGAGAATACCATACAGCGTTCAGCAAAATCAAATTGTGTACACGCACTAAATCCTTCAATATGTGAGCTCATTCGAACATCTTGTAGTACTTGGGGAATGTCGTTAAAATAGAAAATTTTCAGAAAAAAATAAAAATAAAAAAGAGAAACCTCATGAACGATTGTTTAAATGCTAAATAAAAAGACAACTGCCATATGGTATCAGATAGAACTTTGACTTCATTATATGAAAGTAACTTTTAGCTTTCGTGCAAAAAATGATATCGTATAACATGGCTTGTTGAACTTTAAACAGATTGAATTTTATTCGAATCCGACAATAATAAAGGAAGCATAAAAATCGTCATCTAGTGCACGCAAATCATTAATATCGGTAGTAAAGGCGAACGGGAGAAGAAGGGTCGTTCCTTTACTAATGATATAGTTGTTATACGCATATTAGTAGCTATACCCAGTTTACTATTGCTATACAAGATCGAATCATATATTCCATATATCTATCTATACACATATATATGTGTAAATATATGCTTTTATTGACATGGTTACATATATAAACTTTTCAATTTCAAACCTTCCGTACGGTTATTTTTCGGGAACTCACATAGAATGCCACTCGCTCAAATACTGACGGTTAATAAACGGCTTCAAAGCCTGCGAATTTTGATTGATTTGTCGTTGAGTAGGTGTTGACGGCATTGGTGAAGTCACGCTGAGAGTGCGATAAAAGAAAGCTGTCAAAAAAGAAGCGCTAACAACAAATGCTGCAAAGAAACCCAAACAGAAAATACAATCCCTATTAACCTGCAAGCACATGCAGATAGCAGCGCAAAAATCACAAATTGAAATCCAAATGCGACTGCATAACGGTGCACGCCGCAACTCGTTAGGGGGCGGCGTTGTAGCAGCCTCAATATGTATTGTATGGAATTCTTGAGAACAAGGTTGCTCGACCATGATTGGTTCCAAATGGGGGGAAATATGCGTTCCGTCAACTTTAATGAGCTTTTCTTTCGATTCATTTTCGTCTACACCGTGTAAGTCGCATTTCATGAGATGCGCTTGCGAATTTATTAGGAGCGCTGCATCAGCACTGGCAAAATTATTCAAAGAATTTTGTAATCCCGATTTGCTTGTACTGGCCGAAGGATTCAAGGAAGATAAGGCTATGGATGTGCTAATATTTTCATGAAATGATGTTTGACAAGAAATTGGAACTGCGCTAGCTGCGGCAGATATGTTATGAGTGCTTGTAGCTACAGCTATGTCTTTATATTCGGGCATTAGTTCGACGATAGCGGTTTGATTGCCAAAGGAAGCTATCGGAAATACAGACTTAAAATAGTAGTAAAATGTTTATGTTTATGCCATTGCGTACCAGTGCTTTGTGCGGCTTCAATTAACTTAATCTCGTTCAGCTTTTTTTCTAATTGCGAATGATAGTCAGCATAACGGCTTATATGGACTTTCGGGTGTACATCTTTTTTATCATCCTTTTCACGACCATCGTGGCGTTGCTTTCGTCGGGGGGAAGCTGCTACCGCGGCCTGTGTTGGTTCAAGGGCTTCTAAATTTTTTGTGAAAGCATCAAACATTTCCATAATTTTCTGAAAACGTTTCGCTATTTCTCCATTTTCTTCTTCAATTTGCTTCAATTCTAGCTGCGTGCACTTCTGTTGCAACTTCACTTTTTCTAGTTGCAAGGGCTTTTGAATCTTAAGTGTTACATCGTCAGCGCTCCATAGTCTACGCGGAAATAATAATGAAGGCTCCCCCGAACTTTTAGGGGCTTCGTCAATTTGTGTTTTATCTTTCTTGGCCCAATTTGATTTAGATGCGGCTTCTGGCGCCAAAATTGTGATAGTACTTAAATCTTCATCGATACCGTGAATTTGCTCCAATTCTTCGTGAAATGTGACATTTTTCGATTCTTTTGGAACTGTTTCAGTGTCCGTAGCCGTGATATGGGAACCTCCCAGGTGTATGCGCAACTCTCCATTATCGGAATGCACACACACGACAGGACTCTCTTCCTCACCTTCTATTTCATCGTCTTCCTCTTCATTGTCACTTTCAAGATGATCTGTCTCTTCTTGTTCAACTTGTGTATGGTCATTTGATTCTACTGCGGACGGATTCTTTCTAAAATCCATTTGCGATAATATATAATATATAGTGATAGTAATAAAAAAAATATTAATTAAAAAGAAGATCAAAAAAAAACTATGAAAATATGTTGTTTTGATTTTTTATTTGCTCTAGAAAATGTCAAAAGTCATTTCAAACCTTTCGTTAAAAATCGATTCCGTTGATCCCTAAATCTGTGACAGCTGATATCTCATGATTAATTACAAGCTAATGGCTAATTGGTTTTCTTCTGCATTCTACGAATTTTCAACGAGCTCTTAAGAGAATCGTTGAAAACAAAATAGCGGAAATTATTTAAAATTGGTCATGAGTGCTACATAACTCAATACTGTTATCTTGCTTTTGGCCAGGTGGTTCGATTGTGGCATTGTTTTTCAAGCGTTGCGTTGGGCTTTCCACCCCTTTATTACTCTATAAATTTTCATCAGCATCGTCGTCATCATCGTTGTTGTCGTCATAATCACCATCATCAGGGCCAGAGACCAACCGACCGCCATTATCTTATAGCTTTTTATGTCTGCGGAAAAATTCGCAATCAATGCGTGCATAAATTTTTCTCAACCGCACACGCATGGCCATCCCATATATACATGCAAGCCAAAAAAAATGTATTTACATATATGCGCGTATGTGCATGTTTTTGCCAGACTCGTTGATTTTAGGTGCGGTCCCCCTTTGCCGTATTACCTCGTCATTCCACAAAGTAATGTAGTCGAAAGATAAGCTGCGTTGTGTTGAAAAGGTTTATGTTCCAATGTACTTCTTTCTTTCCTACGTTTTAATACTGATCATCACGAGGAAAACAGGGTTACTAACATTGTCATTGCTTTTGTAACAACTAAAAAGTCTGCTGGTTACTTTTATTGAATCTCTTGCCATCCCGAAAACTAAGCATAAGAGTTCAATGAACTTGTTGATGCCTTTCATATGGCACGCCGTAAAACCTAGACCAGATTGCTAAGTAGAGACATTCGTAATAGGAGAAGTTTTGATATAAAAAATTTAATAACATTCGTAGGACGGATTACTTACGTGTTTGCTTTGGTCACATAAAGAAAACGGAAAGCAACATGGAAGGCCTCCGCGAGCCGCTCTATGGCCAGTTATAGCTTTTTCTCTTACGTTTATTTATTCATTTTTTCTTTTTGTTATTTTTTTGTGAATGCTTTTCTGCAGTTGTATTATTATAGCGCCGTAGGATGAGCGCGTATTCATTTTGCCAAAACATTTGCAACACCCAGAAAGAAAATTCGGAAACATTATAAAGTGTATGCATTCTTGATTACTGTGAAATTGTGATTCGATTTAAGCACGTCTGTCTTCAAATCGGTCAAAGCACAAGCCTACAGCACAGCGTAAGGTGAGAACACATCTGCTTCCTGGTTTTGCTGCTCACTGCTTATGAACTGCAACGGACATACGTTATGAAGACTCCCATATGAACTCTACAGATTCTCAATATTAGAACGCAGGCGTGTTAACCCAATATTACTATCGCTGTTTATTTTAGTTTTTCCTTGGGGTTTTAATGAAGGTTTGGTGGATACAAAATATTCGACCTCAGCTTTACTTCTTTTACTTTATTTTTTTTCGGAAATTATGTAAAATTTTTGGTCCTTTATGCTGGCGCTGCTGTATATTTAAAGCTTTATGTATGTATGTATGTACTTTTGTACAAAAATTTTCATTTTTTTAACACTTAATTGTCAGTTGAGAGAGAATCAGACGTAAGCCATTTACTGAATAATTGCTAAAACGGTAAAAGCAAAAGAAAGAAAAGGTTTTTGGTTTCAAACAATTTAAAAAGATTCGCATTAGTTTAAAAAACTTGGAACGTTAAAATATGTTAAAAAATATCTTTTTGGTTAAAAGGATTACAGGGGAATGTACTTGGAGAGCTTAGTATCAATAAAATATTTAGCTGTCGTGAAGTGACTGGGCTAACCTTCTACTCCACCCTTGAAAAAGAAAGCAGAGAGTCTTAGTAGCTCGTGCTCATCACACTTTTAGTCGTTGAATTTATTTTTTCGGGAGCAGTACAGGCCAGGTTTTATAAGTCGAAACTTTCTTTTTTAAGTAATTGACAAACTTTCCATGAATATCTCTTTTATGTTTACAGATATATAAACTTTAGAAAATTATCGATTTCTTAGAAAGTGTTGTGATTCCGTCATCACACTTCTTCGCACATATAATAAGGAAGCGCGCAGTTGATTTCTTCGTTTGTGCTTTCAGTTTCCTCTCTAACGCTTGAATAACTCGAAAAGTTTCCGTTTGTGTAGTGCTGGTTCTCTGTCGTTTACTGAGCTCCCATTATACTTTTAGGTGTGAATGAATATTATATCGACATCATCGCAGGTAGCGAGATAAAACACTGCGGCCCTTTACGCCGCGGTAATCCATAAAGCTCTCTTTGGGTGGCGATCAAAGAACAATTTATTAATAATTCCCCTATCTTTTTTTGGTTAAGTGTTAACCTAAGTGTTTCAGAAAATCATTTTTTTATATCCTACGCAACTTGTGGCAGACGGAAGTATTACGCTTGTGCGGATGCATGCAATACTCAGAAGGACTTGAGATACAACCGCTTTTTATTGCAACGATGAATTCAGAATCATTTTTGGCGTCGGTGCTACCTTGCCTGTCCGTTCGTCTGTCTGTCTTGTTTTCTTCTGCTCAACCTACAGTTCGCAGTTTTTGAGGTAATTTGATGAAGTGTGATGCATGGGCGTATTTTGGCCTAAGGACTTTTTATGAAAAGTCGTGACAGGATAATGAAGAATTCAACGGAATTCGTGCCGTATATATATGGAACTTGGAAGGCAGTAAATAAAAGAATTTTATTTACACTTTGGCGAAAATTGAAATTCCGAATAATTGCGAAAAAATGAAATAACGCAAACTCGCGAAATAAGCTCCCTTTACGATAAAATGTCAAAAGTACAACAGCATATTGAACGTTTTTTACGAAATTTCGTTGCGGATTAATGCTAGTGTCCATCAAGGCTAGACATAAATTCACTCTAATCGTTTGTTTATACTGAACACATGGCGTGGAGAAAATATCAACTCTATGATCTTATGACGTTGCGTGTGCAAACAGAAAGATTAACTTAAATCTTACACTTGGTCATAATATAGTTTGCACAGTCTAATATACTGAACTTAACTATAACAAAACTTACGACTTATACAGTTTCCCAAACGTAATATTCTCGTAATGCATGTTAACGGCAATAAAAGCACATTGAAATATTAAAAATATATTTATCGGTTAGTTTTCCTTATTTTGCATTTTTGATGATTTTCCAATAATTAAGAATTTCCGCAATGAGATTCGTTTCCCCTAGTATTCTACGTTTTGTTCGCGGTTGACATAAGTTAATTAATATTCCGCTTTCTTCCTTCCGTTTTTCGTGACTTTGCTGACACCGCAACATTTTAGACAATGAAGACGGACAGACAATCCTGTCAATATTTATAAAATGGGTTCTACAGCGAACGCTAGACAAGCATGCATTGCTTATATAGTAAACATTGTCCTGTGGATGTAAGTAAATGTAAACATAATAATTTTTTTTTTTTTTAACTATTTTTACATTTTATACGTAAACTTATGTACTATAAGTAACTCGTTCTATTGCAAAGCTTGAATTTAAATTTTTATTTTAAAATTATCGGAATAAATATTTCCACTTTTTTGTTCTCTTTAACATTATTTTTATTTTCTCTCTAAATGCGTAATTTTAAGTTTCTATTATGCGGAATTTTTTTTTTTTTTTTTTGCTTTCTGCTGCGACTGTGCTGTGTTGTTGTTTAGAGGATTTAAACACAAAATGTTTATTATTTCTCCAAAGTGAATATTGTTGTTTTTATGGTACGTACACACGATATTTGTTTTAGAAAAAGAATTCAGTTTCCTTTTTTCCTACATATATATTTGTTTATTTGGTTTGGTTTCTTTTTCATTTTTTCAAGCACAATAAAAAAGGATAACGGACAGAAAAATCGTAAAAAAATATATATAAAATGGATTTGAAATGATTGTATTGATTTCTTTTTCCAGTTTTCTATTGCACGAACAATAAATACATTTCTAGCGAAGTTTTTCAATTTGTTGTTGCTGTTGTTATAAAAAAAAAAAAATGCATGTTTTCGAGGATGAATGTGGAATCTATATGGAATACTAGGGAGGCATGTGGTTAATTTCATTTCAACGTACAGTTATAAAAAGTTTATGTTTAACTTAACTGCAGTGAAAATAGCGCCTTATACGATTTACCGAAGAGATTAATTTGAAGCTATATCTTACCAACTTCTTCTTCAGCTAACTCAAACGATGCAAAAACCTACTACAGCCCCAGTTCGGGCTAATATACACTCCTGAAGTTGGTATGTCAAGCCTAAGCCAACCTGGGTGTGAAAAGGACGACATAGTTTGTTTCGGGACAGTTTCGAAATCGCTAAGAAACGAGTGATCGTTCCTACGAAAAATGAATCTTTATATGCCAAGTAGGTTTAATTTTTAATGTTTCGTGTGAAAATCAACTTTACGGAATTTGCACCACATACGTCTGTTTTTTGGATACCACATCATATAAGGATTCTCAAGAAATGCAAACCCTTGTCGGCGAAAAAGGTGCAATAGCTAATATTTCATGATGAAAATTGATCTACTGTAGCAATTTACCTAAAAACTTAATGGTAGGGAATTTGGATTATATAGATCTATTTTTTGACCTTAACAACATATAAGGGTTATCATGAAAAGTAAGCCCTTATATAGGGGGAAATCCTAATTTCTAGCTTTTTCAACGGAAATTGAAAACTAGTAAAATATCCGAGAAGCAAAATAAATTTTCTAAATTTCGAATACACCATGTGATGTTTCGAGCGTCCTCCAATAGGCGGTTTCCGTGAAAAGTATGCCTTTGCATGAAAAGAACGTGTAGTTTGTGGTGTCTTATCACCGAAGCGAGTGCATAATTGTATTAAACAAAGTGTTGTAGGGTGTAGTGGTAGGATGCTTGGCCTGGCCTGACAATAATGGTCTTATTTGTGGTTATTATCGGATGAAAATTTTCACAATCGTAAAATTCCGATCGAGTAACATATGCAAATTATTATCGAGTTTACTCGATATTGATGGTTGTAAACGGGGTCCAGAATAGAGTAAACAACTCACGCTATTATGTATCTTTGCTCACAACTGTTAAGTTTTGACCTTAATCAGCGCGATATGTTTCATGTGTTCACAGTCAAAATTTTTCGGATTTGATTTATTCCCAAATTCAAGCTGACTCGACAAGTTGATGTGAAGTGAAGTATGAGTGTTTCTTTCTTTGAAGTTTCCTATGTTATCCTCTGTTTAATAACCAAATTCACACTTAATTCTTTTTGCAAACAATCTAGTGAAAAAGCTAACTTGTCTTCTGTTGTGTATTAAAAATTGTGCGAGAGTCTGACTTCATTCGCAATAAAAGTGTTTCTAACATTAAAACTTTGAAATCATTTTCAATTCCATTAAACGAAAAAATAAAAAAAGAAGACTTTATGCGACTAAACATTTGATTTCTCTTTCATTTTCATTAAAGCATTTTTATTTCAAAAAATGAAAAACAGTTCATTGACTAGCAGTAATAAATATCGAAATGAAAACGTCACACACGGCTAAATACACAAAAATACTTGTACATACACAAACTTCCTGAGGTTATGAAAAAGACGAGCTATAATAAAGAATTCTTGCCTTCGTTCTACGTAAGCAAAATTGTAACATGAAAACCGTGACCTACGGGATTAGAAGCAAAAAAATGAGAAATTTACGGCTAAAGTCTAAAAGGTCCGTAGGAGGGCATATTTGCGAATTAATACCATTTTTAGATAGTACCGGACTTCTAAGGAAATGTAATTTACAAGTTAGTTGTTTTGCTGACGTAACTTTTCAAAACACCGGAAAAGTCTAATTTCGTGCGTTGACAATGAAGAAAAATACCCTTTAAGCAAAGCAATGGACTTTATTACAGGAAATGATAGAGAAGGTGTTAGCGAATCAGAGAGCTCTTTAGGCAAAATCAAAACGATTTTTTCGGGCGATATGTGACAACGGACGAAGCATGCATTCATCACTTTACTCCAGGAAAGTTATGGCGCCCATATTTGGATATGCGCATAATATAATATTCGTAGACTGTCTTGTAAAGGAACAAAGGATAAATCGTAAATATCACGTAGAGTGTTAAAATGGCGAAAATGCAAAGAAACCAACCAGGTGCCAAACGGTGCTCTTTCTCAAAGAAAATGCATTTTGTCGTAAACCGACCAAAACAATGGCTAAATCGCACGACATGTACTTTGAATTGCTTTCAAGTCCACCCTATTCTTCGAGACTTGGCCCTCAGCGACTATCATCTGTCCGCGAATGTCAAAAAAAATGTTCGCCCCAGCGACTTATAGCTTTAATGAAGAGATGATTTCCAAAACTGAAACGTGTTTGAAGAGTTGGATAAATAGTTCTATAAAAAAGCCATAGAAACGTTAAAGGAGTGTTGAAATAAATACATTGCTCTTGAAGGCGGTTATGTTAAAAAAGAAAGTCAACTTTACGAACTTATTGAGTGACGGCTTACGCATGGTTTAACTATCACAATTAATTCTCTCGAATCTTAATTTTTAAAAGAAATGTTTTCGAGAAGAAATTTTATGATCAAACTTGGAAATGAAAGCAAATGAAAGGCAATAATGAAATTATCCAAGAAACTACATCAAACGGATGTTAAACATAGTATTGATGGAAAAGAGAAATGCTTTTAAAAATACATAAGCAAAGTTCTAAAGAAGATAAACAGCTAAGTTAACCTTCGAGAGATATGTGAAAATATTGCTAAAGTGGGCAATAGTCGCATTCATTGGAAAAGCGTCAAGAAGTGCGGTGCTATCACTTCTACTCACAGCCCTGGCGTTACTATATTTTATTCTTTTAAAATTTGGCACAGAGTAAGCGAAAACTGTATTTCGAAGAGATATACAATAAGTTGCAACTATTTAGTTTTCTAACAACATAGGGAGAATAATCGGTGATCCACAAATTAACTTATACTCTTACCCTGGAAGAGACAACTTCATCAAATGTGTGATGGGTTTGTTCGGATGTTACGAAAAGCATTACTGCCGACCGTCCGACCATCCGTTATGAATATTGTAACGAAATATCTCCATAATTGACTTTATTGCGTTTAGTTTATTTATTTTTTCAATAGGTTTATGAAAACCATGAGCTGAGAGCAATGCAAACTTGCTCCAAACTAAATGTAAACTTTTATTTGTCACAAACTAATATACACTTTAGTTGATGGAGATTAAGTTTGGAAAAAATCTTAATCCTATTTTTCTTCTATTTTTTTTTAGCTCAGAGATTGACACCATCAAAGAAATGTAAATTTTTTGTCAATGCGGAAAAAATTTATTTGAAGCTATGTGTTTGAAATGAACACAGAAACAAACTTATATACGGCTTGGGGCGAATTTTTTAATACTATTCACTAAGTTGAATGCAGACTGAAGCGAAAATCAATCAATATATACATCGTACACAGTTTTACACAATATTTGGCAGCACATCTACCCACTTAGTCTTATTTTTGTATGGCTTTTGTATGTCGACTGTGAGCGATATCTTGGTCGCGCGGAAGTATTTAAGTTTCAAACTTCAATAGAAGATGTCATTATGAACAAGTGAAAACGCAGTAGTAGAACGCGGTCATTGTTATTAAATACCTTTTAAATATAGGGAGTGGCTGAAACTGTGGTCCGATCCGAACAATTTTCAATAGCGCTCGTCCTCGGGCCGAACCACGTCGGCGCACCAAATTCTATCGAAATATTTTATGAATTACGACCTTGAGCATAAGAAAATAAGACAGACAGATGGACAGACAAGCTTAGATCGATACAATAAATGAGTTCGAATCGATCGGTACAATAAAAGGTAATCCTATGTCATGTCCTTCTACGTATTGTGTACATCCGCACAAACTTAATATTCCCTTGTACCACGAGTAGTGTAGGGTACCAAAAATTTAATGCTTTGGCTGGATATCTGAAGTTAATACCTTGGATGCAGAGCTTATAGCTTAGGGAAAACGGGAATGTTATTAAATTTACTTTTTGTGGTGGACGCATACCGCACACGTTTTGCCAAGTTAGGCATTCTAGGCAAGGTTTGGAGGCCGAGTTGACGGATATGAAGATATATTGGCAGATATACAAGCGCATGATTTGCCTGATAGACATCTCCAACATTCGCAACCAGGTGAAATATTTCCTAATCCCGTTTTTTTTCTCAATTTTTAAAAGTCTGCATTGCACCTAGGATACGTTAGTTAACAGACTGTTTACTCTTTTTCCAATGTATACAAAAAAGTTGAAAAAGTTTGTTTTTATTCACTTAACGTTCTCTGTTGTAGTTGTCTGCACCCGTGTATATAATCTATGTTGGAAACAAAATCCATAAAACCTAATGATTGTGCATTCGAAAATTTGAAAAATTATGTTTGGTATTTTTAGAAAAAAGAAAACACAATATAAAATTTCTAAACAAATATTTATGTAGAGTTGTGTGTTTTTTTACATTTTTTTTTTTTTTTTGTATATTTTCTATTTTTCTATTATTCTTCTTGCATTTTTTTTGTAAAATTTAATTTCACATGTTCTGGAAACAAACTGTTTGTAAAGCACAAAAAGCATCATAAACAATTCGAAAACAAAAGCAAAAATTGTTCTAAATTTAATGAATAAAGTTTTTTCACTTCTATATATTTGAATAATAAATACCGTTTTGAAGAAAAATTTTTAATTTATAAAACCATTTGTTTAATCGACCAAAGCCTAATTGATTAATGAAAATGTAAACTTGCTTTCGAGCTACCGCGTAGAGAACCACTTGAGATTTTTCTTATAAATATCGTCTATGGTGTGTAACTTTCCCAAGCCAGACATTATTTTCGAAAACGTAATTAACATTTACAAAGCGATTAAGATTAAGCCTATGCTTAGTCTTGGAAGTTATTTTGATGTTTTTCAAAATTTATGTTCGATGCAATTCTCAGTTTAATGGGAAGGGGGGAGGGTTGTCTGAAACCCTAATTTTTGATATATCAACTACTGTTCTTCTCCAGGCAATTATTGCCTTCCATGTGGTAGCAAAAGGAAAAAAGAGAGAGGTACCTGTAGGCTATGGGTTGTATGGATTTATAGCCAATAGTCAATTCTAAGATTTAAAGCTTCGTTATTTTCCTCTGCGCATGAAAACTTGTCTTAGAATGATGTGTTGTCTTAGATATCTAAGATTGTCTTGTAAAAAGCTAGTTGCTTAGCAAACCGAATAGGGGGTATCACTGACTTCTTTTGCGGTTTGCCTTATCTTTGAGTATGAGCAGAGTAGATTATTATTTATATAGGGTAATCAAATAAGGGATCTCGTTTCACAGCGTCATACAGTCACCGTTTTACTTCAGATTGTTATTTAAGTGTGAACTGTATCGTAATTTGTCCCTTTGGTGTAAGAAAAATAGGCGTGCTTTTCCTAAATGTTCTTCACGTGCACCAAAATTACATTTTGGTTGCGTTTCATGAGTACAAAATACTGCGGTTGGTCACAAAAACAGCATTGCACTTACTCTCAAGGGAGAATGCTATAGAAAAGTGAACATTTTGGCTTTGAGTTAAATAGTTTAGATTTGGACGACAGGCGGTTTCAAGAGAGCAGTAAAATATGCCATATATCGCGGGGCACAATCAATTTAATGGGATAAAAATTCAATAGCGTAGGCATCTTTAGAGATGCCTACGTTAGATTACTAACAGAATTACGCGGTTTAACTCCATTGGTTTTTTTCCTTTGGGATTACGCTAATTATCCCTTAAAGGACCGTAAACCTTAAATGAGTTAATTTTTCAAAATAATACAAAAGAGAAGTGGGAGAGAGAGAGGGAAGTGGGTAAAAATTGGTATTTCAAACTTAAATATTTACAGAAATCAGAGGCGTTCGCTTACGAGAAACCATGTTTTGATAAAAAATGACTTGCAACAAAGCCTAAAAGAAAAAAGAAGTCATTCTTGAATATCTTCTACCATTTTGTTTATATTTCAAGTTAAAAATAACAAAACTAATTTGATCAGTCTGTACTTCTGCTCATTAATCCTTCTAAGATGATGTTTCAACAATTTATAGACATCTAAAGGGAAGGGTAAGCATTTGAATATATGTCTGTTGGAATTGCGGAATTATTTCCGAATATAAACCCAATTAGAGTATTTGTTGGTCGTCGTAAAAGTGCGTCGATTTACCCATGTCTTACGGATTTTTGTTTTCATCAATTAATCTCGCTGTTGACGTTGAACTTCGCCTGCACTTATCAGAAAATCATTACTGCTTCCATATTTTAAAAATCGTGCATGCACATTCAATCAGGCTAAGGTCTCAAAAAGTACTAAAATATTATCTTTGCTCGCATCGAACCTTTTACAAACATTTCGCAACTCTTTATATCTTTGTGAGAATTTTATTATTTTTCTTTTTCATGTGGCAAACAACAAATACAAATTTTTCCCTTAATTTGCAATGTTAGGGATAAACACCTTACGCTGCGGTCGAGTTACAAAAGATACTTTCCTTTATCAATATATCCTTTGCTAGACTTAAAATTGGTCATCAACTGCACACACGCACTCCGTATCGTGGTGTAGATCCAAAAAGAATGAATTCGCAAATTCATATGCAGTCGAATTCCGGCGGTTGGTGGCCGCAGCCGCCACCAACGCTCAAATGGCCGCAAGTGTAGAACAAACACTAAATCTAACGCGCTTCTGTTGGTATGGCAGTGTATTAGGTGCCACTTTATTATGCGGACCGCTCTGGTTCCATATGTAGACGCATTTGTGGTAATGTAAATGCTCTGCTCTTGATTTGCTGAATGCTAGAAGAAGCAGAGAAATTTAATATCTTGGTTCCATTTTAGCTTTATCTTACATGCGTCCATGGAAAATTTGTAATTGTTTGTATGTATGCTACGGACATTTGATATAAACGATATTTCGAACTTCAATTCTTTTGATAATTCTTTTATGCGTTATATAATTTTGTTATTAGCTATTAATCAAATGCGACTTCGGCGTAAATAAACGAGCTTTAGAAGAAAGAAAAACAGGTAACGAATATGAGAAACTTATTTTTAAAATGTTGGCTCTTGATGTGGATAGGTAAATGTTTACGCGTAATGTTAACAGCTAAGCGTTAGCCTCTTTAGTTACCTTGAAGGTTCCGTGTTGTTCATGTTTGTACCTATAACTGATTCCCATAAACAGAAACAAGCTTGTAGAACCTTATAAAGTATGTGTTGTCTATTCTTAATCACTGCCAAGCTTGACTCAGTCCAAACATCCGTCCGTCCGTCCTCGTAATGCCTGCAGTAAACATCTTCCCTGTTGCCTGAAGAATTGGAAAAAATTTTATGAAGATCTTAACTGAAACTACAAATATTTCCACATACATTGCATATACATTGCGGTATTTTGGAAAGATTCAAACATTTGTGAAAATAATTTGAGTATTTTATGTGAACTCGCCGTACTGATATAGCCACACTCAACACAAATTCTTCGTATCGTTTAGATTTAGCTGACAGAGGTGGCTCCCTTAGTTATTTCCTCAAAGTGGACTCCCAGTAGTTGTCCGCAGACCGAAGGACACACTTTCAGAGGAATCTAAGGAATGTTTTGGTGTTTTAATTTTAAAGTGCGTTGAACAACAAGGCTTAGCTTGATTTAAATTCAAAGTTTTTCAACCTTTTCTAAACAATATTTAGTGGATTTGAAATGTTGCATGCAATAATTTATGCAAGAGTCCCATCTAGAGCATTGCACAAAAAGGAACAATGGATGAAATTATAGTGAAAGCAGCAGCAACTTGGATTTTGTCTTTTTAATTATCCATTGTTTTTTAGAAATCAGGCTGACAACTATTGCCACATTGCTGCAACTACCACTATTACCAGTACAAGTACTGCTGCTGCTACAACTATTACTACTACTACTACTACTACTACTACTACTACTAGTACTACTACGACTACTACTACTACTACTACTACTACTACCATCGCCACTATTGGTTCTATTGTAACTACTTCAACTAAAAGAAAATTACTTATCTTTTACTTAAGCGTATGTATGTGAAGAAAAAGAAAAAAAGCGCCGGTATGTAGAGTTTTTGTTTCAAGTGTTCAGGTGAATGAATCTACTTTTGAGAACATGACTGCGTTGAAACTTTATTGTAGTTGTTGTCTTAGAGGAGGAGAATTGTTCTTCCTATTTTTTTGTTTTCCTTGGTTTTTGTTGCTGTTTATTTTACCTGAGTAGCACTTTAATTTTGTACACACTTTGTGTGCTCAAATAATAATAATCTGTTTTTCCTCGTGTTCGTTTCCTTTCTGAAGTAAAAAACCTACCAATAACTATATGAATATTATAGCGGCTGTTGCATTGTCGCTTCTGCTGCTACTATTCTTTACTGCTTATCTATGTGCTATAAGTCTGGCTAATAATCTACACCTGATGTTAAAGTTCGCATATAATCAGTATTTGCTTGTAAAACCTTATAACTCACAATACCGGCGTTACCATCTGTCGCCTTTGTATTGTATTATCTTTGGACTCAATGCACGTATACCAATGCAAACACAAGCACATACTTACGCACAGATGGAGCTACGTTAAGATGAAACATGTTAAAGTAGTTGTTTGAAAATTGTGTTGCTTCACAAATATAGTAAATTGGTTTTGTTACTGTGCTGTGTTGCGTTCGCTGCTGCCGGTGGTTGGCACACCAAACTCTTAAACGCTTACACATCCAAGATTCCCGTTTATTTTATTTTTTTTTTTTATTCTTAAGAGTTGTGTAATTTTTTCTTCTCTTTTTTTTTTATTTTTTTTTTTTGTTGTTCTTCTTATCTTTAATAAAACTTTTTTTTTGTATTTACCTCAATTTAAGTGCATTTTTCCCCCTTGCTAGCTCAGTGCAATCAGGATTTTGTTCTATAGTTCTATACTCTCATGTTAGCTTCTTCTTTTTTTTCTTTATTTTTTTTTCAAACATGCCATACATTCTCAGGATTTGTGCTTAGCTGTGGTTGCCTTAGATTTTTGTTATACTATACTATATATTGCTGCTGTTGTTATTCCTTTCATTTTTTTCTTTTTATTTTTTTTGTTTTTGTTATTGTGCTGTTGACTTTATCTGTAAACCAAATTGCTATCTTGTCTTGCGGTTTGTTTACACACAGAAAAACAGAGCGCCGTGCAAGAGCAATCACGGTGTAGAAAGACGCATTTCTTGTTTGCATTTGATTCGTTTGTTGTTTGTTGCTATATATGTGTTGCGTTGCGTTTGTATATGACGTTGGTTGCCAACGTCATTTAAGTTAAACGCAGGTTTCCGTTTCCGCTTTTGTGCCTTTTTTTTAATTCTTTTAATAGCTATTCGGCGGTAAAGAGCGTGAGACCGGAACGTATAGTCACGGTCTTCTTTCTTCTTAGTTTCTTTCTTAGTTTAAAGCGATGAAAGTGATAATTGCGAGAGCAATAAAACTAAAAATATACCTTAAATTTATTAACAATTCAGGCTTCGCATAAAGATAAGAACTTTTCAAATTATGAGTAAACGGATCAGAAATTTGACTAAATGTTTACGTGGTTTGGTTATTAAAAGAGGAGTTCGGTTCAGTTCCCCCTATTGATTGTTGAAATTCGAGAAGTTTTTAAAAGCGAAGGTACCTGTTTTTTGCGTTTATTCTCATTTGCAATTTTACTTCAAGATAATGAGGAAATCTAATATATAAAGTAATTATATTGTAAGAAGAATTATTTGATTTCACGATATAAATCTCGGGCAGATAGAGCATCTGTTTAAAATTACGATGATTTTTGCGAGATTTTACGTAAATACTTTCCGTCTTTAAATGGAAGATCGTGAACACTATAATTAGTTTCTGTTGGTGAAAAGACTTACGCTCGTATTCTGATTTTGGGACCGGCCACTAGTCATAGGAGAAGGTCGTGTGTTTTCTTGTAAGAATTTTATTTGTAATCTCGCACCAGCCGTGGTATTCCGCATCAATAGTCAAATTAAAATTCTTCAGTAACAATTCTTCGTTGCTAAGCTACGACCATAAAGAAAGAATTGCTTTGGAGCTTCTCATGTCTTTATATATATTATAGAGAATATGGGCGTGAGTCATGTTTCGCTTTTAATCTTTTCATTCCATTTGTACTGAATGGCATTTTCAAATTATTGCCTATTGCTTGCGTTTGCAATAATTCTGAATATGTTAGATTGGAAGCATTGAAGAATTTTGATATTGGATGTACTGGCGATGCCTATTAGGTAGACAGCATAAGTTCTAATAGCTACGACAATTACGTTGAATAATAATTTAATCTGTTTGTAAATGTGTGTATGTTTGCTTTCACGCGCTCTCCGAATGTAGGTCTTCTGGTTAAAGATATTCCTAAACACTCAACGCATTCATTTGTTGCTACCTATTTGTCCCATAACCTGGTATTGCTGGACAATACATTCTTTTTGTTCTAATCGTAACGTGACACGATTGTTCGAACGAATAGATATCAGATATGTAAACATGAAACTGGAATCCGACCATAGATGGTCTTAATATGATGTGTGGACGACACACATTCCTTTCTTTTTTTTTTTATAACTTGAACATTTGGCAACGATAAGGTATCGTAACACCCATACATATCGCAACAGCAAAATACAGTTTCTAAGAACAACAAATAAGCCGAGTTTATGACAAATAAACAGCATTTTTTGTCTGTCCGAATGGTCCGAAAGAGCGGCATTCCGAAAAAAACATTTTTACATAGTATTCTAACTGCGGAGGGATATTAATATGGATTACTATCTATTACCATCCTCATCAACTGCGAGACTAAGTTGCCTTGGCTGGAAGACGATATTCTGCGTTTGCTGGCATCGGAAAACTTGGTCTGATATTAGCTGTGAGAACTCGATGAAAGGGTTAATACTAAAAGCTATCAATAGTAGATAATCGGTTTTAATTGTCCGCTCACATCTCGACCAAAATGCGATAAAAAGGAATCTTTTTGCATCAATCAATAGCCAAAATCGGTTCGCGATTAATTGGAAGCACTGGAGTTGGAAATGCTCACACCAATGCGGTCTACTCGCCAAACCCGAGTATTTCCCACCACCACTTACTTGCACCGGTGCAGCACGCACTTGCTAAGAAGCAGCGCTTCCCTTGAAATCGACTCAATGGCTGATTTGTCTCGTCGTTTCTTTGAAAAAGTGCTATGATTTTCCAAGAAAATAGTTTTATTATTTTCTTACCACAAACGTGTATTTTCTACACAAAAATTCCGGTTTCATATATGCGCCGTACACTTGGTACATATTTAATTTTTTATATCTAAACTTCCAAACAATTTAACTAATTTTGCAAAAGTTGTGTTGCGTTTAAATGAAAACAGCTTAATACTAAGATAGCATTGTCATCAGCATACGTTGCCGGCATGACGTTATTGCAAAAAGCACTTGGATAAAGTATAGAAAAAAGACCCACGAACACACTGTCTTGTGGAATGCTGGTAAAAATTGGAAGAATTTGTGGAGGTTTCATAATTCTGCTGCAAAAAACTGGAGAAGATAAATAAGACAAAAGATGATATATATGAAGGGGGGAGGCATTTCCATTTTATGTTGCTAACCTGGGAGTCGAACATTCTGCTGTACAAACATTTTGCTTTCCTTACAGGACTGCAGGGTGGCTTAGTTGTGGAGTTTCGTGCTGGTGGCGAACGCTCTTTCAAGAAATATTACTTTGAACCTTTTTAGATAAGGATACCAATAGGACAGCCAATCTGTACGGAGGAAGTCAATGCTCTAATTTTTCATTTCACTTTCTACACATTTTCATTGAAATGATAGAATAGAGTAGTGACCTAACCTTTTTATTTGTTTCATATAATAATCAATCAATAATCAATCCGTGCCTATGCCATATCTAAATTATTTTTTAATCATGAAATCTTCGTGTGATTCGAAAATTGAACTAAATTTGTTCATTATTATCCGGTGGCAAGCTTTTGCATGTTTGCGACGGTTTACGCTCCCCCTCAGCTCAGATTTCGGTTGTGTCTCTTTGCTAGATATGTGCATGCTCTTCCCTTTCCCTTTCAATGTTATTTTATTTGTTTTTTCTTATTCTTTTCGAACAACGAATTTTGTTCTTTTCATTTATCCTTCAGTTCTCCTTATGCACTTTATAGCAGCAATAGTCCCAACACTTAGCACAAGATTAATTTTTAAAAGTCAATCGAATTTTTTTTAGCTGAATTTCATGTGCATAAATAAATAACTAAATCAAATATAAATCTAAGATGTTTGATGTTCAGAGTGTGATAATGACTGGGATAAAATTTACCCTCTTAATATGTTCCATGTTACATATAGTGCTTGCTAACGCGGACATATTTTATAAGGGGCGAAGTCAAAGCAAATTTTTCAGAAAATCAATTTTCTTTTGCTGGCTTAACGAATGCTTTGAGTCTTCTAGGGTATGTGGAAAAAAGTCTATTATTTAAAATAAAATGTTTTTCCTTGAAATTTCGAGCTCTACTCCTAGCGTTTCTGGACGATTGCCTTGCAAATGAATGCTTGTTGTAACGCTACCAACTAATATGCTAGCTATTGGTTTCTCTAATATACCGCATGTACACAACAGATGTCTTTAGAAAAATTTTAGGTTCATTTGCGAGCATTTGCAAGCAAATAAGAAAAGACGTAGCTTCATCGAAAGGATTATTGAATGGAAATGTAGCTAAGAGCAATTCGAAAAAACCCAGTACTTCTATCAAGGAATTGCAAGGTTTGTCTATCTTGCAATAATAAAGTAAAACATGTCCATAACACCTTTCCAAACCTCGACCTTTCCAAATCACTAACCATAACCTACAATTTTCAATCATTTCATGCGTTCAACGTTTTCTAAGCAGAATCGTAAAACGCCCTCGATGAGTTAATGTAAATACGAATTAACTTTTTTTTTGGCGTAAATTGAGGAGACTTGCGTGTTTTTATCTCAAATATACGAAAATCTTACGAGAATCAATATTTTTAAAGCATTCTTCGCCTTTTTGTAGCTATACACATGTTGATTAAGTAGTCTCTATACGCTACACCACGTCTGACACAGGTTTGAGAGAATATATGTAACACATAGACGCCGATCGATTCAGAACGTGATTGTGTTCGTCTGTTCGTCTTGTTTTATTGCCTCCAACCTACAAGTTGTAATCTTTGAGATATTTCGTTGAAATTTTTGCGCCAACGTGTTCTGAGCCAAGTACGACCTTGTCGCCCACTTTCCATATAACGTCTGATAATGAAAAATCGTTATATGAATAACTATAGAGTGGTGGTAGGATATTCAAATGAGTCGTGACCCACTGCAGGGGTTTTATTTGTTTTAAATTTCGCATTATCTCCTTAAATTGAAAATTCCCTGCTAGAATGCTTCAATTGCTGCCATTTTTTAATATATATTTATAATATAATTTATAATATAATATATATTTTTAAATACTTAAATATATGCTTAATAGTCTGCCTAGTAATTGTTTTTGTATTACCTTTCCTTTCATCCCAAAAAAATTGTCAAGAAGGTTTTTTTTAAGTTGTTACTGATTTCCTCCCTTAAGATGTCCTCCCAACAAGGTTGTGATAGGTGAAAACCAGAGTGCCTACTCAGCAATAAGTCATCTTTGCGATTTTATTGCTTTTTTTCTAGGACTAAGATAAAATTTTCGAATTATTTTCATTCATCCGATAGAGTTTAATTATATATCTAATAGATTTACTAAGGCATACTTCTGTGTCTTAAAAATGCTAATAACATAATTGAATAAGGCTCTCTCTGCTCTTTCTCTCTCTCTCTCTCTCTCTCTCTCTCTCTGTCTCTTTCTCTCTATTTGCTTCAGTGAGTTGAAATTTCAATTTGTTCAAAATAAGCCAATGGGTTTTTTAGAAAATTTTTGCAAGAATATAAAATTTATGGTTATGCGTAAGCCATTGCTTAAGTAAACATTTGAGCCGTACACCTGAGTTCGGCAGACGCATCGACAAACTAAGCCAAAGCAGTTGTCAGTGTCTCTTATATGCGTTATAGACATTTAGCAAAGTTTATACAAAATCGAAAATCTATGAAATTTTTACATTTGTCGAGATAAGTTTTAGTTTTTATTAAACGAAAAAAATTCTAAATTGACTTTAAGAAGAAAACAATTTTCTAAATAAAAATGTCTTGTTTTGTAAATGTATACGCTCTTGTGTGTGCTTACATGGAAAACTTTTTAAGATCTTTTTATGTGACAAAGATAGTATGTATGTGTATGCTGGTGGCAATAAATGACAAGACAAGTTGAACTTAGTGTATAACAACGTCTAACAACAAGTAAAACTTTAAACATACAAACAGATAAACTTGCATACGTACTTTTACATACACACGCACGTACACGCTTATATATATAAGTGTGTATATAAGACATGGCTTGTATATTTCAAAGAGAATATGCTAGTGTTAGAAGGAATGAACGCACTTTTTTAGCTAAACCTTGCATTGAAGAAAATCCGTGCTAATGCTGTTAAACAATCTGTGCCTTCTAATGGCTGATATGCGTTTGCCTTGCTTTTGCAAATCGTTCGTTAGAGCTTTTGGTAAGCTTCGATGTTTTTCTGGGTCTCTTGTTCTTCTTCTTTTTTTTTTTTTTTTTAAGGAAATAAAATTCTCTAAAGCAATTTGTATAAATAATGTCTTTAAACTGAAGAAAATGCCGTTGCTTCTCGTTTCCATTTTCAATTCAATTTTATTCGTTTCCCTGCAATCATTTAAATGGGATTTTTTTCCTTTTTGCTTTTATGCTGCGTCACCATTATTTTCCAAGTAGAAAACATTTGATTATAAATCTATTTGTTTTTCACAAAAGAGAATAAAAAAATAATACATTTGCTTGCTTGTTCAAGCCTAAAAGTGTGCTTTGTTTTCCAATTGCAGCGAACATATTAAATTGTTTTCAAGATAAGGATAAACTTCTCCTCTGAAGTGCTGCTATCGTGTGGTCACTATTATTGTCTTTTTTCACTTTTTTTTTTTTTTTTTTTAGAAACAGTTTTCATTATTTTTCCTAAAAACTCTTGGTGTATATTACACTCAAAGAAAGATTAAGTAAATCTGTTACAAAATTTATTACTTCATGCGAAAAAATAACAAAAAAAAAAAAAAAAAATTAGAAACGAACCAACAGACACGTGTGCCCTTTTAGTTAGCTAACTGCATTGTAACTCGTCCGTACCGTACCATACCACACATACAGCATTTGATTTACTATGACCAAAATAGGTATAAAATAATTTCTGCACAATGCTTTTGTGCGCTTAGACACTCCCTCTGTAATCTGAAAAAATAAAAAAAAAAAAAATAGAGGAAAACAGACGTAAGAATTGCAATATAAAGCAAAGCAAGCAGTCTTCCTTTCCTAATTGAGCAATTTTGCTAAAGTTAGAATTACAGATTATTACTTTTGTCGTTTTGATTGCCTATGAATAGAATACAAATAGCATTTATGAATGTAAAAAACAACATCAACAACAACAATGAAAACTGGGGAAAAGAAAACCATTTTTAAGATTTATGCGTTTTAGTATTTCTACCATATAATAAATTCCACTTTTTTTTTTTTTAACTCCGATTTGATACTAGAAAAATAAGAAAAACAAAAAACAAAAAAACAAAAAAACAAAAAAGCAAATATGTATGAAGATTGAATGAAAAACCGCATCGAGAAAAAGTCATGTTTTCATTTTAACGGAAGTTTCACATAAATATTCAAAAGGTGTGTTCTTGTCTGTCTATTTTACTAACCGACTTGAATGTTCATTTGTTGGATTGTTGCTGCTGCAATTGTATTGTTGCATCTACCATCGCAGGGCAGAAATATAAAAATTTTATTCCGTTTGTAACCTTCAAAGACACTAGACAAGTAATGTACTTCTTGCAACGGGAGATTTAAAATCGAAAAACGCAACATTACAAATTCAATTCTTGCCGATTTGAACAGAATCAAATAAGAAACGGACGATTACCGATAAGATCGTCGTTTATTATACCGATCGACTCAAAACCATTTTCTAAATCAATTTCCGTCTGTCCGTCCGTCTGATTCCATCCATATGTTTTTGTGTTATTATGTTTGAAATGTTGCAACAAAATTTTGTATACTAAAGTGTTTTAATCCCAAGACGAAACCGATTGGCAACTGATCAGATCATTTTTCGAATATCGTGAAAATCCTTTTATGAAAAAAGTTGCAATTTTCTAAATTATTTGTAGAAAACTGCAGAATAAGAACATTTAATCAAAGCAAATTGGTTTGAAAAATTTGAATTGGATGGACCGAAGCTTTAAATTCCTTCCCAGGTAAGCCCCCTAACTTTTAATATTTCAATAGGTACGGGTAGGAGAGCAGGTCCGTCATGGTAGTTTTATATAAAAACCAGCTGCACAAGATTTGGATTATGCAGATAAATTTTTGCACCCTACGCAGCATAAGGATTCTGATAAAAAAGAAGTTTTTATATGGCAAAAGCTTCTAATTTCTAATACTTTATGTTCAAAATTGACCCATGATAGTAATTTGTTATAGAAATTAAGTCACATTTAAATCATGTAAGTCCGTTTTTCGGACCACAGACATAGGGGACTTATACGAAGTAAGCCTTAGTATGTTCGTAAAGTCGACAATTTAGTACGTTACGACGAAGCTAGATAGATAATAGTAAGGTCTTTGATAAGAAAACGAGTTTTGTACTCGCTTGGCTACAAGGACTCCCATAAAAAGGATGCCTTTAGCTAGAAACAAAGTATAAATGTTGGTATTTTATCTGGTGCAGGGTATCTAATGGTCATCTTTGTTCGATTGCAATGTTCTTGCTTGTATTCTTGTTGTTGGGTTAGTTATTTTCTTGTAAGCGTAAATTTTAAACACATTTATTCCTTCAAATTACCATAAATCAAAATTTTTGCCATTCTTCGTATACGGAAACACTTATGAATTTATGTTTTACAAAGCATTCTATTTAAGATAGTCATCGTTCGTGATTAAGGACAAGTTACAAGAGCAAGAAAAAATACATTTGAAATTTTAGGCTTTATTGCAGGTGCTTCAGATATGCATGAATAATACGATCTTTTCAATTAATTTCATATATTCTAACCAAAGGCTAATACAGTTATAGCTTTAATCGTCTTTAGTTACTAAAACAGAGTCAAATTGGTCGCCAAAGTCAGCAAAACGAACCAAATTATTTTCAATATCGATCACTTAATCAGTTGAGAAGTTCGCAGCGCTTTCAGAAAGGCTGGTGAGAAATTTCCTTGCCTTCGATCACAATAATACCTGGACTACCCCGCAAACGACTAGATAAGAGTCGCGGGTTGAAATATCAGTGCGGTTTGACCGTTACCTGGCCTTAGCTGTAGTGAGTACTCAGCCGCTAAAAGCATAGTACTTACGACTGGGCACATATCTACTTGGCAGCAATGACTCCTCTCCTCCTTTCTCTCTACCTCCACCTCGCTTTTCTTCCACTTCTGTTTGATCGACCACGACATAACATGTAAAAGGGAACGTCCCCTGAGTGATTGCTTGAATAAAAATTCTACAAATGGGCAAGCAGTGGCCTTCGTGACAGTCGTAAAGCGAGTTATGCAAAACATACCAGCAACGTTGGGTTATTTTTTTCTTTTCTAGGGAATGTAGGGGCCTCATATGTATTTTTAAAGTCATTCCAAGTTCCAATTAAGCTGCTTATCATACATTTGCCTGCCAAAATAATCCTGTTCTGCAATCTTTGTCCATCCAAAGTTAGGATCTTGATAACACCTTAAGCTGATACGATTTAAATAATCCGATGATGTACGCATATGCCGATGCGGAGCCTATCACCGCGTGGTACTGATTTTCTGATTACAAATGTTGGCATTGAAGGCTAAGCGTGATAGGGTAGAAATTTTAACTTAACAGAAAAGCACATTACAACTTTTGCTCTAGTTATCCATGAAAAGTCGTAACAAGTTTAAAAGAAATCAATTTATGGTTTCCTGTCTCACCTTGTTGTCCTTCTAATTGGAATTCTTGTTCAATTTTTTCTTCTAACTACTGTCGTAAACGATGATTTTTTTTCGTTAACTCAACTCTTATTCAACGTTGATGAGTTTTTCTCACTCGATGTGTAGTTATTTTTTTTTGTTTTTTTAGGGATATTTTTTTTTTATGATACCTGCAATGCGTGCCACTCAAGAAACTGTAACCAATTAAATTTGCCTGACAACACAATTGTTAGTACTATTGTGCGACAGAAATATGTAATATAATAGAACGAAAGATCCAGGCAATCAGATCCTGAGCAAGGTGAAGTTGTATGTCTTCTCTCATTGTGTTTATACAAAAGTCATAGTAGTTAATAGCGGTAGCTGCAGTAGCAGTAGCAGTAGTCATTGAGAAAACTTTGTGTGTGCGTGTTTTTGTGTGTAAAAATATTTAGAAAAGGAATAGCACGTTTGTTGTTTTGTAACAATCTACTACTCATACACACACAAATGCACAAATACACTGATATTTATCTACGTATAACTACCTATAGACATATAACTGACAAATTCAAACAGTATACGGCTGACAATAAGAGCCATAACTACATTTGATTATTACACACATACACTTTTATATAATTGCAACTGTACATACGTACATGTATAAATTTGAACTTGTCACACGATTGTGTTAACAATTTGTAGCCAAATTGTATGAGAAGGGCATAAGCACAACAACATGAAGACATATTGGGTATATGGGTTGTATGCAATGCACTCTTAGCATTTAAAAGATTGTCAAGTTATTGTTGTTACTCTTGCTAACTAGTATAGTTGTAGCAGCAGTTTAACATTACAAAAGAGGAAAAGGAATCCATTATGAATTTTTGAAGAACTCAAAACGTAGCAATATTAGAGAAGTACGTATTATTTTATCTCTCAATGTTTATTTATCTCATTGTCGTTGTCTCGTTTTCTTTTCTTTCATTCTATTAAAACTTATAGTGCACGCAGAGTATGTTTTAAAAGCATTTATGCAAAATAAATAACATTAGAGTTCAGCAGACCGTTATTATTGTCATCATATTAAACACAAAAAATAAAAAGAGAAACGCAAAGGCAAAGAGGAGATGACAGTGACAACAAGCATAAGAAAAAGAACGTCAACTTTGCAAGGTTCTTTCTCTACGTATAAGCATAAAGGGGAGTGTATTGCATATACTTACAATATAAGAAATAAACGCATAAACACAAGCTTCATTTCAATGTGTGCACAGTTATATGTTCGTGCTCTAGCGAAGGCTTTAGCCTTTATAGTATGCTATGGTATGTCTATGTACTTTTGATTTCGTTGCAAAACCTTGCCCTGACTCCTGCACTAACGCACGCCTACTTCACTTTTATTAGACTCATATGCCAATATAACTAACGATAATTGTTACTTCTGCTTTTGCTTCGGCTTCAGCTTCTCCTTCCGCCACCTGTACCTGTATCTTGTTCCTCTTTCAAGTGCTTTGCCTTCTATTTCCAGTTTTCTTTTTCTACCTGAAAAAAAAAAAAAAAACAAAATAGTAGAACAACACATGCTATAAGTGCTCTTTGGCTTATTTACAGCATTGTTAAAATTGTTTAATTTAGTGGAAAATAGGTCTTAAACTTAAATCATTGTATGTCTGTATGTTACAAGTTCCCAGTTTTACGCCATGAAAGTTTGTCATTTTGCTTAAAATTAAACTGCAAATGTATATGAAATAAATTAATTTATAAAATATAAAAATACTCAAGTAATGTTATTTCAAAAATTGGGACGCAATGTAGCGAAAAAAGTTCTAGTAGACAAACTCATCGTCCGATTTAAAAAAATCATGCTGTAATCGAGTAGCATTGGCTTAGTAATCAAGATAGTCTTACTAAGTAAATAAGGACAATCTATTTAGTTAAAAAAAAAATTCATAAAGTGACATTGTGTCCCTTCCTCCTTCTACCGTTGCAAAGCAATTTAGTTAAATTAAGAAAAAATGGATTTACGAAAATTGCATAAGTCTCCCTTCTGACTATTTCCGTCAGCGCGTCCACTGTTTGCTCAAAACCCCCGTTAATGACACACGCGTTCATATACAACACATCACTCAATAAGTTCATAGAATGAATTCATGTGATTTTAAAACAGTACTGACCGTCAGACGAACCATTAGTTTGCAAGTTACACTTGTTTCAGTGACGCTAGTTTTATTTTCGTAACTTCATAGTTGTATGGTTTGTGTTAGACTTTCTACTCCACGTATTAGGAGTTGAAGTAAATTTTGAAAATTTTTCCATTTATCTTTGCGCATTTAGTAATGAAATCGCGGCAAGTAAACGTAAATTGTCGTATTGGCTCGTTCTAAATGGCTATACTTAATTCAATGGAATACCTTTTTTACATAATAATATTGAAACTATTTTTAAGTGAAAAGGATAAAATAAAAAAATTATATTACATAAGTATTTTATCGATATATTTACATATTGTGATGATGTAGCAGCATTTTGATATCCTATGCACACAATGTAATCAAAATATAGCAAAAACATTTTTTGCAGAAAAATTGCTGCTCAAATTGAAATTCAATACAATTTATTTTGTATAATAATTTATTTTCAATTATAGTACAACAAAACTGAAGATAAATAGGAAAAATAAGAAGATGAAGAAGATGAAGAGAAAGCAACAAAGTTTGCATTTATTGTAAAATAATATTTTGCTAACAGAGCAGCAACGATCGAGAACCCTTGATTTCGCTCGGCAACACATTAAGAAGTATTATGTGTATGCCAGCGAGGGTAGATTGATGAGTTAATGGTGTGGGACGTTGTCGTACATGTTTCCTAAACTACAAATACTTCAAACAAAAAATGAAGAAAGAAAAGAAGCTAGAAAGTATTTGGAATGCAAAGCAGAATATAGGGCTTCGAACAGTGAGAAATAAAGCAAAATAAAAAATGGAAAAAGGTGAAAAGACGAAAAGCTGAAAAGGGGAAAAGAAGGGAAAACGATTCACACAAAGCCAACTTGCAATGTATCGAAATGTTTCTTACGCACTTATGCATGTGCAATTTGTTTGAAACTGGAATGAACTGACAAATGCATCTATTACTTTACAGTTCTTCTTTTTCTTTATCATTTGTGATTATATTTATTGTGGTGGTGAGATCCTGATGCCTTTCTCTGCGTACACGATATGGAAAACATTTCCATTTTGTAGATCCAGCAGAAAGAAAGAAAATATTCTATTCAGTTTTGTGAAGTGTTTGTTTTTATATGCACAGTTGTTGTTGTTGTTGTTGTTGTTGTTGTTTTGTCAGTGTTGCTTAGATATTCATATTATTATTTTTGCTTTTCCGTAAAAAGATTGAAATTGGAGTTTACAGTTTCTCCTCCTTGTTTTTTTTTTTAGTTTTAATCAATTTTATATAACATACGTGTTGTGTGCTTCTTGCTGACGTGCCTTGGTACCTGCAAAAATATTTCCTGGTTGCAATTCTATCATAATTTGTTTTCTATTTTCAGTTATCATATGAAATGAATATTCGTTTATTTTTGTGTGATAAACTAGTTTTTGTTTTTTTGTTTTTATTTTGACTTTTTTCTCCTTTTTGTATTTATTGCTCGAAATTTGATTTCGTTGTAAATTTTCAAAAGACGCAAATTTATTATGTTCTCTACTCCCTTTAGATTGCGATATTTTGATTTTATCAAAAACCGGATTTTCGTATCAAAGAATGATAATAAAAATTCTATAAAATAATTGATTGAATTTTCACATTTCTCCTAAATGGAATTTAGTTTAAAACTTCAATAAATCTTGTAACAAAAAAAATTTCCTGGATAATAATAATAAAATACTAAATTTTATGTAAATTAGAAAAGTTTTCGATAAATCAATCAAATTCTTTACTTGGCGTTGAATCAATATGAAAATGAAAATTATACGCAAAACGTTAAAGTAAAATAACATCATTTTTGACTGTCGACTTCATCTGCGAAGTAGCTTCAAGTTCGAATCTTTAGACGGTCAGTCAAAGCACTTTGGTATTTAGCTGCAGGGCCATCCATTTCGTAATCTGCATTTGCCAACCCTGTTTCAGTAACACGCATAAAACAGGAGGATAATCATGTAGCTGAAAGTTAGCTTTCGCTGTCCTTGCTAAACAGCTGAAAGCGCACATTGTCTCCCGGAACTGTCATCCAGGCGATCGTAAGTTTAGTGTAATATCTGCCATCTTACAATATGGATCGTTTAACAACTGATGGACTCTTAACTCCGCTTATTCTCATTATATATTCATATCATTAAATTTTCTCCTAAGCGTAGCCTTTTCCACCTGTTTGCTTTATTGATTTATTGCACCTTTTAAATTTTTCAACTTTACTTATCTTTCTAAGCATTTGCTCATCTACCTCGCCCAGCGAATTCTTCGCTAAAGACTGAAACTCTTATGTTATGTGTTCTCTTATTGTTATTGCATTACACTTGCATATTAAATATTGTCGGCAGACGTGTGAAACTTGTGCTTACCACCCATTAAGTTTCGGTCACTTTCCATCTCTTCCTCAACTGCCTTTTGATCATCAAGTTACTGCACGTACAGGGGAATATCGCCCGAGCGCTTCGTCATATTAAAAAAAACGTACTTTTTATATCAAGGATGGGAGAAGACATTTTTTTTTTATAGTCTGCTTGACTTTATCAGACGTGAGAAGACTTTTTCGTTGCATCTTGGGCAAAGTGTTGACAATCCAAGCAAAATTCAACTTTCGATAAAAAGAAACTGAAGGTTATGTAACTATAAATGAGTTAATACATGATGTCTGAAATGTAAAGTAAAACAAAGACTTCGCGCCTTAAAGACTCGTAGCTTTGGAAATGATGATTCTATAAAGTCATACTATGTAAAATACAGTATTATTATTATATTTTTCGATTAATGAAACAGATTATTAGACTGAAAGAACAAAATTGATCGCTATAGGAAGGTAAGCACAAGTAGTACCGAAAAAAAAGTTTTTTTCCTTCCCCTTAATAGTCTAAGCGATAATTACGTTTTGAAAATAAGTCTACTATGTACCACATCACATCCTGTGTAAGACGATAATTGTCAGGGGACTTGTGAAAAAATCTAATATGGCTATGATTAAGATACTTGACGAGAATTAGGAATACGCAAGTAAGTTGCTCGTCTCCTCGACATGTCTCTCTTTGGTCAACCAGTCGCTGATAAAGCAGATGACACTATTCAAAAAACCGAGGATGACTGACGCTTTGTACCATGTGACATCGCTGCGGAATTGAACATTGACCAAAATCCAATTTTAGAACGCTGGCAATATGGCTGAATGTAGAAGGCATCCATATATCAAGTTACCACATGCACTCGCAATGAGAAGTTATCTGGACTGTACGAGAAAGAACGCGTAATATCGAGCATAGCCTAACCTAAGACTTGGTGTAACAAATATGATCTCGACACTTAGTCATAGACATAGGAGTAGAAACGATTAAAGTTATATAATATTCTTATTAGGAATTAAGTTTTTGTACATTTCATGTTTGGCCTACGAAGTAGATTACGGATGTTTGGCCTTACTTGAAATTCTACCTTTCCCTTATTTGAAAATATCGCCTTTCGTGAGTATCGTTATTGTGAAAATGTATAGAAAAATATGATAAAAGTACCGGTAGTTAGGAGTTTATGCAATTGAGTAAGTAAGTGGTAGACGTAAGTGTTCATATTAAAGGATTATCAGAAATGCCTTCGTCTAGAGTTATTTTATTAAATAATAGGTTGATCCCGAGAGGCGGAGTTATTCCAAATTTGAAAGCCAGCATTAATGCTTTGACGCAGGGTAGATAAAAGGCTTGCACTTCAGATGGGTAGCAATATTTTGTAGTCTTTTGTTATTCAAAACTTGTTCAAAAGAAGAAATTGACGTTACGCCAGTTAAAATAAAAGTTAACTTTAAAGAAAATTATAACCTTTTGTGGACTTGCGACATGGGGGCGCTTCGTTCACGCAACATGCTACGGTCTCTCATTTTCCCTCGTATTCTTGCTTTGTTCATTCATGTCTTTGCATAAATTATTATCTTATTTTTTTTTTTGTTTGCTTGTGGAAGAAATCTTATAAAAAGCAACCAGAGAGACCCGAGGAAGAATTTACTTAGCAACTAAATAAAATAATGGGTAATTTTAACAAAGTAGAAGAAAAGTAAAAAAGAAAGTATTATATCAAGCAAATTTAATGAACGCTCTGTTATGAAAGACAATGAGAATGAGATAAGCACGCAGATATATGCACAAAGTACATAGTTGAAGAATACGCACATTCAAGCAAAGCAACAGCGGCCAACCCTAAGCTTTAAGGAAATTGCATTGCAGCATGTAGCCCCTATTATATTTATTTGAATACACGCCAACACACACGCGCGCAAACATATAGACACTTGGAATAATAAAATAAATACTTAGTAGTAAGTTACGAACTACAATTTTCAAAGTCGTACACACAAACACTAGCTTGATATAGATGTACGAGCGATAGCCTTTGATATAAGGAATGGAGGAAAAAAGAGTACAAGCAGAAGCTCACGAACAGAGGCTTATTTCATTGTCTCTTGGGGCGTAATAAGACAGTTGCGTTGAGAGATGCATAGTTAACAATGCTACGTTAACTCTATGCTCTAAGCTCATACATTTACTCGCATATTTACATCGATTTGAATATGCACATATTCACCCAGTATGAAAATGCCGAGATGCTGCAAGCCGAGGGAGAACGGCAAGCAATTTGAACGAGAGCAGTTGGTTTTTGGCATTTCAACATTACAATTGCTATTTTTGCTATTTTATATGGATGGATACTCCCTTAAAGCAACATTCTACGCTAACTTGGTCATAACATTAATAATCTAAATGGGAATAAGCATAAAGTAATTGCTGTTAAATTGAGACATGGAGCTAAGTACGCACGAAACACAAATTACAATTCGTAACACTTGGACGACTTTAAATATAAGAAACTATGCCAAAGCAATCAATGTGCTTTCCATTTTTCAAGGAACCAAAATATTTCGTCTTTTAAATGCTAAACCAAAAAAGCTGACGTAAATTTTCATGCAAAGCGACGAAACAAAATGACTTGCGAGACTAGAGAGAGACTAGAGATGGAGAAATCTTTGTACTTTATGAACGCTTAATATAAAACATTTTTAAGTCGAGATTTGGACAAAGCAAGTTTCTGATTAATTAAACTACTGAGTCTCTTTAGGGAATGCAAGTCAACACTATTGTGAACCCTCGTAGGAGGAAACTTTAATTGCCTTCAAACTAATCCATCAGACTCAGTCGTTCAGGTAAATTTATAAAGTTTATGGCTCTCGATATAACAGTAACAGTTTTTTTTAGTGACTCTACTGTTTAATTTTCAACAGAATGGAAATAAGTAAATTTCGTGTACCTATGTAAAACGCCGCTTTTTAGTGGGCAAAATTGTCATTCACGCAACGTAATACATAGACAAGTGCTATTTGATCTCTGTTCAACTTTGTTTCACCAAGTGGTAGAGAAATAGCTTATGAATTTCTATCGCGACCGCGATATGCATCGATATGCATCGATAATGCTAAGGCACCATTTTTATGTAGGCACTACAACATCATCCAAAAAATATGCTTGAAATATTTTGTACATTTATCTGCAATAGTTTATGAGTAACGATCAAGGAGCCGGTTTTTCTTTTTTTTTTTTTTTTGAAAAATAGAGGTGTTCTCACTTTGTCTAGTACTGTAGGCGTGTCCTTTGACCGATTTCCAAAGTCTCTGCCAAATTTCAAGTTGATAGTTTTATTTTTGCGGTCAGAAGAATGTTTACAACGGACATTGCACAGACAGACAGACGGAAAGAATTTAATGCTGATCAATAATATATATGGGATCTCTGGAGCTTCTTTCTGAACGTTGCAAACATTTACACCCGTCATCCTTTGGTGATGAGTATGAAGTTGCTTATATGTTCACCCTTCAGCTTTTCTGAAGACTGTCTAATTGGTATTAGTTCCAGTTAAAGAAACTTTAGTATTTTTTTAAAAATTTCTCCGCTAAGTTATTATTACTTATCCTTCTTGCCTTCTTGGTTGTCTTTAATAAACGGATATATATAGTGTTCCTTTCCTGCTTTCACTCTAATTAAGCAAAGCTTTTAATGCTACAACACTAATAAATGAGCATCTTTACCGCTATGGGGACGAATATATAAAAGAAAGCAGTAGAAACATACGTTAAATTAAAAGAAGGATTGCAGCGAATGGCAAGCTAATGCGATGTTAAGCTCTCCAAATGTTTACGAAGCATATGCTTTTCTTATTGTAAATGCAGACTGCTTGCTACAAAACCCCGAAAAATGTTGTTAGACAATTGTTTTTAATTTTATATTCCATCAGATGGAATCCTTTATGTAAGACGGTCTTATATACGCAAAAAAAAAGAAAAATTACTCCTCCTATACGCTCGCTATGAAAAAGGAACTTATACGAGAAATATGCTTCCAAAGGCATGAAACCAATGACTTTTTTTACATAGAATGATAAATTTGGATAACGTGATGTGGATTTTGCTTATCAGATTATTTATTGTACCTCTCGCATTCATAATATACATCAACGATTGTTACACGTTTTATACGTAAGCTCAGGATCGCACTAGCATTGCAATTTTATATAAAAGAGAAAATACATAGCAAGTAAACTTGTTACGACGATTCACGCGACGAACCTATCATGAATAAAACAGAAGACGCACAAATTAACTTACAAATTATTCAAAGTAATTACTCTTTCCTCAAAAAAGACTAAAGCCCATATCGACAGAAGTAAGAACTATGCGGGGTAAGGGAGAAAGTAGTGACAGGAACAAGCGCAATAGCTGGCTTAGATACCAGATCTGCTACAGTCCTTGCATATGTTTTGATCAGCGACATCTATTGGTTAATGTGATAAAGTAATGTGAAGTATTAATGTACGTAACGAATAAATTTGATTCCGATCTTTCTCTGCATAGAGTACCAGATTTTCTCCAAGTATTATCGAGTTATTCAGGGTATACGGGCGGTTATCATGTAATACTCAAAATTACATTTTCGGCATTCATTAATTTTGTTGTTTGATTTGAGGCAATCTGCTGCCGAAGCCCATCAATCACCTTTAGAAGCTCATAGTGATGCTGCTCCATCAAAATCCAATTGTCGATTTTACTTTCAACGGTTCAAAACGACCTGGAGGCATCGAGTTGTAAGAGTTTTTTGAACGAAAATCCAGCCCAAACGCTCAAAAACCTTTCGAGCAGCTTGACTGCAGTTAATAAATTAACTTTTTCTAAACATTTATATGCGATGAGAAAGATTCAAAAGGAGGCAAGCTGACTACCATACGAATTTCAACATTTCAACATCGCGGTTTCATTGTTTGCCATGCAAAAAAGAAGTGCTTTCTGTGGCGTATTGTGACCGGCGATCAAAAATGGTTATGTCATGACAATCCCAAACACAAAAGACATGCGTTAGTCCAAGAGAGCCATCCACAGCGGCATCGAAGCCGAATATTCATGGCCAGAAAGTTTTGTTGTGCATACGGTGGTATCGGCAAAGAGTAGTATATTACGAGCTGCTAAATATGTCTACCGACGTCAGCTGAGCAGATTGAACGACGTGTTCTTGCAAAAAAGACTAACAATAGCGGTTGATAGACGCAAAGTCATCCTCTTGCATGACGACATTCGGGCACACCTTGCAAAAGTTGTCACGATTACACTGTTCCGTCTCGAATGGGAATTTCTGCCGTACCCAGCGTTCTCACTTGTTCAGATCGATGTAGCATGGCTTGGCTGACACGCGGTTTCGGAATGCTGAAGAAGTGCGAAAATAGGTCGATAATTGGATCGCTGCCGAACCAATGTCGTTCTTTCGGCATGCTATCGCCATGTTGCCAGAAAGATAGCAAAAAGGTGTAAAAAATGATGGAAAGTATTTTGATTAATATATAGAGTACCAATTATTCTTATTAGATGCCTTTTTCAAGTGAAAAAATAATCAAAATACATGCAAGCACCTACTATGTATTAATATGTTTGGGGAAAGCTCGCTTCCAAAGTATCTCGCATTAAAAGAGTTCGCTTCATTTCAGTTAAAAACTTGAATATTTAAAAATTGTCTGAATAGAATCTCTATTTACTTACTTGCTCTATTTCTTTTGCTCATTTATAACAATTTTAATTAATAATTATCTACGGTAATTAATTTAATTAACTTTTTAAAATGTCATCTGTACATAGTTACAAGCAATAAACAAATGAAAACCATTGCTTGTAGCTAATTAGGAATTTAAATTGAATGTCGCATGGAAAAACGAATGGAAGACAAGCAAAGGTACGGCTTAAGCTGATTCTTAAATACCCGACAACAAGGGTTTATGCTACGACAAAAGCAACTATCTGAACAACACCTTCTTTTTAATGCAGATAGTTTCAAGGGCTATGTACACCATGTTTATAATATCATAGCGATTTGTCACCTTATTTGTGCTCCTTATTGTAGACTTTAAAGAAACGTAGATGAATAAAATGAAGAAAATGAAGGTAGTTAGCATAGTTACGACATAGTTAGCATATGCCTTTATTAGTTATCGTAAATGTAGAACAACTTGTCGTCAGCTCAAATAATACGCGCTGTGCACCTGCTATAAAAAGTAAAGGGCAAAATCTGTAAACAGAGAACACTAACTAGCAAGAGATTCTAAGACTATTTTTAAAGTAGAAGAGAGTATATATATATATACATAGGGGATGTTTGATATCTCTCTTAATGTAACAGAGCTAGTGTTTCACATTGGCAGTCATTCGATTGCTTGTTATTTTTTTAGGCAAACGTCCTCTTAAAGGCTTGCTGGTATCATATCCCAGGCGAATTGGAGCATATCCACTTCTGTGTTTTTAAGTTCATATACACTGGAAAAGAAAACAGAGGTAACGACTTATGAAATGCAATTTGTTTTCTTTCCATCGCTTATATCAATTTACGTTGAGCGTTCTTCAATTTGCTCTTCGTAAGATGCTTCAATAAATGACTCCAGCGAACTTTGACACCACTTACTGAATTTTACTTTCACGATCTTACTGTACTTGCTTCATAAACAGGAGTGACCTAATATAAAGTAATCCTTAAAAGAATTTTTGCCTATACAAAGAATGAAAATGAAAGAGTAAGTAGTCAAATGGTTGCTAATGTAAAATCGCAAATACTGTCACCTTAACAGGGACTTGGCAAAGTGCTTAGTGTACGCACTCTCTTTCTCTTCTATTTCAAAAAAAAATCTTAAGATCTCTTGTTATTTATTTCTTTTTGCTACAAGTTTCTACACAATATTGAATTTCACGTTTGCAGATAGATGGCATAGGTACCGTAGGAAATTTCTTAACTCTGTAATAAAATATTCCATAAGTCACGAAGAGGGGAAGAGAGGAGAAGAGCATAATGCACACATATACTTGTGCTTTCCTCATGTTATTAAATTCGAAATTTTTGCTTGTCTTGTTGCTTTCCTCTCTTACATCACTTCTCCCTTAATTTCTTCGCTTTCTATTCTATTCGATATATTCAATTGCTTACAGCCTTTACGACATTCTTTAAAAAGGGGCACAGATAGACCATTATTGATTATTGACAAGCTCTACATCGATTTATCAAGGTCCACTTGAGCGCTGGATGTTGTTGGAAAGCAGCAGTCAATTGCAAGACGCAATCTAGGCGCACAGGTTTTCGGGTCAATTCAAAAAGTTACGTGCGAATAACCGCCCAAAACCGCCCACATATCATACTCTACTAAACCACACACACGCAAACCGCAAAAATAAAATAAGTGAGAAACAAAATGGAAAGTTTCCCATACATTCGGAGTTTGGCATGTATATCTGGCTGCGCACGGAGTGCCCAGAATTCGGCCCAATATGCATACAATATTCTTGATTGTTGTTATTGTTGTATTCCACATGGCATAAGGTTAAGGTTAATTTACCTAACCGGTATAATCAAATTATACATTTAGTGCAATGCGATCAAAAGCGTTACAACGCACACAGTCCCATAAACAAGCGCACAAACACACATTCGCATGTATATGTGTGCATACGCTTTTACTCATGCTTACATAGTGTACACAATCACTTTTCGCTATTTAGTTATTCGCATACGGTATTTATACTGTAGGCTTCTAACCGACCAGACTGCTTGGCACCGTCGAACACAAAGCGTTTACATTATTATTATTATTGCTGTCTGTGAGCGAATGAAAAGAGAGAAAATTAAACAAAACAGACTGAAGCAGAGTGTTTCGTGTGTGTGTAAATGTAAGCTTTGCCATTTTTATTTAAATTTACAAGAGCATGTGTGAGTGTTTCTGTGCGTGTGCGACTGTTTGCGCGTTTGTACTAATGGAATTTTATTTATTCAGCCTTCTTGAGGTAAAATTAAATTAATGTGAAAAAAAAAAAAAACATTGAATATACTTTAAATAAATAAGAAGAAGGAGAGGGAGAAGAAGAAGAGTAATTTTTCATAAAAAATTCAGACAAGCAGCAGAAACGAAGAATGCAGAGATCGAAATGTGTGAGTGTATTTACTTACAAGAGCGCTGAACAGATGAGAATCAATGACGCTCTATACAACTTGAGATATTTCCTCAACGCACTCATTGGCTTATCTAATTCGTAGGTAATATATGTTCAACTATTTTTTACATGTAAAATTACATTGCGGGAAGTCGCCCAATCTCGAAATTACTGAGACTTTACATCCCGAGATTGTCATTAAAAATACGAGTGCGATGTGGGTGAAAGAGAGATAGTTTCCGTATGTATGTCGTTGTTCAAAAAGAAGAAAAGATGTAGTTCGTATAAAGGCAGAGAGTGAGTCTTTTAGACTGTAAGGGGGCAAGCTAAACTGGAGACGAATTTTAACCTTTAGTTTGATTTGTTTGATGATTCCATCGAAGACGGTTTTTTTATCCCGACTTATATCGAGATCGTTTGTGATGGTCATTTTATAAATGCTGCCATCAAAATAATTAAAGAGAGGAGTATTGAAGTAAAGCTTAAGTTCTCCTCATCTTATCTTTTCTGCATTAATTTTGTTGCCGTACATCACTTATGGTACAGAGGCATATTAACTTTGTCTGCAACATACACAAGGATGTGGGATAACGCTACGTTTTATTGTCCCTGCGGATGGTTTTCTAGTGGTCAAGATTCAGGCCGCAATTTTTGAGATATTTTGATAACATACGTGCTTTGGCCCACGGACGACGACTATTGAAAATGATTAGCAACAGACCACTTCTCAAGCACTTCGTATATGACTCCTTACTTTCAAAAGTCGTTATATGAATAGCTATAGGCCTGTGGCTCCTTACAGACTTTTGATTTGCCTTAAATTAAATTTTACATAGTACCCAGCGCAGGAATCTCAGGGATTCCTCATAAGAAAGCGATATTTTAAATAACTTTTTCTCAGTTAGGCTTTTGCACTTCGTTCACACATAAGTCACAAACACATTTAAGCGTATGGCACTTGCTATCAAATAATTATTATTCTACATAACTTTGTAGTCCTCGAACAATCAAAAACAATCAAAATATTAGGGGCACTAGTAAAACCTGCGCATTTTTTGATAAAATTCAAATTAAATTAAAATAAATTTATTACAAAGCTTACAAATCGATCCTTATCTAGACCCTAGTCTTTTGCCGTGGTAGAAATTTGCGGTTTCGAAACACTTTTATTAGGCTTCAACTTTTGGGAACAGCTGTGCGACAAACTACGGTTGCCTTGATCGAAACCAGCACTGCCCCGGTAAAGATGTATCTGGAAATAATACCCAATCGCGAGAGCACAAGTTGTTGAGCACTTTGGTGGTTGGCTTGTGCTAGAGATGGAGGGATGTATAGGAATTTCCATTGTTTTCTCAATCATTTCCATAACTTCAGCTGCTTATTTTTGTTTTCAATTTTATCTGGTGACAACCAGCAGTGCAGTTCAATACACAGGAAATATTAGTACACCTAATATTTATATATCGTTTTATGATGATTTTATTTTTTAATCACATTCATTTTAAAAATAACTTCGTTTAATGTTTTATGCAAAGTCAAAGAAAAGAAAAACCAAATTTTGTTCACTCTTCAATCAAGTCATCCTTGGCAATTAAATGAAGTTGAAAGTTTAATTTTTTGAAAGCCAAAGCACACTTAAGTCCGTTAAATTCTAAACCACTCATATTCAGCTCAACATATCGTCGTCCTTTGATATAACCGTAGCATAAAGAACTTAATAAAATAAAGTTTGAATGGAAAAGTTAACTAATAATTATGCTGTCAGGAATTTTGTCGTTAAAAAGATTAAAACATTTTTGAATAGAAATTGCATGGGGAAGGGAGATAAAAATGTTTTATGAATTTTCTAAAATGCCATGAAAAGTGGATTGTCAGTAAAAGTTGGTTAAATCTTTAGTTAGTTAACCTTCAGATGAAAATTGCCACTAAATTTCCCATCGATATCAGCAATAGAGTATACGTTGTTAGGACAAGTAGTAACAATTCTTCCTTTAACGCTTCTGTTGTAAGACGTTCGTTTACGACTAGGTAGAGGATTATTTCCAACATTGAGAATATATTCGCAATATTTTAGTTTTTGCAATGGTAGGCGTTTTGGAACACAAAACGGTCAAACGGACGGATGCGCTGCCTAAGATTAGATATACTTTGTCTGTGCGATACATGAGGTCATTCAAAAGCGTATTTCACTCACCGCGACGACAGTTGAAGCTCAAAATTAATTACTAAAGTATCAGGAGTAAGGAACAGTGTTTGTCGATCCTTTTTCCTTTAATATGGTCAATGACACGTGTGTGGACAACGCAGCCAATGACACGAATTTGGATCAAACAAAGCTTTTCTCTGTGTTCACGCCGTCTGTCTTTTGGTGTGGGAACTTATAAGTAAACACCTACAGCGGCGGAAAGAAGAAAGCAACTAACGATACTTAACCGAGTTTGGACAAGATTGAAAGGCCTTTGATCTTCTATGACACGCCTTAAACCTGAAAATTAGTTTCCGAATGAGGGCTCGCTATTTAGCTGTCTATGTGCGGGCAGACTACGATTATCTATAATAAACATGGAGTTGTGTGTATTAACATATTAATCACACACCTGACGAGTAGAATTTTTAAAACTGAAAAATTTGAGAGAATCGAGAAAAAAGTCGAGATCATAGAAGGGTTTCATTCTTGTACATACATCTGTCAATGTTTGATACAAAATTATTCCGATAGGACGAATCATTTCTTAATTGTCTTCGAGGCAATATAATCGTTTCACTCGTTATAATACGTGTTTACCCAAGCATCATCAATTGTCATCTAAAGTCGTTGAATTTGAAAAACGGGCGAATGAAAAAGCTTGAGCAGAAGAAAAAAAATTCATGTATAATAACATTAAACTTGTTCTAAAACAACATCACTTATTTTTCGTTTGTCATGCACATAAAAGCGTGCACGAACGTAAACTTTTAACAAGCTTACAATACAATCTAACGGGTGTAATAATTTCGTTATTCCATTTGCGGTTTTGTTGTCGTATAATAGCCAAGCGAATACAGAAACAGAATCGATATGGAAAATCTATTTGGGGACGGCCTTGTATCGATAATGGACGCAATGGGGGATTCCCTTCCTATTATCCGGGGAGGATACATGTAATATGATATTCTGAAAAATTAGTGAGCATCGATAGTTCGCTTCAAGCCAAACAAAAGACGTCTCTCCCTTTATTTTTTTCTTCTTTCGTTAGTTATTATTTTCTATATTTTCTTTTTCATGTCAAACTGGGCGATCACGCAAGCGTAAAATTGTGCTAAGTAAATTGCATTTTTATTTTCCTTTTTTGTTATTACTCCGTTGTTTTCATTAAACACACATACAATCTGTTCACGCTATGATGAACATATGAGCTAAAAGTGAAGAAATAAATGTGACATTTTTTTTCTTTTTTGTACATTCTGTGTTAGGAACTATCATTATTTCAAAATTAATTGTGACAATAAATTTTTTTCTAATTTACTTTAGAAATATATTTTTTGATAAGCGATCATAGAGATAACGATGCAATTAACTGAATGCCAGAGTTAACGTGTTGTTAACAATGTGTACAATATTTTCTAAAATATTGTTATTGTTATCAGTTTCAATGTTGCAATATGTGGAACTATTTACAGAAGATATCATTAGTACGATTGTCTGGTTCGTTTCCGTCTAGATCGCTGTCTTCCCTCACAGATGACTAATGTCTTTGCCATCGTGCACGCGGTTAACCTTACATGAATACTAATGTAAAACAGTCAAACCCGACTTGATGCGTATTCTTGTAAGATAAGTTGACCCAAAAAATCTCGCCCCAAATCTTCTTTGAAATATTCTTAGGTATACGAAGAATTTATGCAAAAGTAGGCACCGTGGACGTTCAGCTTGTTATCTGATAAGCAAAGCACAACAATTGATTTCTATTTATATTCCCACGTTTGGGTTCAACAAGCGGACAGATCTCCAGTATTGTTCTCACTCGGTTGTTTGGACAAAAAATTAACTTAGGAGGAGTTTTCCCTGTACCCTGCACCAACGCATAAGACAAAAATGACAGTCTTCCCTTTCCTTAACTTTCTCGGACCACTTACTTAGTTGTTAGTACGAACTTTTACTCTGGATGGTTTTGTCATTTTCCTCTTTTCAACTTGTTGTCTATATTTTCCTATTATTTTTGAAAAAGAGAAAATTCTATTCGAATTGCATCCGCTAATGCTTTTTAGCAATCTATTTTGCTCTCTAGGTAGTGCGAGTAAACAAAGCTTGCAATCCCCAATTGCTTTTGTCGATCGAAATAAATTTTACAGATGTTCAATATTTTTCAATATTTTTCAATATTTTTCAATATATTTTTTTTGCTGTCAAATATGTGTATTTGTTGTATTTGTCTTTATTCATAAACTCTTGCGTACACTCTATACATGATATCCGGTGCGAAAGGTGTTGAATTAATGCATGAATGCCCATAAAGATTAGGAGTCACTGCTATCAACCACCTTTATCTGAATATATATTTGATATTTTTCGCATTCAACCATGCGTGCATACGTGCATAAAAGCACAGTAGGCAAATTCCATATATAAAATCTCAAAGGATTATTTGTAGTCCTTTTAATATAAAAGCAACATACAAACAATCCGAGAATAAATACATGGACGGAAAAAGAGAGAGGAAAGGATTGGCAATATATTAAATGGACATTAGTTTTTAAAAAGGCTTTAAGACCCTTTACTCTTACTGGGTTAAGCAAAAAAGAGAAAAAAAAAAAAATCCACAAATATGCACTTTTATGTATATATCTTTATATGCGTAAATGTGAGCGCGCGCGTGTTGGTAACCCACTATGAAAAGGCTTGACAACACTCATGCAAGAGAGAAATCAAAAATTCGATCCACCGCGAATTACGAACACCTAACAATGAAGTCCTCTTCGTTTAATAAACGCCAAAAACATTTTTGCTCCTCTCATTTACATAGCTCTGCACTACTCCGCGAACCTATCCGGTAAACATTTTTAAATAACAGATTGTCTTGATAAATGTGTCGATAATTTCGATGTTTGAAACAAGGACTCCGGCAAGTGTATAAGCGTTTACATAACCCACTTGGTTCTGTTGTCCGTTGCTTTTAAGAATTCTAAAAAAGATGACTGCTATCTCGCACCCAGAAGTTTATCATGATCGCTTGCCAATCTAGGTTGATGCCTATAATCCTGCATGTCGGAAAATGGAATTGTAAATTTTATACATATTCCTGGTTGCGGATACAAAACGTGAATAAGAAGATACGCACACTACTGCTGTGCCTTATAAAAGCTCCCGCATACAAATGTAAAACGCAACATGAAATTTCGTGTTGCTAAGCGGTTATGAATCGTACGAATAATTTTTTTTCTGTGCATTTTTTTCCTGCCAAATAAATATTATACATTTTTTTTTTGTTTTTGATACCAGAGAAAGCAGTCTCTGTTGCTGTTGTGCAAAAAAAGGGTGGCAATGCGCAAACATTTAATAAAAAGGACTGAAAAATCTCAACTAAGGCTTATGCTCTGCAATACCTATACAGCGATATATATATATACAAAGCCAGCAGTAGCAGCTGCACTTAAATAAGCACAGCATGTGACATTACAAATACACGTACGGCACACATAAAAATGTATGCTCAGATGAATCGGCAAGAACTTAAAAGAAAACATAAAATAAAAATTCGGAGAAGGATGTTTTGTTGATGATACTGATGACTACTATGATGATGATTTTGCCGTTGTTGTCGTTGTTGTTGTTTTTGCTATTAAGCCTTTCGTAAGCGTTGTTGTTGCTACTGTTGTATGCAAAAGATAATGATAACAAAAATGATAATGACGATAATAATTATTGCAATAATAATGTCAGCCTTATATGTACATTGAATAAGCGTTTCATAGAAAAAAAGTGTGTGCCAAAGCACAAGAAGAAAATAAATAAATAAAAATCAACATCACTACTTACTGTAGAAAATGAAAAGGTTACTACGGAAAAATATCAAAAAATGGAAAAAGAGGAGAAATCATACGATGAAATAAAAGAATGTCCTTAATATAGAAAAATTTACATATGCATGCGTATGCTTCGAGTCTAGTATGTAACTGAGAAATGAAAAACTCATACACATGACTTCATTTAGTTAAAAAAGTTTTTCTCTTTATTTTCTTATATGTGTACTTTTTTCTTCACTTCGTTCAAGTCTGGAAACGAAAAACTTAATAAAATATTGTGATTGCCTACACGCTTGAATTCCCTTAATGCCCAAAGGGAGAGAGAGAGAGAGAGAGATAGATACAGAATGTAATACATACCGAAAGAGAAAATTATAAATAACAGGTGAAGGTTTACATTCGTCTGAGATCAGTTCTTATGCATTATTTATAAGAAGATAAATATTAACTATCCAGCAATTGTTAAGCGATTCGCCTAAAAAACATACAATACTTGTAGCAATCATTTAGATGAGATGATATGCAAAAATGTTATACATGGTGATGTAAAATGAAGACGATTTTATGTCGAAATGCTTGCGTAGAACGCTATCTGTTCCATGTTTACTATTTTGAGTATTTCCTCTCGGCTTATATGAACTTATAGAAATCAATTAACAATTGACTTTCAATCGACTGGCTGGACAACTAGTATTTACTTTGCAATGTATTTGCAATTATTTGTTTAATGAAATTTTATTTTTTATATCCTATAGCACTTGTAGTGCAAGAGTATGTTGCACCCAAACGTTCTTGAGACTCAGATTCTGAAAGCTTGTCTGTCCGTCTGTCTGCCAAAGTGCAGGTCGCAGTTGCTTCGAAGTATTTTAATGAAGTGCACTTTAATAAACATGTTTTAGCCAAAGGCCTGTTGAAAATCGGTCATTACTATGTCATGCATATGTTATATATATATATATATATATATATAAGTCATTATATGAATAAATGTATTAAGCGAAGTGCTATAGGATTTTTAATGGTGGCTCGGGGCCCGTTATTCTATGTTCATTTCTTTTGACATTTCTTATGCTAATATGGGACAAGGAATTAAGGAGTAACGGAAACGTACATATTTCGGAAAAAAAAAATTGACTTCGTAGATGCTTTGGACCTTCGCCCAAAAACGTAGAAAAAAAATTCATTATTTCATGGAAATGTTCAGCTTGAAATTTTGAGCTCTTCCCGAAATCTTCACAAACGATTGCCTGCATTAAATAAATTCTTGCGGAAGACCTACAGTCCAATGCTGCAACTTCATCGGTACGACCGCTGAATAGACATGAGACTGGGAACAGTTCGAAAACTTTGAGTGAATCAAGTTACTAGATCAAATAATATCTTGCTGTTATTGTGATGTGGCGTGTGTTAAACGTCCGTTCCTCTTTTTGACAGACGCAATAAAAGAGGCACTTTAAAGCGAAAAATCATCGAAGAATATTTGAACATGAAATTAGCGACTAACGGAAAAAAATAAAAAAAAACAATTATTGTGACGAAAAAAAAGCATGTCTATAGAATAAAACTTTACTGTATCTATCTCGATATACAATTTTTAAAAACGGCACGCAGCCTACTTCAAACAATTTTCATTTTTTTCATTTGACTTTTTTGCAGACTCTTTACAATGACATTCTCTAATGAATGACGTAAAATAATTTCGTTTACTTTATCTGGACTTTTTTTATTAATAGATAAGAGCCCCTTTTCAGTTGCAGATTCAACTTTTTCATCCAAACACTTGTCAATAACACAAAACCAATATTTAAAAAAAACCACACTGCACTCACTAGATAGAGGAATGCAGCTTAAATGGGCTCTTTTTGGTCTTTGAATTAAATTCAGACCAATTATATAGCGTGCCTTACCGTGATATGAAGAGGTCCCCGGGGAATGGCTGCCGTGTTGCCTTCTATGAGCATTTTTTCAAAACTAATTGAAAAATTACATAATGACCTTAATGCTGTTATTCTACTAAACATTAAATATAGTATTTAATAATATAAATATTGTTGTTCCGCTGCCTTTTTTTCCACCCGAAAAGAGTTATTAGAAAAGCTCTCTTTTCTAGCTTGCTACTTTTTTCTTACCACTTAGCTTAGCTAACCGGTTCTAAGTAAAATGATTAAACTTGATTTATTCGTTACCTTCGACTAGTGCAGGCAAAACTGTTTGGTCGAGTATTTCGTGAGCAGCTGCGGAATAGAAGCCTGCAAATAGAAGAAAGAAGAAATAAGACGTCCGTTACACTCTTCTCAAGTGTAATGAACGCAAGATCGTAGGACTTTCAAGAAGTCATGAACTCTTCACACCAGTGTTATGTCAACACCTTTACTACGTTTATTATAACTGAAAATATGCAATAAATACGCTCTAAATAATATCGATCAAAATAATTTTCCGGCTTCTTATATATAAGACGTAAGAAAATTATATTCGGTTGTGGCTGAATCTGTCATACTCACCCTCACCTTTTTCTTAAAGAATATTAAAAAAGGAGAAATAAAAAGAAGAAATGATCTGATCTGAACCATTTTCAATAGCTTTCGTTCTTGGGGCAAAATAGGTTAGTGTATCAAGGAAACAGGGCAGCCAGGTAAACAGAGAACGTTACAGTCAATTTCTGAATCCATCAGTGTGACAAAAAGTGGATTTGTCTGAAATCTCTTTGGATGTTGCCGTACAAGTGATGATGGATACAATAGAAGAAAAACTTTAATTTCGGCATATTATAACATTTAGTGGGCGTGGCTGCACTTTGTGTTATTTTAAAAGATACGTGGAAATTTTTATTGTACGTCTGCTACAGTTTATGTGTAATGAGCGAAAACTTCAAAAAGCTGAAGTGTTCTCAATTTGTATCGCACTATGGGCCTGTCCTGTTGTCATTTTCAATATCAACGTATGTGCAAAATCCGCGATTCTGCGACTTTGGTCCTCACAATACTTTAGAAGATCTCCGAAGTTTTCTTCTCTTTTCTCCATTGGTCAGTGGTGGCTATAAAAATGCCGCCTGCTAGAATTATTGAACGCGAAAATAGTCAACTTCATGTGTAGTCGTTACTAGTCGAATATGAACCTGGTCCGTTAGTCCGGCATAAATAGAAGAAGATGGCACAAAAATCCAAGAGAATTGAACGGTTTACAGGATTTACTATAAAGACAAGAAACATAACGCATAACGTCTAGAACAAACGTTCATGAGACAATTTCGGTGCATACGCACATCGAATGCGTATACACGTGTTCTTTTTTTTTATAGGTGAATGAATTGGGCCTATCGACGACGAGACCGATATATCTAGGAGCATGACGAGTTGTTATTATTATGACTCTACTTAGTCTAAGCACTCTTATCACGCACATTTGCGCATATCGAGAAACTGTTCCCTTTTCAGTGCACATCATAAATAAGTAAATAAATTCTATTTTCACTTTAAATTTTTGTTATACCAAGTTGATGAATTAGCCAGAAATTTGTTTTGTTCTTTATTCATTTCGTTTGAACAGATTAAAAAAGAATACTTGAAATGTTTTTGCTGATAAAATTCTTCTATTGGCCAATATTTCCGTTATCCTTCACAACTCGTTTATATTTAATGCTTTTTGTCTGGATTAAACATACAATAAAACGTTTTTTCCCCTCTTTTTTTTTTTTTTTGTTATCCACATATATTTTTCCTTTCTTATTCAATTCTTCCTAAAGTGATATTTTGTTAATTGTCAAATAACACAAAGAGACATTTGACATGCTCTTCCTGATATATAAACACACACCTATGTACGTATATATTTGTGTAATATACTCTAACAGCAAACACATTCAGAAAACGAAAGCAAAACAAAAAAAGAAGAAAATTTCCTCAAATTGTATTGTTTATCGTAGTAGTTGTGTGTGTGTTTTTCTGCATAGGAATACCATACGTTTACTCCGATGACCGTTGACAATTGAAACTTTTGACATTTCACTAAAGCGACAGTTTTCACAGGAAAAAGACAAAACACAATACAATACCAACACCGCAAACACTAGCCAACCGACAACAACAACAATAACAATAGCAACAGTAACAACAAAATTAAGTATAACAAGCACAGACAAGCATTGCAAAGAATAAGTATATCATATCATAACATTTCTGTATGGAGTATAGAGACCGAAGAAGAAAACTAATTTAAAAAGTACGACGAATGGGCGGTGGCGGTAGTGGTATGGGTGTTGTGCACGAGTGTGGGCAAGTTTTTAATTCTTGCTTTTTTTTGTTTTTTCTCATTTATTTCCGTAAGAAAATTTCACTAGATGACAGTGATAATAACAGAAATAATGCCCGTAACAACAACAATAATAAAAACAAGACCATGCACATCATCACAACAGTATTAGTATTAGCAGTGATAGTGGAAAAGTGTTGCAAGCATTTATTTTTTTTATTTATTTATTTTCTCTTTTTTCGTACAAGAAAAGATTGTTTGGCTTTAGCTTTGGCTTTTGTTAATGCAATTGCTTTAAAAGTTAGCTTTATTATCCCTCGTACTGTCTTTATCTTTATATCCTTTCATGTTTAGTTTCCTGTAAAAACATTTTTCTGAAGACATAATAAATGAAAAAAAGCAAAAAAAAAAAGTATACCAGAGGACTTTAAAAAAAACGTTCCGCCGACACCATAGTCTTGCTTAAGAAATTACTTACAGACGCCATTTTTTTTTCTGCCCTTATAAGGGTGAGGGTGCTTTTCAGTGTTGTAATAGAGTGGTAGTAGATTTTTTTTACTTATCTGTGCTTTACAGCAAATATTTTTGCATAGACTTCGCCTGTGCGGCGTGTAATGTTTGTTGTTGTCACTGTGTGTCCTTGTGTCGGTCCTATTTTTTTTTCTAAATTTGCTTTTCGGCTTTTCTGCAACAACACACAGCCTGGTGACCTCACAAACGTCATTTCAACAATCTCCTCATAAGTTAAGGCTCCATAATTTTTTCTTCCTTTTTTTTTTTTTTTGTATTCAAATTTGTTTCTTCCTTCCCTCTACCACTCTTCACAAGTTAAAGTTTTCCTTAAACATCACTTAAAGTTTTTTCTATGCTGATTCTTTTCGGTTCTATATCTATTTTCTTCACTGCTTTTATATATATTTACTATGGCGCTCTCTTGCGACGTGTGCAGCATTTTACCTCCACTTGAGCGTGAGTTTAAAGCAGCTTTTGTTGTTCAAATAAGGGTCAACAACTTTTTGCTATTGTGTAAGTTCTTCAACCGCTATTCAGCTTTTCTTCAATTTTTTTCGTTTTTCCCCCGACTCATCTCATTTCGTACGTACATGTATCAAAAGCCGCAGCGTGCCAAACGGGTATGCTTGGCAACACTTTGATGTGTTTGTTTCGCTTGTTTTTTTTTTTCCTCTTTTTTTTGTATTTTATTATTGTTTCTTTTTCCATCTTTTTGTTATCTTTAAAATATCTCAAAACGTATTCTCATATTTAAAGAGTTCTTCAAACGAAAAATCTTATAAATTACAATTTGTGCATACCATCTTTCTTCAAGTAATCAATATATTGAATGATTGAAAGCTAAGCCTGGCCGCGATAGTTGGAACTATATCTTACTTAAAACTTCTAATGAAATCTGTTTGATACAAAAAATGTGGAAAACTTAATGCTTTTAAGAAAAAACAGTAACCATTTCAAGAGAACGTGTAGCTGGATTTGCGATTTCGTCATCTGCACTAAAAACATGTATGTATGCGCGCAAGGAATTGATTGTCTTCTATATTTATATCGGAAAATAATGAAAAATATATCAAAGAGGATCTTAAGACATCCGCACATCTGTGAAAAATATGGAGCGTAATTACGAATTCTATGACTCATACGTCGTACAAATGTTCCACTAGTGGCTTGCGGGACCAAATATCTTCTACGCGGGGGCTGTGTGTGTTGGATTAGATAAGCCATACGAAATTTGTGGTTTACGTACATTTTAACTCAATGTCGGTTTCTTCAGGTTGAATTAGATGAGCTATCCGAAGTTCATCGTGTACTTAAATTCTTATTCAAGGGGTTTGTTATATTCAGCTCATTTAGCAAAGATAAAGTACATGCACCAATCTAAATTATGTAAGAGACAAGTTCCGCTCGGCTTCTTCGTTCGCTCAGTTTCACGCATGAAGATAAGAACATGCGAATAGTTAAAAAAACTTCGCGTACATAAAATAAATTTTCTGTGTTTTTCGAAGATTTAAATTTTAGTGAAGAATGCTCGTTACAAATAGCTTTATAGTCGAAATATGTCCATCACTATCTATGGTCCTTTGCCTCTTATCGGGCAAATTGCGAATGCATCAGCGGCGCATATTCGCACACCTTCAATTTTTTTGAGCTCCTGGGCTGCTACGTATGTTCATGTAATCAAAAAGGAAGGGGTCTGAAGAATAGTCCCATAGTAAGAAGAAGTTGAAGATCACTTGTTGGGTTGTCTTCCTCTGAAATCCTTTTTGCATGAAATCTCCCAAATCTCATTCTAATTTTGTGATAGCCTACCTCCGCGTCATTTTCATAGTTTCCGTAGATCTAGCTGCATCCGATCCATCCCTTTACACTTTGTTATAAACGAACGAACGAATGAACGCTCGTAAAAAGCGCTGAAACTTATATTGTGTACGCATCAATGTTACCTACACCTGAAGTTCCAGAAGAGATAAAGGCGCCAAGTGAATTTTGTAAAGCAACTAATTTCAGCGCGGAGAACTTATCGAATTCGAAATTTTTACATCTATGCTATTTGGGAATTGTTTCAGTCTGCCTGCCTGTCTGCAAACAATTAATGAATGACTATTTGATAGGTTGATTCCAGGCGAGATGAACATAGTTTCTTGCTTGTTGGAAAGGCCGCTAAAGCAAACGGCAAGAGCAGTAAAGGAATAATATGTACAGCCATATGCATTTGGCCTGATGTTTACTAGTTAATCACGCCTTGGTCTCAATTGACTGGACTAGTCTATGACTAGCAAAAAAAAAAAAAATTTTTTTCCAGGTATTATGTCTGTAAGACTTAGCTAAGACTTCCCGTAATGCACACATAATCTTCTGATTTGTTTTATTTAATAAAATTTTATGAATAAATATTTAGATGAAAATTTTTCCTGCTTCGAATTTTTAAAAAAGACACTTATATATGTTGTTGTTGTAAATTGCGTCTCATGAATTTTTTGTGTTTATTTTCCCTTTTTTTCCTTTTACAGAGGGAAATCAAGTCACGTGCATAAGATTTTGTAACAATTACGTTTTGAAAAGGAAAGAAAGCAAGCCCTCATCCCAGCAAGAAACATACATGAAACTAAGCTTAAATTCGTAACATGAACAGCAATTGAAAAACATCAAGCAGTGAAACAATCAGACAACAAAAACAGCAGCAAATCCAAGAATAGCTGGGTGAGTTATTTCTAGATTATTGTATAGAGCTGAACTTTTTTTCAAGCACAACATATGTGAATAAATACAAACATGAAAATGCATAAATGCACATACAAATTATACACGCATGTGTGAAAACATATGAGTGCAAAGGATGAAGTAGTAACAATAGGGAAAATAGTCAAAGAAATATTATTCCAATATCTGGCTAGCATCGATGGATATATATATTAATTATGTTTATTCCGTATGGAGGATAACTAAAAGGATATTCATGAAGTAAAACATATCACTCGACAAGTTCGTGGGATGACTATTAACGAATCCATTAGCAGCACTATACGCGAGATTCAAATTTGCTCCATTGTTTAAAACAGCTATAGCTCGTAAACTAATCATCGGAATGTCATGAAGTTTTTGATGCGCATCGCTTGAAAGTTGGATTTATTTAAAAACCAATAATGACAATATCTATATGTCGTCCTATGAACTTATTGAGTGATGTATTACATATTTCTGATCATTAAGTTTTTATGTGCTTGGCTATGCCGGGAAATCCAATAATCATCGCAATATCGAATCTAATATCCACAATAAGATTGTAATTGAACGAAATTGAATGAGAAATGTGCAAATGACTCGAGTAATATACGACTAGCAATAGACACGGAAACTCCCTTATTATAGTAGCAAAGAAACCTTGAAGTTGGCCTAAGAAAACGGATAGTTTGACTTCTTTGGCGCATCCAAATATTTGCTTCAGAGTAAATCCTTTTTAAATACGTCTATGGTCTCAAACAAATATTATATAAACCGTTTCTAATTGTTGTCTTACTCTCCTATTAAGCCGAAGTAATGGTAAGAGCAAGAAAGAGAAGAAAAAGAAATCCTTTTCCAAACAATAAGAATAATTGTGAAAAAAAAGAAAAAAAAGAAAAAAAAGGCATAGGCAGGCAAACAATACTCGAACACTTAAGAAGTTGAACAAAAATATTATTTTCTAAATTCGCACTCTGGTCGGTTTGTTCTTGTTCTGTTAGCAGCAAAATCCAAAGAAAAAAAATCATTTTTTAAAAGACCTTATCTCCCATAGCCCCTGCTTTTACATACACTCGGTGTAGGTTTATTTGTATATTTGTCTACCACTAAATCTATGACATACAAATCTCTTTTAAAGCAAAACTAAGATAAATGACAAAATTTATTGATTTTCTGTTTTATTTCAAGTGTAAGGATTTTTTCAGGTTGTTTTACGATTTTTTTCCTTCTCTTTGTTTCGCTTCTTTTTTTTGTTGCTACCTCGGACGCCTTCTTTCTTTCCATTCTTTTGTGTATTGTTTTGCTCTCAAAAGGATTTTAGCCCCCCCCTCCCCCTCACCCTTCTGGTGGTGCATATATATAGAAAATATTTCTGTTTTATGTCTTCTCTTGTCCTATACGTACGTATCTGTATTTGTATTCCTGTTTACTGTGTTAAAGCGTTGAAGCAAAACAGCTGATGTTCCCTCTTATAGTATATGGGTTTGGTGCATAATGTAACCACATAGATGCTTGGTGTGTTGCAAATTGGAACTTGCATAGATATGTATTTCAAGCATGCATGTTTTTTTTTCTTGAAACCTTTAAGAATTATGTTAACATATTATTTTCGCTTACAATTGCCGTACACGGATAAGACATCAGTGCTCGTAATAAGAAAATTGCATCGAAAAAACCTACGGCTTACACTGAAAATGAAAGGTGTTTATTATGCCTTCGGTGTCACTCATATATGAAAAAATTTGTTTTTGTTTCTTTAATTTTAATGTTTTAATTAATGACTTGCTTAAAAGACGGCATTCTTAAATTAATTCTAGCGATTGATATTTCTCCCAAGACATACTCACTTAAGCCAAGTGGGTTTTTTAGAAAACCGAATTTTTGAGCCGCTATACCTCTAAGAATAGATGTAGACATAGGTAGCATAAGAAAATAAAATATTACATAGAGATTTTTAACTATATTGCCCATAAGTAGGTTGAGAAAAAGCACGCTCCAAAGTCGGTGTTCGTGGTAGTCTCAGTATGGTACTTGGTCTTGGCGATAGTGAGTGAGCAGTTGGTAGAAGTATAACACGTACCGATTCAGCTCACACCCACTAAACTGTGGCCATCTCTTTATTAAGGGACATCCTCTGAGTGAATGCTCATATTAAGACAAGCGGAGAAACAAATTTGCTAAAACATGCTCTTTTCCTTGAGCCTAATGCTTTTGGCATTAATAGTCAAGAACGTCAAAGACATAACTTTACCATTTAGAAGTGCAACTGAAACATGTTTCTTTAATTTGCGTCTCAAGTGTATGTCTTGTAGAAGTATTCTACGCCGCTGTCTCAAGCTTTCTAAGTAATTCAGCATAACTTCTTCGATGGCTTCACTCTATGCTATAAACAAATTATTCAACCGAGGGTAGTTTTTTTTTTCCTTTTTGTTGAACATGTAGCGCTACTGATGCTACTGTGCGGCGTTTGGTTTTTCTCCTTGCTTTGATTTATTTCGGTTTTTCACTCTTGTGTTGCTGGTCTTGCTTTCTGTAAAGAAAACTGTTTTTCCTCCACTGTTTCCGGTTATGTGGTATAGCAGGGCCTTTGAGGGTTACATAGCAACCTATGGTATGTGTATGGTATGCGTACATAAATTGCTGGCAATCTCCATTTGTGGTCTTTGTTTATGATTTATTTAACTGAGCGCACACGTACGCATGCACTACTACGGTCTGTTTACATATGCAATAGTTTTTACTAAAAATATGTATACACAGTTTACGCATTGATATGTACTGTATTTCTTAATATGTGATATATATATATATATATATATATATATATATATATGTATATATACATATAAATGTAAACCTTTCATAAACAAACAAAAACTTGCAAAGATCTCTTTTTGACTTCATTAACATTAAAAATGACTATGTTCGTGCGGATATGTGTATGGTCCTATGTTTACTTAAAATTCGATTTTTTATTAAAACAAAACGCCATCATTATCTCTTTGTATAGAAAGATATATATTGCGAGATCTTTGCGTTTAAGTAACAATGAAATGTTTACGTTAAACATAGTTTTACTCTTTTATTTATTTATTATCATGAACACATACATATCATTGCGTTACCTCATGGCTTATTTAATGATGGGTTCGTTTTTACATACGACAATAAAATGACATGAATAAATTTACTTATAATTAGATGTAATTGGATAAATTAAAGCAAAAAGCAAAAGTTGAAAAGGAAAATAAAGAAAAGGAATAGAAAACCGTAAAAGGCCAGGGACTGAATAAGCAAAAGAAGATAAAACAATTATTTAATTAAAATAAATTAAATTGAAAATAAAAACAAGTAAAAAGGCTAAAGGCTGCCGCGAACGCGGCTCAGCCTAAAGCAACCTATCTTACTTCGCTTAAAACAGTTATTTATATAACGGCTTTCGAAACTAAACTGATATATGCCAAGACGCCGAAGCGGTGGTCTGATCATAACCATTTTCAACAGCGTTCGTCCTTGGGCCAAAACCCGTTAATGTATCAAATTTCATCAAAATATCCCAATTGGGCCTCGTAGATTGAACTCAGAAAGGCATGACGGACAAATAGACAGACGATATTAGAAAATCAGAAAATGATTCTAAATCGATCGGTATAATACGAGATGGGGCTATCCCAGATCCTTGTGATCTATGGACAATATAGACTCGTACCAAAAATGGTGTAGCTTATGACGAAGCAAAAAAATCAAAAAGAGAAAAGAAAAAAATGTTTTTTTTATTATTGAAAATTACTTAGACCATCGAAATAAAATTTACAATTAAAGTGGTATGACGAAGACTACCGGTCCTGGTTTTCAAAAAAAATCTGAGGATTAGAAAAAAAAGCGATCTGCTTATGCCAAAGTTTATACATATTCACGATAATTTCAGTGGTGGATGCTAAACCAGAATCGCGGATAGTTTTCGATGCTGGGCGATTTTTAATACATTTAAAGCTGTTGCTTTAAAATAAATGCATATTTTGATATAAATTATTTTTGCATTTTTGTATCTTACCTCACAGTAAGTTTTATGCAAAAAATTAATTAAATATTTTTGAGTTAATTTATTATATTTCAATTTTAATTTGCTGCACATTTTCTCTAACTACATAAATATTCAAATAATATTCGCTTGAATAGAAAATAATTACAAGAATGCTTTAAGCAAATACAGTACTTTTTAATTAACATTATCTCTCTCGCCCTCTACGAAGCTAAAGAGAGCTTTGCTTTAAACCGCCCATTTTAAAACTGTAGGAGAATTACAAAGGAGATCATGCCTCAATTCTCATAGTCTATATGCTGCAATCTAACGACAAGTAAATAATCTCAATGGCTTACCTTCATTGAGTTTTGAGCTTTCTTTACTTAATAAGGGCTTCAATGTTGCTGTCTTCGTCATCTGTTAAAGGAAAAATTCTGTAGTCGAACTGGATTTTGATGTCTATGCTTTATTTATTTATTTATTTTTTTTTTTTTCTCTTCTAGTATGGTATGGTATCAGCAATTAAAATGATGTCTGAGTTGTACTGACAACATAATCAAAAAGAAATTTAATTATACCTGTATCCACTCATACGTGAGGTATGCAAACATACACATATATAAAACAGTGGTAGAAGTATTAAGAGTTTTGCATATTTAACCAGTCAAAGCAATTTTTCATTCCTCTGAAATCATAGTTTCTGAATTCTCAGCAAAACATAGTAGAAAAAAAGAAAAAAGTTCACAAAAATCTCGTATAAATTGTTGAAAATATTGTTTATATTTTCGTTGTTGCTGTTGGTTTATTCTTTTTTTTTTTTTTGTAAAATAATTATACAAATGTGAAATTTTTTCTGAAATATGTTCCAGTATTGTTCTCTCTTTCTAACATTTCAATGTATTATGTGTTTAAATATTTTTGTTTTTTTTTTTTTATATTTTAAAACTTTATGGAAGGATGTACACATGCTTTAGATTTAATTTATTATATTTTTGGGTATTTTAAAAAAGTAAATTCGTTGCATGTTTGTATAATCGTGAGTTGTTCTCATTTTTGGTTGCATATTTACTTAAAAAATTACATGAAATAGAAATGTAAATAAAAAAGTTACACTCATCTCCTGGGTGAAGTTTTTATGTACCGATAAACAAGTCGGAAACGTTTCTTGCTTCAAAAGCTTTCGGGTCCATATTTACTAATAAGTATAATATAATGCAACTGCGTAATTAATCTGGTTAAGTTTTTGCATTTCTCTTTAGTTAGCCCTATTGAAAAATTTAGATCAATATTTGCTGTAGATTCTAAGTCACAGTTCCTTTATTGCTAGGGAAGAGTGAGGTGTGAGCTTCAATTAAAAATTCAAAGAAATTTTTTATACATATCTACGCAATGGTGATCGTTGCGGCCTATTTCTCACTTTTCCAAATGCAAAGACAAGCCCAATCTACTACTATCTTCGGATGGACTATCTTATTCAATAGCGACAAGTTTGATCTATTTAGTAGTGTGCTTGGCTCTCGTGGTCATGCGTATAGCGCTTACTCTTCCATAACAACTTCAGTTTGGAATTCTATGTTTGCTGCAGTTTTAAGTCTTCAAAATTTCAACCTCTTTCCAATATAATTTTTTCTTCGAAACAAATCCGTAGAGGGGTCCATAAAAAAGTATTATAACCGACTTAAAGTGGTAGACTACGGTAATAGCCTTTAACAATTTTTTTCGGCATGACAAGAAAGGTTGTTAACAAATCTTCATAGAGACCTTCATAAGACTAATAAGATTGGCGAAGGTTTTCAAGCAAACGTTGAAGTACTAGTAAAAAAAAATTATTTCGGAGAAGCATTAAAAAATGGCAACGCCAGGCATATTTCACTTAAGGGGTTCTGCGAATCACACGATAACTTACCCAAATTTAATTTAAAAAAACCAAGAAGGTAGAGTCTTTTTTTATTGTTTCTATATAATTGGCGAGCGTTGGATCGAAAAAGATAAATTTTGGAACAAAAAGAGGGAATCTTTTATTAATAAACAAAAAATTGGTAAATAACAAACAAATGGAACATTGCCTATCATTAAAGGCCCTACACCACCCTACAGTTATTCATTTAACGCATCTTCAAAGTAAGGTCTCTTGGGGGAAGTGATCGAAAGTGGCCGAATGCAAACCACTTTTAATAGAGTTCCTTAGCCAAAAATATGTCAATGTAAAAAATTTCATCAAAATATCTCACAAAGTACGCCGCGTAGGGCCGATTACAAGAAAACATAAGGGACAGACGGGCAGACAAGCTTACGTTAATTCAGAAAGTGATTCTGGGTCGATCGGTGAAATAAATGTTTCGTTTATTTCAACTTCTTTTGGACGTTGCACATATCCGCACCCTTCCAACCCCAGTGATATGTGGTAAAATGCTTATATTAATTTAGTGGAAGTATCCTATGCATGTCTTAAACGAAAATACTGTAATATTTCGAAAGGAAAAATGAAAATTGTTTGGGTGTTTCGAGTAAAACGTATTCAAAGTTTTAAATTCTCTCGTATACTGCCGCTGCAATAGTGTTTACAAAAGCAAGTTTTTTCACTATTTTAAGTATTCCCGCGCCCACTATTACATTTTTATGTCATTCTTCTTGACGCAGCCTATAAAAAAAAATTCAGGATATTTTGTCAAACTTACAATCGTCTATCCTAGATCACTACTGATTTTTAAATTTTTATATTAAATTAAAATTATTATTAAACGTGCAGCAAGTAAGTAGAGGGAATACATCATAACGATTCCCATCATGTTTCCGTATTGTCATGGCAGCAATATGTGTTTTTTCTTCTTTTTTCTAAAAAACCCGAGAGATAATGCATACTATGCTTCATTTACTTTAATATCTAAAAAGAAAAAAAGAAAACTTTAGAAAAATATATGAAATGCTTTCGTTTTAACAAAAGCATATTGCTGCAAAACTCCCAAACAACCATGATTTGAAAGACAAGTAAGTAATGTAATGGAAATAATTTGTACAAATTGACTTCAAAATAACCAAAAAAAAAAAAAAAAAAAAAAAAAAAAAGAAAAGAAAAGAATAAAAACATCTAAAAAAACGCTCTACACATTTCTAGATGAACTGACGTTTGAAACTCTTTCGACCTTATGTACCCCTTTATGTAAAAAAAAAAAAAGAAAAAATATTTTACATGCCAATAAAACCAAAACTATTCCCTTAAGACAACGCACATACGAAGCACAAGCATGCATATGCAAATATATTTAAACACATACGTAAATATATAAATAAATGTCTGTTACATTCGAATAAAGTTTCGGAGTTTTTTTTCTACTTGCTCTTAAGAAATAAGGAAAAATAAAGAAACGTAAAAAATGGGTTTCAACTTGAGGCGAGTTTTTGAAATCCCTTCGATAATACGGCTGTTTTTCTTTTTTGCGAGAAATCTCTTCTCAGTTGTTTCCATATTCGACATTTTTGCCAGTTACATGTTAATATTCCATGGGATTCTTAATCAACGGGTAACGTGCTGCATATTTCGAAGGCAATTTGCGTCTTTGGAAATATTTTATATATGATTCAATTCTTTATTCTACATTTAAGTCGTGTTTAATACCCCCTTTATTCCAGATTAACTGACATCTTTGATTTTCCTCCTAAAAAAAAAAAAAATCGTTTTAATAATTTATTCATTCATTCGTAAACTTGCTGTACTCGTTATATATTGTGTAGAGTCTAAAATCAGCTGAAATTGACACTAAATACAATGTGACAGGATCGAAAGTATATAATAGACCGCGTCTGTCGGTGTTTATGTTGCCACGCACTCGTGTGTTAGCAACAAAAGTATGCGCGTGGGGTGCATTAGAGGCTTCACTATAAGTAGAATTTTTATACCCATCATCGAAGGATAAGGATTACACTCACATTGTCAAAACGCTTGCAACACTCAGAATTCTGAATTTATTGATCAGCGACAAATTCTATCTGTCTGCCTGGCTGTCTACGGTGAGCATCTTCGTGGTCGGCAAAATAAAGCTATCGATTTCAGAGTTGGCAAAGACATTGGCAGTTCTCGCATGCAGGTTGGTATTTAAATGACCCGTTTGCATGTCTGTCTGTCTGCCCATTTGCGGTAAGCGTACTCTTTGTCGCGAGAAGGCAACTATCTGTTTCAAGTTTGCCAGAGACATTGGCAGTTCATTCCAGCAACTTGGTGTTGAATTGGTCCGTCTATCTGTTCATCTACTGATTGTTGTGGTAAACGCACTTACGATCGCAAGAATGGAGATATATGCGATTCCACAAAAATGGATTTAGTCACTCACGCCCACTCAACATTATAATGAATGAAAATTTAGTTTTTTCTCGTATTTAGGTCTTTCTCATAATAACGGTAATGGGTACAAAAGATTCGGTCGCTACCTAGTATAACATTTTTACCTCTGTATTTTATTATTGCTTAATAATGAAAGAAAAATGATTTATAACTAATATAAAATGTATTTTTTTTTGTTGCATTTATGTTTTTTTATTTTTTATTTTTCCTTTATAAGCATCAAGCATTCATTCACTTAAATTCTTCATCATAACAAGTACCTTAAGCACATAGGAACTGCAATAACAATAGATAGTCAGTCAGTTCTTTGCAATTTATAAATAATTCTCTGAAAGACTTTTCTTAAACTTTTGCTTTTATACTTCCTTCCGCTTAACTATTTTGTTTAAGTTTTTTTTTTTTTTCTTTTTTTTTTTGATAATTCATTTTATAACATCTTCAGCTTTGAAATTTTTTCGGTAATGTTTTTAAGATGAACATTATGATATTTAATCGAAAAAGCAAATAAAGAATCAAAAAAATGCTATTAAACTTTTAGAGAACGTATTTTCGTTAGGTGTACGTGTTTTGTCGCTTTTCTTATATCCTTCCTTCAGTTTGCACATTTGTTTTCTAATTGATTTTGTTTCTTTTCTTTCGTCACTTAGAATTCTTAATTAGTATTCAAATTAAAATAGAGAAAAGAAAGATATATTTAATTAAAATTTGTTTCAAGTTAATTTGCATTCGCATTTAATGACAAGTTTACAAGATTCCATAGGTCGAAACTATTCACTTTTTTTCTTTTATTTTAAATGTGGAAATTGTTACATTGATGATCAACCACTTCCTACATCAATGTAGCCTTAGTTCCTTTTAAGGCTCTACCTAAGACCTGAGCCTTTTAGGGCGTGTAAAAACTAAAAAGTTTGTTACCCTGCATCGTGATGCTCAGTTTTTCAAGTTAAAACGTTGGAGTCAAAAAATTAAATATCGTTTACACTATTTTATTTGATATAATGCTGGGCCGGTTAACAATTCTCGATAGCTGTGGATTGTGGGCTGTAACGAGTAAATAGTTTACAGCTATTCATTTTTCTTACCATCGAGTTCGTTACGTCAGAGTTCGCTCTCCGGCTCTTAAGGGTCTTCTCAAGAAATTTTGTATTTTCCGGAGCTCCGCCATCACTTGTTTCTCCGGATATTTTTCGCTTCACGTACAGTCTTTTCTTCACACACGGTTTCTTTATACACGTACAAAAGAGGATGACGTTGTTGGCACCTTTATGTATATATATGAACACTGCTGCCTTATTCTATTCTTTTACCTTGACCTTGTATTTGATTATGATCGGCCGAATTCTAATCCTAAGTTTATATTGTAACTTCGAATTAGAACCATCACTGGTTTACATTGCACCGCGTGTACTATCTGTCATATAAGTAAACTTACACTAAACTTGACTACGTACAATAAATTAACTAAACTTATATCCAAAGAATGCAAGTATCCCTTACAAATGAAAAATCTTTTGATCGCAAAATTATTGTGGAGTAATATATTTAAATCACAATCGATTTTACCCATCATCGACAGAGCTGGTATTTTCAGTTACAACATTATTTATGAAGTGTGCCGATAACAGTACACACGGCTTATCGATTATTTCTTAGTAAATATTTCCGTCGTCAATGCAAATAAAATCCACGCATTTACAGCTTAGCAGGGAACTTCTTAAAGACTAACAGGGAAACTAAGCGAGGTTTGCGATACATTTTACAGTTAAATTTGCTTCTTCTATTCCCTTCAATTTCTTGCTTTAAGAACCCACGGTCTGTGAACATTTTATGTTCTATTCCTTTCACCAATTATGCCGGTTGACAAATTGAAATTAATTATCAGTAATGAAACAAATAATAATTTTTCTACTGTTATATATTAATGACTCTTTTACGCACACAGAGAAGAGTGTGTGTAACTCATGAGTTTTTAAGGTCTAACATTATTTGCACGCGTCTTCGACTTGATTGTGTTGTGTGCTGAAATAATTATATAATTAATTTTATAACACTAACAGACGTCAATAAAATGAATTTTAGTACACCGAAGAGGAAAACTAAGCAGAGTTCAGAAAACAATGTGCTTCTTACTGTAAGTACGACAAAACAGCAATTAAATTTTTGTGATTAGTTCAATTGATTTATTTCTTAAAAGAAAATTTACTGCAAAAACAGTTTTGACATGCGTTGAATTTCTCAGTCATCCACCACAAGTTTTTGTACCATATATCATTCGAAGAGTAGGTAAAAATACATTTAACCAATGTAGCGGTCATATGGTTCACGTCGTACGATTTGACAGCAACTGATGAGTTAGAAAAAAGCTGGGATTAAATTTTCTAGACATTTCCAGGGGTTGCAGTCGTAATTATCGCAAGTAGGCAGGCAGAATAGAGGTTACTCGGACGGACGTAATCGATATGTTGATTTAAACTAAAAGTGTAGTAACAAGCGGATTCTTCAGCAGGCGCTCCTAAATGGAATTTACATTACTTGCTGTTCGTATATGCAATCTTTTACACCCTACACTCACTTGTATGTCCAAGGATATGCTAAGTTGGTGTGGATGTATGCAAGAGCAAGAAAGATTTGAGGTAGATCTACATTTTATTATGCGGGTCAATCGAGAATCATTGTCTGAATCAATTTAAGTGTGTCCGTCCGTCCGTCCGTCTTGTTTTCTTGTGTTCAATCTACAGATCGCAATATTTTGGTGAAATTTGGTATACCGACCTAGTTTGGCTCGAGGAAGCAGGCTATTGCTAAGTGTTCTGAGAACGTTTGCTTAGATGTAAACATGCGGAATACCTATGAATGATCCCTTGATATCCACATTATGTTGAAGTTGATTTTAAGTTTAGAACTTGGCCTAGGGGAGAGAACTTGTTTTGATATTTTTTCTTGTCGTACGTGTCATAATGATAACTTGCCTCGATTTTCCCAAATTATTGGATTTAATTGTCATGTATGTGTATGTGGATAAATGAGAAAAGCCTATGAAATTGTACCATCTCCGACACTGACACACACTTTAACGACTTATCGATTTCCAACCTATAATGCAATTTTCTTGCCAGAAAGTCTACCATCATTTTTATTTAATGTTACCGCTTCCGTAGACCAATTCGACTTTTATCAACATGAAAATTGTCAATTAACTAAAGTGCCAACTTGACAGAATATTATTTGGAATAGTTGTATTTTGAGCACACTTAAGCAAACAAAACCAAATTCATATTTATGCTCTCAACATTGATCTAACTAAGGCTTGTTGCTCTTAAGTGCAAATTGTTCGATATAATCAAATTTCTTCGGATGCTTCCAATGACGAGTATGTAAAAGGAATGCTCGAAAGCTAAGTTCACTTCAAGTACAACAATGGATTTTGTTTGTTTATCAACTTAATTCATCTGTTAGTTTAAATTCACTTCATAGATTCATTACGTAAGTTTTTGCCGTTGACAGCTTAAACTTAACACATCGCTCAATAAATTCGTATAATTTCCCACTATTAACGAATCGAATTGACCATAGAAACCTTCAAACAAAGAGAGAGCGTAGCGAAATTCCATGGCAGTCCACACATTAGCATGGAAGTTAAAACGATATTGATTCTTCAATAGTTATTCTACATCCATCCTACTAACTTATTGAATGATGCGTTACACGCATTACTCCTTTTTAAAGTTTATTTAAAGAGATCAATCGATGTTGAGTATTCACCAACTCGCTGCCAGTAGCTTAACCTGTATAATGAAAAAATATTTAATGAGATGGTGAGTGTTCATCTTGTATTCGAACTTAAACGAATGTTGTTAAGTCAATGGTTACCTTAAAACTCTTGAAAACTAGTAGTAAATTAGTAAACTAAACAGAATATAAGCTTAGCAACGATTGCCTCAATAAAGTTTTATTAACCCTTAGAAAAGATATAAAAAGGATTTTCTATTGTTTTTAATTAAGATTTTTATTTTAAGTGTTTCAATATGTGCTTAAATATGTAATAAAAAGAATGGAAAACAGACCGTTTTACAACGATGATCAAATGTAAATACGAGAGAATGTGTACGCTTACCAGGACTGCTATGAATACGACTCACTAAGTCTGAATTAGAATCTCTGTACATGTATGGGTGTGATGTCGTTTCCTTTCGTTGCTAAAGTAAAAGAAAACGAAAATTGAATTAATAGGTAAAAATAGAATAAAAATGTAACAATATTGTTATTGTGCTTGTGTTGTCGGTCAGTCCCTCTCCTTTCGTCTGCTCCTTTAAACACATAAGTCTTTTATTAAATTCAATGCAGATAATTCTGTTTTTTTCTTCTTTTTTTCCTTATTCCTTTTTTTCCCCCCTTAACAATGGCGAACAAATAGCTAAACATTTGACCCTAATTTCAATATATGCTCAAACTCAGCTAAGAATACGACGACAAAATTCAGCTTCAAATACGATATTTCATTGTGTAGTACGTTGTATGGCAGCAAGATGAGAAGAGCAGAAGTGAAAGCGACTAAAGCAAAATATATATATATATATATATATATATATGTATATGTATATCAGATATATCTATCTATGTGAGTAGAGAGAACATTTTTGTATAAGCAGCTAGAAAATAGAATGAAATGCTTTAAATTAAAAAGTCGGTAATTTTCGTTTATCTGAATGAAAATAGATAAGAATTACGATCATCATCATCGTCGTCGTCATTACTTATATTATTGCCATTATGTATCACATGTATAAAAATTCAATCAATTTTTAGTGATTTCGTAAATTGCGTTAAGTGTATTGTGTTTGGATAATGAAAGAAATTTGCTAACCAAGCGAAAATTTAATTGGATAAAATGTTGGAGAATAGCGCAGAGTATTGGATTTGAAAATTCATGCCATAGCTGTATATAGAAGTTAGCACGGCTGGGAGCATTTAAAGATAGCGAACCTTCAAATATTTACTGTCTCTCGTTTATCGTCAGAGAAGATATTACACTAAAATAAAATAAGAATGCGAGGCGATCCGCAACTCAAATATTTCTAGTGTGTACAATTTTCTGAGTCCTTTTGGCAAAATCCCTCTGTAGAAGCATAAAACATTTAGTAATAAGCATCAAAAGCAGCAAAAGTGTAAAGAAGAACTAAAGACAGAAACAATTTTATAAATATGAAAAAGCTTTTTGACTGTTGTTGACCAACGCAAATTTCTCTTATTGTATTAGTCAAAAAAAAAAATAAATAAATAAATACAGAAACGTAGATAAGTGAAGAGAAAAGTTTTATTCGCCACTATTAAAACTTCGAGTCCCAAAATAGTAGCCGCATCTTTGTATGTTTAAAAACACAATCACATTCAATAAAGAAAAGCATCAATACAACAAACAAACGGAATTTCGCAATAATCGTTGCACTTCGCAAAATTGGATCACTCATTGGATCAGTTCTGCTTGACATGCATATGCGTATGAAAATTGATGAAAGTTCGTCTTATGAAAACGATGAAAAATATGTCATTCAAAGTACTGTCCATCGCTAGTTATCAACTTTTCCCACTTGCGGAACGATGCGTGGATGCTACGTCAAAGAAACTCCTGATCTTTTGAAACCAATCTAAGACATTTTCGCATAGTTTCATAAGAAGTGAAGCGCTGACCAACAAACCCGTGTCCCATCGATGTAATCATGTGCTAAAGGCAAGTGCTCCTCTCGCTTGAGGAGTAAGCAGCATGGATTAAAACTTCTCCCTTGAGTGCTTCGAACATATCGCGAACCGGTCTTGCAATATGGATGGACGGACGAATGATCTTTTGTTGCCTTCTTCTAACCGTTTTGTGTTAATTATTTACTCACTTCTCACTTCTCACGTCACTTTTTTGGTCCCGCCAGACAAGCAATGTCTTTCTTTCAAAGCGATTTACTCCCACAATCGATAGGGATAATAAGCGCATGTGGATCTATCCAGGAATTTTTGCACTTCGCAAAATGAATCTATTTTTTATCCACCGTTAGAATCCAGCTCAAAAAAGACTTTCTTTTGCGTCGTTCGGTTAAAGAAAAAATGTTGAAATTACTTTTCAGTTGTTGGAAAAGGGAGTTTTGTGTTGCCATATGCCTTGATATTAGGACCTCTTAATTCCTGTAAGATGTCCAAGTTATAAAAAAACAAAGTTTCAGGCATATATGTGGACTGCACATAGTGCTTGGGCCATCTTTTGGCAAACTCAGGTTTTATATGTACATACCTGGTACTTTGCGTAATTATCTCTAAGAGAGAGAGAGAGAAACATTCGCAAAGATGTCAACTGAAATTTAGTAGAGCTGGACTTTACGGAACAATAGACGGACGTTGGCTCCATTTTTTTAGCGCGGGACGTTAAACAATTTGCCCCTAAATTAAATGTGCAACCAGACTAAACATAGTTTCGCACACGTTCTTAGTTTTTGAAATTTCTTCCTTACTGTCTTGGTTACCATTGTTATCACTAAACTATCAACTTCGTTACATTACATAACAAAACAGGGAATTATTTACTTTTTCCCCTCTACACAGAATATATTCCCTTTGCCGTTGTCCTTTACTGCCATTGCTGCCACCATTACTAGATTGCAACTAATAGTATGCCATTGCATAGAGATTTATAAAATTGTTCAATAAATTAATAAGCAGTTGCTCCTGTTGCAGTAACTATTGCTAGAACAAGACTACAAAGAACTAAATGAAAGGAGAAAAAGACATTAAAAAAAACTTACATATATTTAGTAGGAAAACTGAAGCGCTTACAATGAAGCACTCTGCAATTAAATAATTTTAAAATAACCCCAAGCAAAGAACAGATAGAGCAGATGGGGGAAGGACTAAAGCAAATAACATTTATTAAATTACTACAAATTGAATGGTTTTCTTGTTGAAGTAAAGAAAGAAATGAATGATTGCAAAATACTTGATTCATACGACGCGAATGATTCCATTTGTTTTAATAAACGAAATTATAAACAATAAATTTACTTAATTACACAAAAAAAAAAAAAAAGGAAAAGAAGAAAAATTGATGATGATAGTTTTCGAAACAACTTAAATTACTTTCGATTCCTTATTTAACTTTAACATCACTGTGTTTGAATAGTTTTTTGGAAGAACAATATTTAAATATTAAAAAAAATCTTTCTTTGAAGATTTCTGTTATAAAATGAAAATAAGACTAAAATAAAAATCCTTTTACTTTCCAGTTAATTTGTAAATTTATTGCATTCGATAAGCAGTTTCCGATGCATTTTAGTTTTCATGCATATATTAGAGAATGGAAAAACAAACTTATAATTGCTTATTGGAGAAAAAGAGCAAAAGGAAAAAAAGAAAAAAAAAAATTTATTTTTGAAGTAAATTTTAATTAAAAGACCAAAGAAAATCAGAAAATAACTGTTCAATATTTATCCAAGATCTATATAAATTTCATGTTTTTTTGCTTGCAAAGGCATCTCTTCAGAAATAATTAAAATTTATTCGAAAATTTAATACCTTTTGCAAAAGATAGATTTACAGACCACTGCTGAATAGGTTTAGACTTGAGTGTTTGCCTGTGTATTGCGAACTCTTTAGAATTATAATGGGTATCATAAGCATACTTTAGGGGGTGTTGTTATTGTAGTCAAGAGCTTGATGTTCAAGGTATTGAACACATTGTTGGCATATGTTAAAGGAACAACAGCAACTACATTGCGAGTACATGTAGACCAGAGATTTTACACACAAACTCAACTTAGTCTCTATCTGTGTATTTCGTTTTTCCACTTTTTTTCTTTTTTTTTTCAGCACTTTCTAGTGAATAATGGTCATTGGAGAGTAATGAAAACAACAGAAAAACAAGCGAAAAGTTCATCATTGTTGCTAAAGGATAAATTTTGCTAATTAAAAGTTTTCTCATTCTTTTCTACGCTCTCTCTCTCTCTCTCTCTCTCTCTCTCTCTCTCTCTCTCTCTCTCTCTCTCTCTCTCCCTCTCTCTGTCTCTCTCTATCTATCTATCTATCTATCTATCTATCTTAATGGGTGAGTGGGTTTGTGCATGTGTGCGTGCATGTGTTGTGTGTGTGTGTGTGTGTGTGTGTGTGTGTGTGTGTGTGTGTGTGTGGGCGCGTACAAAATTGTATACTACGTACAATAATAGCAGCAAAATGTAAACCGGCTCGAATATATGAAACTTTTATTTACCCTCTTACAAGTTCAGATAACATGTAGAGTGTATGCAAAGAGCAGTTGAACATACCATGCACGATGCATATGTGATAGACTTTGAATCATACAATATTATTGTTAGGAAAAGTGTAAAACATTAAGTGTAAATTTCTAAAAATTACATTTTCACGAATGTTAAGAATATAAGTGAAAAACGAAAAAAAAAAAATTAATTAAAACAAACTGAAAAGAAAAATAGCTACTTAATTAAGGGCTTTCCACCTAAGAGCGCTGCTATCTTATGAAAACATGATTTCTCAGAAAAACATGCTCCGTAACATGTTAAATGAAAGAAAATAATGACTGAAAATTTTCCTTAAGACGGATCGAAATTTAAAGAAAATTTTTCTTGCAGACATTTTTTGCAAAACTTTCCGTTCCACTGCCACATACGCCTTTATGTAATTAATATACAATTTAAGTGATGTTGAAGCCAATTTTATCTTCTCCTATCCAAAAACTTAAATCTATAATCCTTGCCTCAACATTCGAGCCGTTCATTTTGAAAGTAGAGCAAGTCCGTTTCTTGATATTGCGAGATATGTAAAGCTTCGTACTTCAGTAAATTTAAAAATATTCTCAAGGGTTATTGGACTTATTTCTTACATTTTGTGGTGTTTGATAATCCAAATTTGTTGTGCAGTAGTGTTTATAGTGCTGGCTAAAAATTATGAAGGTTCTATTATACCAATACAGACTACACTTCAATTATATCAGCTACATCAGTTACCATACGTCACTTATGATACGAAAGTACTAAGTTTGTCTGCAATAATCAGGAGGGCGTGAGATGGACCCGTCTTTTATTAGACCGATCAATTCAGAAAGTGATTCTGAAAGGGATTCAGAATCAATCAGTTCGGAATCATTTAAATCACTGAATGGATCTAAGCTTGTTGGTCCGTCCGTCTATTTATCTTTGTTTGTTTTTTTTGCGTTCAACCTACAGGTTGTAATTTTTGACGGGCTTTGATGAAATTTGGTACACCAAAGTGCTTTGTCCCAAGGACGAGCGTTATTGAAAAGGCTTCTAATGGGACCACCCTAATGAAACTTTATTTTCAAAAGTCGTTAAATGGATAACTGTTTTAAACGAAGTGACGTAGGATATTTAAAGGTGGGCCGCTTCGCATCATAATGTTCTAACTGGTTTCATTAATAAAAGCAATTTTAGATAAAAATGTATTCATTTGATAAAAAATATCTTATAGTAATCCCAGAGGATATACAAGGAATTGCACATGACAATGCCTTTCGTTTGGTAGAAATGAATGTCCTAACAATTAAACCTCGGTGTTCAATGACATTTATTTCGTTGTCATAGGGCCGAACAATTTCATCAGCAGTAAGTCTCTATTTTGTCCATCGCACACAACACTATTAGTTATAACGTACTTCTGGGTTGTCACTTTCTGTATACACTTCAATTAGTAAGATTATACTCCATATGATCTTCCGGATTGTAAAGGTACGTCGCCACATACTTATTAACATGGTCATTGTGAAAATTGTCGAAACCGTGATTTAAGACACCCTTGTAATATGCAATTGACACTGTTTGCTTACAATAACTCAAAGGGGAATGCAAAGTGTGTTTCCCGTTTATTTACATTGCAAAATCTCTGTTTTCTTGCAGATTTTTTTAGGCTTTCATCAATTGAGTTTCAAGGCAGGCTTGCACCTGTTTCAATATAAACACATTTGCAATACCGTTAACAACTAAAATATCCATCTGCCAAATATTAGAGAATCTGATCTTTTTTTTTTTTACAATCAAGTTATATCTATAATTATCGTTATATTCATATTTTTTCAAAAATGAATTTGCCTCACTTTCAAAATAAACGGCTCATGTAACGATTGGTTTCGTCGTAATTTCTTGTACGGTTAATACACAAAGCATTATAGATAATTAAAATAAAAATATGTATTGTTTTACTTACCCAGCAAAAAAAAAAAGACATATATATGCACTGGAAATCAACTTTCAAATATGAGTAATTAGCAGAAACAGCTGTTAGGTGGAGAAGCATCAAGTATAAACGAATGAAATATAAACCATGCTTAAAGGAATACTATTGGGCTTGCATAAATACTCAGCCAACCATCCATAAGAGCTTAGCATGGCAAACATGGAATGAAGCAAAGAAAAAATAAAGAGATTTATTTGTGAAAAGAAAGTGGTAACGCATATAGCACACATGCCGTAGCATACGCGTGTGTGTACACCTATGTACGTATTCCGGTCTTTCTCATCTCTCTCTCTCTCTCTCTCTCTTTCGTTATGTTTATACGAACCCCCAAAAAGGAGAGAAATAAAATCTATAAAGCCTGAAATACACTAATTGGATTTTTGAAATCATTGTTGCTGTAGCTACTGTTCTTGTCGTTCTTGTACTTAGCCAACATGCAGCTTCAGAAAAATTCTTTTCCAAAAATTCTGCAGTTTTTCATGTACACAAATGCAAAAAAATATACATATATTTTTGTATAGACGTACATGGAAATAACAATGAAATCAAATAAAACATGCCAATGTTTTCTGGTGGACGGAGCCAGTGCGGAAAGGTTTGCTTTACGTGTAGACACGTGTATGTGCATGTGTGTTTGTGCGTCAGAGTTTAATCGTCAACAGAAAAAAGAAAACACATTTAAATGAAACAATAAATGTTAATTAAACCCCAAACGAATCTGTTTTAAACAACTGATAGGAGATGTTCGTAGAAAAAGTTGCATGTATAAATAAAATTAAACGGTCCTGAAGTAATTAACATGCCATTGCAAAAGGTAGACTGACCTTTGGAAGAACGTTGGTTAATCGTCAATTCGACGTTGACTGCGGTGAGACGTCTGGCAAATGTTATAAAATATTTGAAAAGTTTCATTTCTCCACTTCTCCTCTCTTCTTCTTTCTTCTCATTTCGTTTACAAGGCTTAAAAGTTTCCATTCGCAACCAGATTTATTTATTTACAAAGCACATGTGCGTAACGGTGCTGCCGTGCAACTTAACCAATATAGCGATTATTATATTCCGCACCAAGATGGTTGTGAAAGAAAATCTTGCAATCTCATAACCGAGTTGAGTATCCGAATCGATCTCCTTTTCCTAGCATCTATTATCAAACTAACCGAATCTATAACAGTTAAATGGGGAACATAATTAATCTAAGCTTAGTCTATTTTGAGGAAATGAGCCATAGGCCCGTAAAAAAGATGAGCAATGTGTTGATCCAAGATTCGTATGGATGTAAGATCTGACTGATTGACAGAAAGTATTGAGTGTTCATACAGATCTGTTCTTTCTAATTAGTTCTAATTATTAAGGAATTTATCGGTTTATAACTCTGAGTTCCGGAGAGTATACATATATATATGGTCGTCTTATGGCGTTTTTAGCTTATTCTATTTGCGACAGAAGGGGCGGCGGCTAGACATAGATGAAAGACTCGTTATATTCTAGTGTAACTGCCAGTCTATGAGTCTGAACATATGTCTATGAAATTTTCACGTGGGCTACAGCCGTGAAAGGCTAACTTCATGGTGTCCGATGACGCACTGAATGGCCCCAAGTCCCAGATTAGGACACATACATGGACGTGTCCTCTTCTCGTAGGGGCCAGTTCGACCCAAAACCTCTGACTTCCGTTGTGTTAAGGTTGAAATGCAATTCCACAACGAACCAGCAAGGAAGCTCTTCACAAGATTTAGGCCAAACAAAACCACCACAAAAGTTCCGCAACAGACCGTCCCTGTTGTCAGGCCGAAGCAGGAGAATTCCTGCGGGGACTCTCGACGCGTGTTCTGCCAAAAAAAGCGAAAAAAAAATAAACTAAGTGAAACCTTTCAAGCCCTGTAGGACTTATATGAACTAAAAACACTCAGGCGCGGGATAGCCTGCAAAAAATCAGAACCAGTCTACGTTATGCGCATAGGCATAGTATTCTTTTCTCTACCGTTTAAATTTGATTAAAGGAGATGCCTAATTAGAGGGTGACAGCCTTTCGTGTCAATAATAGCATAAAGAATAAACTTGGAGACGATGGCAAGAGTAGGACAGCACCAAGTGGCTCAACACCTATCCAGTCAGTTAATTACGGTTAACGTACAAACGCAGACGGAACGGTCAGACAGACCTCGTCCTACCGCAAGTCGTCTAACGAACACGCTAGGTGTAAATGCATCTAACACCACAACCGCCTCAAAACTATACAGGACTTTACTATAATAAATGTCCAATAATACCCACTGACTCTAAGTCTCTAAGTTCAAAGAAAAGAGGATATGTTCCTGAAACGTGCTTCCAATGTTGGGATAAAGCGCTGCAGAGGCAAACTATGGATATAGAACGATTTCTTGAGAGCAAAAATGCATTTAATTATCCGAGTGAGATCATCAATAGAAAACCTAGATGAAGGCTGACGCCAAAATCCAGATGATCTTTCCCAGAAGAGATATCGCGGATTAGCTGGAATATTACCCTACTCTTTGAATTGGCATCCCAACGAGATAAGGCTCGGATGCGCTCCGTCAACAGCGAAGTACGCTCCCCAACATTTCGCGTCTCTGCCTCCTTATTTTCTAACCCTTAAGGGTCTAGTTAAGCTAGAAACAAATGAGAAAAAAAACTAAAGCGATATTTCTGATAATAAAAGCAAATGCACATAGTGCTGTATGTCGGCCATAGCTTAACGTGATGTTCTTTAACGTACTACTACTACCAAGCCGTACCAATATTTAAAAATACTAAATCAATTCTGGAAACAAGTTGAAGAAAAAAATACATGAAAAGAATAACAAATAAACAAAAGCCAAACCAAAGCCATAAATAATGTGTACATGAATTTATATCAATGCACGCATTCGAGTAAGTGAATAATTTTGGTATGATTTTGCTTATTATAAAATACTTTTGGAAAACTTTTCAAAAACATACAAACGGAAGCACTTGGACCAGATCAGTGAGTGAGTTGTTGTGTAACGAATTGCATAAATATGATATAACACGCAGACACATACACTTATATACATACATTCATATTACTATGTGATGAATCCGACCATAAAGCCATAAAAATTTTTGAAAAAGTTAGTAACCGTGTGGGAAGGCAGAAGAAAGTCTTTATTTGAAGGAGAGTAAGTTGGGATGTTATGTAAAGATTTTCTGTAAACTAAATAACAACAACAATAGAACAATAACTAGAGCAAGCAAGAACTCATTATACAAGCAATTACACGTTTTATTGGTTAACATTCGTAAGGAAACAGAAAATCCATTATAACGACACATAAACTTAGAAACACAGGCAACAATAACAACAATAACAACAATAACAGCAACAACAATAATAATAATAATAATAATAATAATAATAATAACGGTAACAAAAATAAAATTTCAGTAACAAGAAATACGAAAAGCATATACGCACACAAATCAGCGATTGCGTTGTGTTGTGTTGCGTTGTGTTATGTTATGTTGTGTTGCCTTCTGCAATGTAGAAAAAGGAGGAGGATGCCAAGGTTTTCTCTCATGTTGCCATAAAATGCCAGTTTCCATTTTATACACAACAACATCAACTTGTTTGTAGTTGTAGGTGTCGGTGCTGTTATACAAGTTGTTGAAGCTCTTGAAGAATTGAAGTGTTTTGCTTAGAGACAGGCAGACAGACGTAGAACAACAGACAGACGAATACTACGAGTAAACGTGCATGAGAAGGATTGTTTGAAAGTAAAGAAAGATTGGTTTATTTCTATTATTGTTGTTGTTATGGTTATTTGAGGATTTTAAAACAACAAAATTGTGTTTAACATTGTAGTACGTTGCCAAGTTACACATACGAAGATATGTCTATACATATCTACACTAATGGGCATTGCATTTTCATTTTATAATTTTATATTACCGTTTAGCACCCACTTCCCCACAGTTTGCATTTCCAAGGCTGTATATATATAAAATTATAACGAATTCTTCTTTTATTCCCATTCGTTTTCCGTCGTCGTGAAAATATTTGGACATTTGTTTCTCTAAAGACTTTATTGCATTTTCAGCTGATGGAAGTGGTTTTTAAAACCTTACTTAAATATCTTTACTTAGAAATCGTCCATTTTGCTGAACATTATTTATTGTAATTGATGCAACTTTACTAAAGCTTTACATAATGACATTATGCTAACGTTGATACTAGCTCTTCTTTTGTATTGCTTGCTTTGAAAAAGAAATGTTTACAATTTATCTTAAACAGATACATACCTTCGCTATGGAGACACATGAGAAGAAAAAATAATTTAATTTAAATGATATCATCAAGATGACTAAAAGGTTAATACTTACACTAAAGCCGCACTTCCCGCATTTTGTCGTATGAAAAACGTATAATTTTGTTTCACTTCGTCTTAACAAGGAGCATGTAATGGCAGTTTTCGGGGAAATGAGTTTTAAAGAACTTACCACTGTAACGCTAGAATTTTGTAGATTAAATAAACGTCATTCAAAGTTTTATATACAATCCTGGGTGGGTTGAACAATTCATAATTTGTTACCTTGACTAACCCTTTATTGACTATATCGACTCTGCGTCGACATTGTATCTCTTACACCAACACCTATATCAACGTTATATAATATTATTTAAAATTATTAACAAAGGGGTTAGTGTTGGATAAAAAAGAAAAAAAAGCAAAGAAAATTAGGCGTGCAAAAGATTAAGTTTCAATTTAAGGGAAAATCTTGTTCCTACGTGATGTACTTGTGTCACCGGACTCTAAATTGTAGTGCAATTATTTAGAAGCACATTTTCAAGAGCTTATTTACATATTTCAAATAGACTTTCCATACAAATCGAACGTACATGCTCTCGCGCATGACTCTCCAAAATTATTTAATAATAAAACACAAGTGTTAGAAAAATTTCACTGACGATATATTATTGCCTTGCAATACGGTTTTTTAGAAAAGAAAAAAAATTATATTTAAAAATCAATTTATAGCTTCGTTCCATCCAACATTGTAAACAGTTTTGCAATAAATTAGAAAAAAATTCATAAAAAAAAAAGCAAAAAAAATCGCTTGCAATATTTTTGAAGCCAAATTTAGAGCAATAATATAAATAAATAACTACGACAACAAACAATAGGGTGAAAATAACACGATCGTAATTTTTGATACATTTTGTATGTCTACCATACATTAAACGGAAATTCCGCTTATACACAATACGTGCACTTTCATCCATATATATATATATATGTACATAATTTCACATGCAACGTTCGCTCCCCGTAAACTAACAAATGAATTTTTATGTTGAATTTCCGCTAACCTTAACGCAAAACTAGAAAAATTGACAACCCGTACACACGGAATTTTATTTATTTAGGCAAAAGTAATAAAAGTTTATACATACAGGTGTCCCTCGTCTAACTTCTTCGATGCAGCGGAATACGAAAATTGGGAATATTTTAATATGGATTTTTGATAAGAAAACAATTCAAAAAACCATATATTTGTTCCGTTCGATTTTCTTTACTGTACGTCACTTGCAGTACAAGAATTTACCTAATTTGTACGGATGCATGCAACACCCGCAGGGACTTCAGACACACTCACCTTTTAGTATACGGCTCAGTTTGTCTGTCGGTCCGTCCGCCTCGTTTTCTTGCATTCAACCTACAGGTACGATTTTTAAGACATTTTGATGAAATTTGGTACACCGTCATGTTTTGGCCCAAGGACGAACGCTCTGATCGTAGCAGTTTTTCAACCACTTTCCATGTAACAACTTATTTTGAAAGGTCGTTACACGATTAACTGCATTAAAAGAACGAGTGCAGGGTATTTAATGGTCGTCCGTGCCTTTTCACTAGTTTTTTTAATTTATTTTATCGTTAATAAGAGGTGTTTTAACCAATTTTGGCGAAAAATTGATTAGCTGTAAATTTTGATGAACTTCCATTTCACCCTCGTCATTACTATTTGTTGAATATATTTAAAAATTTTTCTAATTCATTATACATAATTTTGTTAATTTCGAAGTTTTTTTTTTATAAAATCGTGAAGTTAATTTAGTTTCTATTTATGTGCATGTTTGGAGTGTAATTTAATCTATCATGAAATTTTACACCTAAAGACTTGGTTTCGATATCACACGATACATAATACTGCCTTGATTTATATTATTTCAAAGCACCGTATAAGATGGTTACGTTAAAGACCGGTGCACATTGTCTTGATATGATTGCATCAAAGTTGAAATTCTGTTATCCTGTCTATATCTGCCTTAGAGTTTAACTCTCGTCTCGATATGTTGTTGTTACGTATTATAAGAGGAATGCCTGTATATAGGTGTTGTATGTATACAGATTTGCTAAGCGAATTGAAGGAATGAAGGGAAGAATTCCAAAATGGAAAAGAATTTCAAAGGCAATGCTTTCCTTGGCTTAAAACGAATAGTTAAAGAACTACTACTCATATCTTAGGTAACATAAATACGATTTCTTAAGAGTAAATCAATTTTAGGACATAAGAATCGATCCGAGAATATGAGCTTGAGCTTTAAAGTATGATCCAGGCTTTATGTTTTTTGAGATTTAGGCAAAAAACTCAATGAATGAAAGGGTAGACCACACATCCTTCAGACTTGAAAAGAAAAAGCCAAACATTTCGTAGGCGCCTCAAATAACTGGCAGATTGATATTCAATTTTGGCTCGCCTTATGTGGTGGACAAATCGTTTTGGAAAGAAATATATATAAATTTTGTAAGACTTGCAATGAGTGAATAAACAACCAAACAGCTCTTCTAAGAACACTGAATTGTTACGGCATAACACGGACAATATAACATGCAATTGGTAAAATATAAAAAGTTGTTATTATTTTAAAGAAAAAAAATATTATTTATTAAAAATTGCAAATTCACCATAATTCATGGTAAAAATATTTATGTTTATTTTACACACAAACACACGCACGCTCATACATTTTTTATTAACTTTATAAATGAAACCAAACCGTCCATAAAAAGTCACATAAAGTGCAGTGGAGAAAAGAACAACAACAACAACAACAACAAAATATAAAAAATTGTCATATCAACGCATATGTTTGTGTATGTGGAAAATAAATTGAATATTTCTGTGAAAAACAGGGATAAATATAATATCACAAGCCGTAATCGTAAACAGTTTTATAGCCGCTTTTGTCCGTAGAGGGATAGTCGAAATAAACGATTATTTAGGAAAAGATTTTTATAGAAGTGTATATTTGATGATCATCATAAATAGGGATATTTATTGCACATACTTTCAGTTAAGCACTGATGCAGATGTAACATCTGCATTTGACTGCGGTATCCAAAAATTAATGCGAACTTCCAGTAGAATTCCTATCTATGTGTATTCATGTACACTTGACTGCTAAATATATTAACTAATTTTATATTCACAGCCTTGAAAGCGCATAAAACCGCTATAGAAACTTCGAAGTTTTTGGCAATAAAATACGATCAAGTTTAACCAAAGTTTTTATTGAAGCGGAAGATGGAAATGACGCAAAGTGGCTCTTTGACACGCACAAGAAACTGTCCACTGCTAACTTGTGTGACTCAAGCCTTCTTTATAAACACTGAAAGCTGGAGGTATCCTCAATGTTTCCTTTCATTCGTAACAACGAGGTAGGATCATCATTTCCCCTTTTTTTTATTTAGGTCCTCTATTCGTGTAACACGATCACGATCAAAAAGAAGTGAGGGAAAGGGAAACAAATAATACGGGAGAAAAACTTCGGCCACTAATTTGATAGTCGCGACTGTTATTTATCCGGGTACTCGGTCCGAACAAAGAGCCTTGCAGTCACCACGAATATAGCCTTCCTTGCTGGTTTTCCATTATAGAAATTCGAGAGTATCGACCGTCTATTTGTCTTTTTTTACGTGGAACTAAGAGCAATTTGTCAGTTATCAAAAAACAGCTCTATGTGGTGAATAGGTTAGCAATTCGATGATAAATAAAGACCCAATTGCTTGCGTCGATGTGGGGTAATTTTTCTTCTCACAGTGTCATCGTAGCTGCTTTCTTTTCTTGCCTCTTGAGTCCGCTGCGGTACAGACTGCATTAAATTCGTGTGAATGCTTGTAAACCATAGAATGACGTAATTTTATTAGACTGCTCGATGCAGAATCATTTTCTAATGTCTCCTGTCTGTTCACATAATATTCCACGTATGTCACAAATTAACATGTTTTGGCAGGTGGTTGAAGAGTATTGCAAAAATATTCGATTTTACCACTTTTACAAACGTTGCCTGCATAAAGCCCTACTTCGCAAAATTAGTTGCGATAGCTGGCATAATAAATTGATGTGTAAAATTTAGAACGAATAGACCAATTTTTAGAACTCTCTCTTTCTAGAACACTCTCTCTCTCATATCACAGCTTCTATGAAGAGCAAGGCTTTCTTCAAGAATTCGCAGGAAACGTAATCCTTTATAGCACAAACTCGTATAGTTTTTAAAATTTCCTGATGAAAGTTGATTCCAAATACTTATTTGACATAAAAATCTCAAGTGTCAACTTTTTTAAATCCGTGGCAAGCTTTTCTAATGTAACTACGCATAATTTTTAGAATTTTGATATTTCATCGCAAAACTAGATGAAGATCTGTACAGTTGTAATAGGCGACTTTGCTCGACTGTAACGTTTTCACTTTTTTTTGTTTTAATATGAAAATATTAATGGCATACGTTGTGCAATACTGCCTTCGGCTGTGTGTAAAAAGTATTCACCGGCAAATGAAGGTACAAATTGAAAATTACTGAATGATGGCAGAACAATGCTATTGTATTATGTTTTATATAAAATGTGTGAAAACAATAAACTTGCCAGGTATACGTTTGTATATACACCATACATTTCTGTTTTATTTACGTCCAAATGATTGTATTCGCTTCGTTTTGATAGGTTATACCACTTGTGGAATAGATTACACAAGTTTATGCGGACATATGTAATATTCAGATGAACTTAATATAGGCCCACCTCTCATTATACCGGTCGATTTATAACAATTCTCTGATTCGATTTTAAGCTTGTCTCTTTGTCTGTCTCTATGTTTGATGCAACGTGTTCTGACCAAATTGAAGGATGCATTAGATCGAACCGTTTTTACGACAACTTCTTACAAAGTGTCTTATTATCAAAAAGTCGTTATACGAAAGGAAAAGTTTGCAATTTTAAAATTTTCCCGACGAAAGTCGGCAGATGAAATTTATATAATGTGATGTCCAAATTGGCCAGTTTCTTGAGTCCCATCCCATATAGGCTCGCCCACGGAAAATAATTCTTTATAGAGCGGAAAATCGAAGTTTCCCTATTATATAAAGAAAACTATTTCACGACAGGAGTTTGAAGTAAAAATTAGCTGCAGAATAATTGGGCCACACACATCTAATTTTTGAACGTTACCCCATAAGAGGATTTCCATGAAAAGTAATCCTTTATATGGAAAAAAAGTTGAACTCTTAGTGTTTTATGACAAAAGTGGAAGGAAAATGGCAAGATGTTGGTATCGTACGGCGAAAATAAGTGAATTGAATGTTTGGTGATGGGGTGTACTTAAAACTCGGCGTTGCCCGACTACAACAGTTGTTGTACTTGTTTTTACCTAATGTAATATTTACGGCGCGCAACAGAAATAACAGTAATAAATATAACATAAGCGCGATATGCACTTACGAAAGACGTTCCGTTTTAGTTTGCCTTCATTTCCTAACTTACATATACACAGCCGAACACAACTCCGTATAAATTTGTGTATGCATGCAAATAAATGCAATCGCTGTACCTGTCACTCTTTATTTCGCCTTTCAAGTTTCGCGTAAAACATTTTCTATATTCTATTGTTATATATGTGTATATACGCAAGTGCAAGCCATCTTTGGACTAATGATATATTAACCTCATCAAGTCATTGAAAAATATTTGCTTGTATTTTTTGTGGTGAATTGTCCCATTAAGTTAATCTAAACGCTGATGCATTAAATCATTTGTTGATAACTTTTTATTCATTAGTTGAATATTAAGAAACTATTTAAAGCACTTCCAAAAAAACGATATTAAAATTTTAATAGAGATGATGGGTCTTAATTATATCAAACTACGGTCTATTTGATTTATTCGATTTTTGCCCTTAAAATATTTAACAAAATAATATGAAGAATGCATGTTGTACGATAGTACATGTAATGTCTGTTACCCGAGAGCTAACTTGCAAATATTAATAATAAAATATTCATTGAATATTACGTAAGCAATAGGAAGGTTTCATGCTAAAAGAAGTTCTTCTTTCAACAGTTGAATTTTTATATTCATCGTATATTAGTTGTCCATTTGTACTTGTAGTATGTAAAATTAAGTAAAACGTGTGTATGTGTCTTTAGTGAGAGAAGAAATGGAATCAATTAAGTTAAGCCGGTTTCTTACTCATCAATACGTTTTGGCCGAAAGAGTGAACATAGCAAAATGCCGTTTACCACACATTTTAGAATATTTTGAATCGTCTTGCACATTACAAAACTTTAGAAGGCATCAAAAAAATAAAATATCCACAAAACTCACTCCTTATTACAGCAATAAGTTCGGTCCATTTACGTTCTTTGAAACTAGTAAAGTACTTAGACACCACCTAAATGTTTTCATATCCACAAAATAGTTGAAATAGACGTGGATTTGTATTCAATTCCTTGTACTATCTTAAGAACTTTCAGTTTCCAACGTCCTGCCGTCTGGTGACCTTTTTGTAACTAGCAGATTAATAGCCGATTTCATTGTAGTTTTACTTCATATCCGGGCAGTTCTTCCATATAAATGCCGTTTCCTAGATTTCCTTTTTGAAATTAATAGTGTTGTTGTCTTCGTCATAATCGCTGTCGTATTTCATTTGGCCATCGGGTGTTCATTTAATCGTAAACCACGTCGTCATTTAAAGCCCGAAACTACCACGACATTCTACGACTTCTTTAAATATCTTTGCTTCAACACTTTTGTATGTGAAATTTACAAATCGCGTAAGTGGAACTCGGCTTTGAAAATGTCAATATTCACATCATCGTCATCAGATCTCCTCAGATTCAAGGTTTTTGAAAAACAAGTACATCGTTACAGCCAGTGCTATCTCCGGCATGTACGTTAGTATAGCTTAGATTGTGATCATCGTATTCTTCCTCGTTTATCGTAGGATTGGATTTAATAGTTGACACAATATCTGCTAATAACAAGCTGCTCCAATGTTCCGAAGCCTTGCAATTTTTCAGAATATTTCATAAATGTTTTGTCTTCTCCATCCAATTCCTAAAGTTTTATTAAAATTTTTATTTAAAATTAAAATTCAGTTTTAATTGTTAATGCAAATCCATTTTAGAAGATTGCAATATTAAATCGGTTTAAAAATTTTATAATTTTCATATATATTTTTAATAAACTTTATTTCGTTTTTTTTTTTTTCTGTTTTTCTATTCTTAAATTAGAAAATATTTCTTTCAAATAATTTTGCACACTTATCGGTCTGCGTAATTTGTTTTTATCGGTCTAACACTCGCAGGCTATACAATGTTTAGTTTTAAAAATGCAAAAATTAAACTTTAGTTAATTTTTACCATAATTGAGATTATAAATTTATAATATTTTGTTGAGAAAGTGCCAATCAAACGAGTTCAGTTACCAAGCATATTGTGTTTGCTTGCCTTTCTCACACCTTTAAGGCAACATTTTTTTATTTAATAGTTCATACATATTTAATCAATGTACATAGGGCTTATCTTTGCTTTCCTAACGGAAATGCATTTGCAGACATTGCATGTTGTGGCTTTCCTTCCTAGCCAGCCATTCACTATAATTATAACTTAAAGTATTCTCTTTGGCATAAAAAATGCATACAAGTTGTCTTCCTAAGACTCTACAGAAGAAAAAAACTAAATAATTACTGTAATTTTATAACTGTTGACTAGAAATTTCTCTTCGTGCTGCGGCTCTTTTCTTGAGTCCTTCTTCCTCTCCGCATGCACCTGCACTTATAAGTGCTCTCAGTTTGTTATTCATGAAAATTACTGATAATTTTTATTATATTATTATCCTGTAGGTAAGTGCGTTACATATACATATTTGCCAAAGTTCAAGTCGTCTTTTTATCGAAAGCTTTCAGATTTATACCTTAGATGGCATTTTGATAATAGGCAGTATTAAATTAAGGAAAACATATGTTTGTGTGTATTTAGAAAGAGAAAAAGCAAAAAATTATCAAAAGCCTATCATTTTATATTTAAATTGTAAGAGAAGTTTGTGACAAACATGTGCAGATGATTTGCCCGTTGTGAAAACTGGTCTATTAATTGGATTGAACAAACAATTTACTTAACTTTATAAAAGTGTACGAAAAATCAAAACAGAAGTTCAAAACTCCTAACTCAATAAATTAGTAGGATGACCTATAGATGACGCATGATTTGTAGGTAGCATCGACCTAAAGTTTGATAGACTTAGTTGTGGTTTTAGCTGTCCTACTTTTGTAACTTTCAGAAGTATTAGTGGTAAAAAAAAAAATGCCATACCAAGAAAAGAACGGAGCATACCTTAGCAAACCTAGTTAAAGCTTTGAAGAAAAATTTTTGTTCGAGTTTTAAATATTTCTTCAATTTTCTGATTTTATTTCAATAGGTAAAATCAAATACCATTTATATACACTAAACTCTTTTTTTACACGGTAGACGCGTTCCTTAGAAATCTGTGTAAAAAAAAGCGTGCCAAAAAATACTTGCGACATATGGTAAATTTGATGATATATTCCACAATTTTAGAAAATCGTGTAAAATGGAAAAACTTTAAATATTTTCCCGAAAAACCGTGCAAAAAAGTATAAATGAAATCGATATTACATTTTTATAAGGCAAAAGCAATTCATTTTCATAACAGAAAAAAATTAAAATTAGTGATAGTGAAAATTCAGTCCATAGGTACAACATGTAAAAATTGAAATTGAAATTAGAAATAAAAGTCAATGTCCGAACTAATTAATAACAAGCGTGCAGTCCATAATACTGGGCGAAAAGTGCTATCATCGGTAGATATGACAGATATGTCAGATTTGTGGCATAACTGTCGGGTTTGACAAGTATTTCTTTGGATGGTTTTTTGTTGTTATAAAGCCTTTTATTAGTTTTTTTGGTTGCACAAGTTGTTTTGATAAGCAATTCTTCAGCTTAAGATTACATTCAAATTTTAATGCACTTTCCATTTCCGAATCATGAATAAGAAAATCTTGTTACACACTTGCAGCAAATTTCAAGCCCACGCGAGTTAAACCAGCCGTTAATATCTGAACTACACTATCGAACGCTGCTGTATACATAAGCTTTGGTGAGACACAGTCGAAATTAGATTTAAAAAAAAATTTTTTTTGCTCTTTTGATTCGTGTTAGAACAAAAAATTCGTGTAAAATAGGTCGTGTAAAAAAAATTTCTGTATATATATGTACAATTTATCAGTTAATATTTTATAGGCTAAATTGCTCCATTTTCAATTTAAATATTTGGCTCGTTCCGTATACAATAACAAATAATAATTTTCAATATGGAAAAGGATATAAAAGAACATCATGATTCAGCAAAAATACGTAAAAAGTAGATTAAAAACGCTTGGTTACAGTTTCAGATCATATGCTCCAATTTGAAGTTATTTATTTTCTAAGCAGAAGAAAATTGAGTAGATGTTTGTGACCCACAGGAAAAAAAATTCTTGCAAGAAATTGCTTACCATTTTAAAAAAAAGGTAATGGGAAGAGCCTTTTCATTCTCCACTAATTACTACGCTTACTCCATCCGTAAATGCTTCTCAGGTCAACCCCATATAACTTATATAGAGAACCAGTTAGCCATAGTAATCTTCGGCCTAGTCCTCATACTCCAACATTGTGATCCAAATGAATGTAATTATGGCTCGAATAGAGCGCTAGAAATGTGCAAAAAAACTGTAGTAAAAACATATAAAAACATGTCGGATTAGATCAGACGAACTTCTTGTCATTTCATACCAACTGCTGCATATAATATGCCATTGATTTGCATACAAATTGAATTTGTTTTTTTTTGCAATCGTTATGTTTCGTTAAATATTTAATATTAATTTAGTGTTAAATTTTTTAAAATTAAATATTATAAACACCTTTTACATTCATTTTGTATGTAACGTAGAACAATTTATATTTCAATATTGACTGCTCGCCACCGAAATCCTCTTATAATAGTTGCACTAATTAATGCAATAAATAGGATTTATAGTTAGGAAAAGCGTAAATATGTGTTTGAAAATCAGATATGATATGAGAAAAAAATTGTGTTCAATTTTCGATTCATTTAATTCTTCATGAGAATTATAACATAATTTAAAGCTTCTTACATATGTTTTCATATCTCTATTGCATAAAGTGCATGCCGAAAGTAAAATAAGTTTTTTTTTCGTATCTTTATGATATTGCGTGAATAGTTTATATTGATTTTACCGTCTAAAAAAGCCAAACTTAAGCATCATAATCGCCTGTCTGTCACTAATTACGGGGGATAAGTAACAAAAAAATAGTGTTTTCATGCGTAGTCTCCTTCCAATGAATGATACAAAATGTCAAAAACTTCTCTGATATTTCAATGGTTCTTTCATTGAACTGTTCGGAAAACCGTCCGGATCTTTAAAGTATCTTAAAGTTTGCGGCAATGACCTCTCCATTTGATCGAAATCTCTCTCCAGGAAGTGTCATTCGTACGTGAACACATAACACTGGCTCCTGCGAGCGAGAACTATAGAATATGAGAGAGGGAGGCAACAATTCGAACCATAATTTATACGCTTTTGCCACTATCAATAAACGTTCTAGCCATCATGACAAATGCATTTTCATGCGGACTATTGAATACGTTGCTATTTGTTTGATATCTTCAAATGGCATCTCTCTCTCTCTCTCTCTTGCAATTAAAATTTTCGATCATTGAGAGTAATTGCTAGACAAAATTTGTTTAACCGTTCACAGGGGCGTTCGGCGTAGTCGATGTCCATTCGTAGTCGTTTAAAACCCGAAAACGGCAGCGAAATCTTTATCATTTGTGTTCTTTGATGGAGAAAACATGACGCAAAACCGCAACATATTCTCAGTTTCAACGGCTGAAACAAACAACTCCAGTTTGCATGTTCTATGCCATGTCTTCTTTGCCATCAGAAGATCGTAGTCCATCACAAACTTCTCAATAGTAACGTAATTATCCATTGTGTAAGTTGTTGGCCAGCGAAGCTCAGTCAAGCGTTGGAGAAAAACCGGTTTCAATATGTGATCAGTTGATTTATGTATATTCTGAATATGCTGTTCTCCCAGGCAATCAATTCAATTCAATCTGAAAACTCTGACTAACGCTTTTGTTCCTATGATCAATCCGTAGGTGGACTCAAAAGACGAGTTCGGCGTTTAAAAATTAGCACAAAGTCGTGCGAAAAGCTAACAATGGGCAATGTTTTGAATTGTGTGTATGATATATATATTGTACAGTTGTTTGCTCATGCAAAATAAAATTTACAAAATTTTCAATGTAACTAAGAAATGTATAAAAGAAGGAAAGAAAAGTTCGCGGACATCACTCATTTAAAGCAGAAGATCGAATATCTTTATCTTCGATGCTTGCCGAATCATTCAGAACTTATTGTTTGCAATCGCCATCAAACAAGTCATAACACAAAATTAATGCTCCATTGAAAACTTTCTTATTAAACTTATGTGTTCTAGAAATTATTTCTCTAATTTTTTGGAAAGTTTTTTCCGTGTTTTTTGTTTTTTCATACATTTCTCTGCAATAAAGATTTCATTAAAAACAGCAAACTATTGACAGTTATCTAGAAAAAAATAATTTTTTTTCTTTTTTTTTTGCAATATTCTCTTTTCATTAAAATTTCATCGCATTCATAAACCGAATATCTCGCATCCCTTTGAAAACTCCATTAAAGAAAGTATGAAATCTCAGTTATTTGCATTCATTTCTTCATTACATGTTGAGCTAAGGAATAAACTTTTATCGCCGAAATGTTTCTACGCAATTTTTTTCCTTGTCTCGTTGCCAAGTGCCTGATTGTATCGTACGAAATATTTTTTCCACTTCGTTTTCCTTTTTTTAATTTTTTATTTTCGACTTGAGCGCAAAGAAAAAATGTTTATTACTTTTCGTACGATGGGAACATGAATAACAAGAATCAATTGTGAATCGGTATTTCATTTTCAACGGTATGTTGTGAAAATGAATTCCTTTACAGTACGATTTTTTTTACTCTTCCTTCCTTTTTTATCAATTGTTTTTCGTTCGTTCGTGCGGAGTGTGTGTGCTTAAGAATAAGATGAAAACTTAATTAAAAATTCTGCAAGAGAACGTAACATGGCTGAAAATGACTGAAAAATTAATACGCCACCCGACAAATATCAATATCGTATTATGTATCCGCAAGGGTATGTAAATTGATCTATATTTTCATTTAATAAAAGAATTTCTCTTTTTTTTTTAAAGTATTTTTATTTCCCCATGCACTTAGTGTCCATTATTCGCAGATGTGACTGAAGAGTTACCAGATAACACTGCATTTTTAAAGGGTAGGAAACTTTCAGTTTCACCATGAACAAGTCCATCATACCGTATAGTAACGAGTTTCCCTTCTCCCTTTAGAGAGTACAAGTACGCTCTTTTCGATTATATACAAACACAGCATATATTAAAACACTTTGTGCACTTTTTCATCGCTTAATAAAATTGAGGTGACTTGAGCGGGCAATTTGGGCCGAATTATTATTAAGGACAAACAGTTCTTGGAATTAAATTTTATTCTCCGTTTGTGTGTGTGTACGTTTGCAGAATGTTATTTGAAATCAAAGTTCGTGATGATTTAATTACAATTTTTAGCAGATTTTGTCGTTTCGATTGCGAATAGAAGATTTTCTTATAATATACTCTGTCCGTAGGGTCTCCATGCGTGAACAACACGGGAAACCTTTTCCCCTGCTGTTAATCGTTATTGCCAATGTTTTGCCTTTCAATTTCGAACAACTTGTAAGTGATAGTGGATTTGTTGACCTATGGTATCGGATGAAAGATGTCTTAGTTTTTCTCTTGAAACCTGAGCTGCTATCGAGCAACATATTGAAGAAGTAAACGAAGGAAAGAACTTATTTAGCATGGACAGAAAGACTCTCCTTAACAACGGATATTCCAAAAATCTTCAAAGACATAATAAAAGCAAATGATGACATTTCAATGCTTTTACATGTCGACGCCATGAAATAAAAGACTATTATGGAAACGGAATTAACAAACAACCTCTAGGGAACCATTGAAAGAAACAGAAATAAATTATTACTAAAAACATAGCATGAAAATAACATATATCTTTAATTAATTTAACGGAGGCTACGATAAAGAAAATGTATGACACAACCACATAGGGATCTGGAAATATTATAAAAAATCTTTTAGAAAAAAAAACCTGCAACTCACATATTGAAAAAATTAGTTGGCATTGGCGGACTGCCTACGTAAATGGAACGAAAAAATTGATTTTATTTTCTTGAACATGGTAATGTGACTAATCTCTCACGAGGTGACGTCTATACGTGCAACGCGATGATGGTCAGAAAAAGTTGGGAGAGGAGAGAAAGAAATTAAAAGAAACGCTATTAATAAACAATTAAACAAATCAGATTGAGTGACGGTCTGCCACAGAAACACTTTTGAAAACAGTATGTTTTATGGGAAGTAATTCGATCCAAACCATTTTCACTAGCGTTGGTACTTGGTTCAAAACGCATCAGTGTAGCGGATTTCGTCAAGATAGGTCAGAAACTGCGGCCTTTAGATTGAACACGAGAGACCAAAATGGACAGACGGACAGACAGACAAGGGACTTTGAATCGATCAGCGCAATAAAAGATGGGTCTATCTGTCCTATGGGTCCTTTTTATACATCCGCACAAACTATATATATGTTGTACCACACGCGGTGTACTGTATATAGAAAGCATTAGAAATTTTCAATAAAAAATAATATTTTTATTTGAATTTATTAACTTTTTATTTTAATTAGGTTTCTAATTTTATCTCTAATTTTTGTTTGTTTTTTTAAATTATTTTATTAATTCCTAACTTCCTGTGAATTGTTTTGTACTGTAGCAGGCACTCCTACATGCGGAACTTTATATTTCTTTCAAATATTGTACAAAGCAACACACACATCTAGTTTATAGTTTTTACTTTAATAAATTTAAAATAATTTGGTAAGCTTTCTGTTTTGCTGATTTCATTGTTCACTTTCCAAACCCTTCTTGGGATTTCATCACGAATAGTTCGATGAATTTGCAACGAAGAGAAAGCGTAATAAATCGTAAAGAATGGAAAACAATCTGAAGTCGTTTTTAGTCAAATTCAAGTTTAATTAAAAAACATTTTTTAGAAAATTTAATAATCGGAATATTTGCCAACATTATCGTCATTGTGTTTTACCACTTATCGGGTAGCTGAGGAATGCTTTTGCCGCGATAATGATAGACTATGGTCTAGAGCTTAAGAGAAAAATAGTTAATAAAAAAATTCTGTTTAATTATTTATTTATTTATTGGCTACAAAATACGTTCAGCCCAGTTAAGTCACTTGTTATTAGGCTTAAAGTACTAGACAAAATATGCATAGCAAAGAATATTAACAATACTTGTACAATACTTAAGGCGTAAACAATTGAAAGAAATTTGAAAAAATCCCAACATTTCAGTAAATATGTGTATCTGAATAATGTCAAAATGCACCCAGACTCGTTTGAAAGATTTTATCGAGCTTAAGATCTTTATGATTCTCAAAAGCACCGCCTTATACAGAGGTTTAATTAAATTGGAAAACCACTTAACATAATGAAGAATTTGTAGTTCAATCATAATAATGTTCATTTGGCAGAAGCGTTAGCAACATTCAGAAACACTATAAAGTATGCTATAGAGTAAGTAAAGTATACTATAAACTATACTTGATTACTTTCAAATTTTGAATCGACCAGGACATGTCTATCCGTTGCTCATTACTCGCAAATTACACCATCTCTCCGATAGTAATGGGGCAGACAAAATTCCTAAATACCGAAACAATGCCTGTGGGCTTAAACCTCAGCACGGTAGAGCCTACTTGGTCCTGGCTATAGTGAGTACTCAGCCGGTAAAGACATAATACTTATCTTTTGGGCATGTATCCTCTAAACCACCGCCACTTCCTGTCCCTTTCTCTTTTCTCACATCTTTGCGGCTATTACACTCTAACATGTGTAGTGGATTGTCCCCGAAGTGATGGGTCATATTAATAACAAAAACAAAAAAAGAAAATACGACGAACACAACGTTCTGAGTTCCGCATATACTATCCAGTACCAAAAGGCACAGGGTACAAGAAAATGGCAACTTTCGACCACGCCAACCCAATATTATAGAGTATCGAGTGTCCTTTCAAGTTCTTTTTTTTTTTAAACAAAGTTAATGGGTAAAAAAGCTTCGGCCATGATTGAATGGAAATTTTCTTACGCATGTTTGGAATTTTTAGTTATTTTAAGTACAAAATGGAATTTATTGGGGCGTATGAGTATCAGAAACGTTTACAGACTTATACCATCAACGTCTTTGCAATAAAAATGAAATCAGTCAAAGCAATTTTCTGTTACAAATTGATATCTTACTGCAGATAAAATATTTATTACACAATTTAAAACTCATCACAAAAACTTATTAAAAACTATAATAAGTTTTTTATTTTTTTTTTTTTTTTGTTTTGAAATACTTTTCCTGTTATTTTAGAGAAATTTTTTCGTTCAAGTAAAGGGCAACAAAGAAGTAAAAAAGTGATATTCACATTTAGATGATTGATAGAACAAATAAATTAATTTATTAATTACGGGCGTGGCGTTTGGTTCAGAAGTTATTGCTGCAAACATAATCTAAACATTTCTGGGCCTTGACTTAAGCTGGCAGACTAAGCTTACGAACATAGGCGATCAATCTCTCCTTTTTAGTTCAATATTTGGAATCGGTATCCTTTCAGTCATGAAGTAATGCTTAGTCGCATGGAGGGACATGAGCAACCCAATGCAAAATTTCAGTAGTATATGCAGGATAGGACGTTTAATAGGCATGCAAAGGATGGCGTTACGTAAGGATTTACGAAATTAGTATGAACTATGCTTCGGCGGTGAATGTAGAAAAAGGAGAAAATATTTTTTATCCACCAATGTGATGGCATTGTCAGTTATTTTTTCTTTTCGTGAACTTTTCTTTGAGAATTTTTCTTGTTTTTGGTTTTGGTTTTTGTTCTTTTCCAAGTACAAGTTTTCTTAGCGCAAATGCCATAAGATGACTTGCATTGGAAAACGGAAAATGAACTTCAACATACAAAAGTTTTCTAATTCCGTTACTCATACTTGGCCTTTTTGTAGTTGACTTGGTTAGTCAGTTTGTTGACTGGCTGGCTGATTGTATGTCTGGTTAGTTAGTTGGTTGCCGGTCGACTGTTTTTGTTGCTTGCCATTTCTACTACGAACATACATTTGTACACGCAACAACAAAACAACAACAGCCTTAAAATGATGACTGTATACCTATATATATATATACATATATATATAAATATTCTTTTTTTTGTTTGATGGCCACCGACTCATAAATAATTTGCTTTCAAAGAACACTCACGAAAGAAGGAGTAGTTGTATACACTACAGCTAAGTTGGTGATTGCAAAAGAATTCTTCATTTCATATTTTCACGCGCTTTCTGCCATTTCTTTAGGGAACAAGCATACATAAGTATATAGAATGCCAGGCTTTTGCTGAAAATGCAATCACATCTTCATAACCAGTCACAAGCATTTTGTTAAATTCTAAGAGAAAAAGTATAAAGGAAATTTTAGAATTATAGTTTTTAGTTTTATACCAATGAGTGTATAAGTTTTCTTTTCTCACATCTACTTATCTTCTAGTCCACCTACACACATACATTCTCGTCTATATCGTGTCTCTTCGATTGTGGCTCTATCTAAACCAAGTTTTTCACACGTTTATTTGAACGAAACTGATTTATGACTTCATTTTCCGCTAACGTTTTTTTTCCCTTTTCCTATTTTCCTTAATACTTTCATAATCTCTCACTCGCGCTCGTGCTTACAAAGACACTTGTACGTATGTTATTGCAAATAAGCACAGGAATGGACTTGGCATGTTTTCGAAGAAAGTACTCAATTTGTATGTAAAATAATACAGATACAATTGTGTATGAATTGCAAATGTTCAAAAGGGCGGAATATATAATATATTTAAAGAAACTGTGAATGAGTTCGAAAAAGGGAGCAGAAGAAGAATAGTTGATCTTAAATTGCGGTACGCAGCTTAACGTATTTTTTCCTTTCAACAAAGAATTGCAAATAGACTCTTTTTCCGAACTACTACGATCGCTCAATGCAAGCGCGCGGAATGTTTGTTATTCCTTCGTATGATCGCGAACAGATTTCAGTGTACATAGAGTAAGCTTCGAATATAAATCACCGAAAGTTAATTAACAAAAATAGTTCAGCTCTTAACTTATCGCGATCACATCGAAATTTGCTTCCAAAGGTTTTCGTTCCAATAGTTGCGTCAAATTGAGTTGTTAATAAAAGCAATTTTTTTTTTTTTTGACTACTATCACTAGAAGGTTTGCATTTCCTTATAATCTCATCATCATCCTCGGTATCGGATGGCGGCTGACTCCTATCTTTCTTCTTACACCCTTCTGACCATCATCGTGCCGCACGTACAGGGTATGTGCGCTGTACGATTAGTTGTATTTACAAAATAAAGAAAAATGAAACCCTTGGCCCGCTTTCATTACATTACTTCCTCAATTTTTGGTGAGAGATACTAAGCCACTTCTCAGATACTTCATAATCTTAAGCTATTGAAGATTCTTTTACTTTTATATATAACAGTAAACTTTAGCGCGGTTCATAGTTCGTAAAGATTATAGCGCACTACCTCTTTCGAGATGGTACCAGCAGTTCCTGAACGCATCTCTGTTTCAAACATTTGGGTCGATTGGATCCTTCCTGTCCAAGAGAAAGGATTCCTTTCTGACTACAAGTGATTATATCAAATATTAAGTGCTAAGGAGTGCTTATACTCTTTTTAAATAACCTTTCATTTAAAAAAGCAAAAGGGTGGAAAGTGAAATAAATTTTAACGAAATTTTGAAATTTACGGGGTGTTGTTGTATGGGGAATTGGAGGATGGTTACAAAGTTTGATCATAGCAATGAACATAAGTTTCACTAATAGTTTTCGACGTTCTTTAGGACGTATCAGAAAACTACATAAATGTTGTGTCTTAAAGGGGTTGTGACCCGATTTATACAACGTAGACTTTCAGTGCTTGCACTGTTACTCTGCATGGCAATCAGTAGCAACTATATAGTTTACTTGTTTTGTGATCGTCGTTAAAGTTTGGTTTGTTGGATTTTTCAAATTTTAATACTTTGTTTATTGTTATACCCTACACAAATTGTGGTATAAGGATATATTAAATTCGTGCGAAGATTCATCTTTTATTATACCGACCGGTTCAAAAACTGATTTTGAAGCTTTTCTGCTCTCTTGTCCGTCTTTTTTTTTATTTTGTGCAACGTACACGTCACAATTTTTGCGATATTATGATGAAATTACGTGTACAACGGCTGTTGGACAAATGGTCCGGAGCGGACCCCTTTTAAACTACTACCCATTTTGAAAAGTCTTGATGGGTTAACGAAGCCGTATGTCCTATTTAAGGACGTGTCCCGCCATAGTGTTTTCATCTCCTTTTTTTTAACTTCACTGCAAATCGTAACTTAGCGAAGGCATGTTTAGAGAAGGCACACCCCTAAAAAATGTCGACTACCTTGGTGGAGTACCTTGACTTCTATTTGTTTTCGTGTCAACGAATTTTCAACCGAACAATTTTGTGTTATGTTTATTCACGTAGACGGTTCTTACTAGGTAAAAGCCTTGTTTCTCTTGTGCCGAAGTCTATTCCGTATATAGTTCGCGTCAGCCCTTGTAAACCAATAAATTTGTGCCCTACGTACAGGCTTGATGCAGTAAGTAAAAGCCATATATACGGGACAGACGTCGCGAAAGGATTTTCAGTCCAGAGCAAAGTTGAGGCTACGACGTCCAGCCTACTATAGTCTCCCTAGAAATCTTCGGAAAGTAGCACAAACTCGACTTGAAAATTTGAAAATAGTTATAGTCTTCAGCAACTATGTCCGATTTTTCTTTTGTTTTTAGTGAAAATATATTTTAAACGCTTGAAGTCTTACAATCTTTCACGTTAACATCAGTTAAGGTTAAAGATCGGCCAGTGCTTCGAAAGAAAAATGCAATCAATTTATTCACAAGAATAAAAATGATAAAAAATAAAAGCAATAAATCAGATTTTTTAATAATATGTAAGTTGTTGTTGTATTTTTTTCTTTCATTATTTCAATTGAATTCATTGTATACCGCTCCGTAAGATTATATGTGTGCGTACATGCATATGAGCATTACAAAAAAAAAAAAAAACTTTTTCATTTTGCCTGACAGCAAAGGTAAAAATGTAATGAAAATGAATGCAATTGTACCGGCGTACAATTGTAACAATTGTCATGAATTTTTATTGCAAGCCAACAATAGCATATGGATTGCGTGCTTAAATGGGTGCGTCGTATTGTGTGCGAGGAAGAAATGTTGTGTAAAAGTTTTTATTGCGCACTTTTTTTTATTAAACATATAAAATTAAAGTGGATTAAAGAAATTTTATTCTGAACAAATTATTTTGGTGTTACGCCCTAACTGTATACCTATGCATACATTTTATGGATATTTATCTAAACCTATTTCGTTGACACTTGTTTTCATAACGATTAAAAATAAAAAAAAAAAAGTTGTATCAATAAAAATAAAATAAAATAATTAAATGATAACAAGAAATGAGTTAAGCAACCGACATCTCTTTTAGATCGAACATGCGACAATGACGCTCTCAAATAGTTTTTGTTTTTCACTCTCCCGTGTGTTAGTGTGTCACTAAATCGTTCTAACGCATATTCATGCTACACTGTAAGATGCTTGCAATAAATATTTAAGACAACTTTCAGGCCGCTTGGATCCTCTTTAACATGATTGCTAGTAATTGGCTCTCAAATTTCGTTCTCAAATTTATTTGAGAACGCTTTGGCAGGTAATCAACGTGAAGAAAGTGAAAGGAATAGGAAATGGCCGCAGGCTAGTAAGTAAGTGTTCAATCGATAAATGTTATGCCCATCCTGACTGAGCATTCAGTGTAGCTACGACCAAGTGTGCTTTACCGCACTGAAATTTGGGCTCGCGACCACTGAGTTGTTAATCGCGATTTTGGTCATCTCCGTTGCTTGTATGTGGGAGCTAATTGAATTCATTCATTAAGGTCCTCTGGAGATACTCGAACTAAATTCTAGCAAATTAAATCAGTTTTCGGGCGTGCAGATGGAGACGACTAGATTGCCTCGAGCTTTGCATACCTTATTCCATCTCGTCTCATGTGCATATATTTATAATATATGAACATTTTGAATATTTTTGAGCCCATATGTATGTATGTACATGTGGAGTGATATAGTTTGTTCTTTGATTGAGCAAGAAATATGAGCATAAATTGTTTAGGGGCCTGTAAAGGAGACATCTCCTGAAGTAAATCCAAGCGTTTTGTGTTTCTGCTTCAAACGAAAATGTTGTTAATATTTCGTTTCGAAGCTTTGTCGTTGCTTTACATCTTGGAGGGAAACTTTTGATCATCCTGCCCCTATCCTTTCGCGAAGAAAGGGCATTCTTGTAGAACTAATGTTCTCCGGAACCGAACCATTAAACAGTGTTTAAGGACCATTTCCAGTTACGTGGGCAGACTTAGACATTCTTAATACGTTTATTGTTATTATTATTTTCTTTCATTTGGGAGTTATTTTTTTTCTTTTCCTCGTGGGATTAGCTTTATATAGTTGGCGTTATTTGTTTTTCCAATTTTTCCATATATACATATATTAAACGATTTTTTACGCTTTAGTGTTGACAAACTTGCACGAAACATGTGCGGGTATGTTTGTTTACGTATTTAGTGGGATAGACCAGAGATTTAAGTATTGTGTTTTGTAGTCGTGCATAAAATTCTGCGATTAATTTAAAACGACAGTGTTTGCTGATATTGTCTAAGTGAAGAGCGGCGATGATGATGTGATGGTGGTGTCTGACGATGATGATGACGACGACAGCTTTACCAACGAAAGCAATCTTGCTTGGATAACGACAGGATTTTTGTTTATGGCTGGTTGGCAGCAATTGTTGTCATCTGTTGTAAAGGCGGAGAAAGAGGTTTCGATTTTTATTCTTTATTTTTATTTTTTTTTATGTGAGTACCGCTTGCAAGAGTTTCTTCCACTCTCTGCCGCCATCTAACAAGCAGCTAGCAAGTGAAGTACTTTGCTTGGGAAATGTTTCTTATTGCATTTCCTGTTGTTGCTGTTATTATTTTTGTTATACGTTATAAGCTTCTGACTGTAAAACTCAAGCACATAATGCATTTGCATTTCTCTTTACTGCTACATATATATATATATGTATATATATATATATATATATATATATATTTATATATATTTGTTGTTATTTAGTGATGTTTCAGAAGATGGATTTATTTTCTGTTTTTTTTTTTTTTTTTTACTTGCAATCACTTGCAACACTTGTAAGAAACGAGTAGTCTGGTTGTAATGGTTTCTTTTATGTATAAACATATATGCTTATATGGAAAAAATATATAATAAAAAATAAAATATAGCGAATGGTTGCCATCTTTACATGCTTGCGCATATACGTATGTGCATACTCTTGTTGCACGTTATTATACTTTCGTGCACTTGAGAATTATTATATCAATAAAAGCTTTCACTCTCTGTCTCTTTTCTTCCAAGTTCATTGAGATAAACAAGTTGTGTGTTCCTTATGCGGTAATGTGTTGATATGAAATGTCATTACGACATACGAGACAATATCAGTAAACAATAGCATCGTACATATAACATATATAAGTAACATGAACAATGTATAATAACATAATGGCTGAATAGCATAACTGTAACGAGTATGTATGTTACGTGCATGACGAAAAACTCCTTGATTTCTCTGCAGATACTTTCCAAATAATTCCGTGCTTAACAGTCGCTATTATAATCCATTCAATCGGTTAACAAAGAACAACGGCACAACAAATGATGTTCTCTGGTGCTAACTTGAGATCCTTTAAGCTCAGCTTGCGTATACTAAAACTGTGCATATGGCGGACTGGCTAGCCAATGGCTTTGGTCTTTCTCTTAATGGCGTAGGATAGACTGCGAGCAAACTTATTATTACTTTGTACGGCTCTTAATTACTACGAACGCAATAAATTTCACTTAAAGTAGAATGTTCTCGACAACAATAAGCTTAGGCTTTCTAAATCTCTTCTAATGATTCAAATAAGATAGAAGAGAGTGTGCGAAAATCTGCGACTTGGGGTTGTGGTCGAAAATTGCTTTCTTAATATAATCTTTTAGGATGAAATATAAATGTCACCACTATTTACGAATCCATATGATTGTTAGATGGTGCAAACCTTCAAACTTAAAGACCATGATATTTCTTACTATGTTGACACACTCCGTTTGTAGATTGCCACTATCTAAAAATCATAAGGATTCGTCCTACGTCTGTATGTCATCCTACAAATTTATTGAGTGATGTGATAAATGATTTTCTTCCATTTTGCAAGCAAGAATTTCGTTAACGTAATTGAAATAATATCTCTGCTAAGGCAAAACTATCTTCTTAAATTCCATTCAGCGCAAATGGCTCTCTAAACACATGCACAACACGTTCAGAATATCGTAACATCAAAACCAACAAAAAAAATTAGCTTTACTGCAAAGCCCTTCACTTAAGTTCGCATACATTGGATAATGCATCTAATTCAAACACACACAAATACAAATACTTTGAATAAGCGTTTCTTAAAATACGAAACTAAATCGTTTATATTTATAATATGATGAATTCATCACTCGTCTTGTAACTGTTATGTGGACTTCTCTTGATGACGCGCTTCCCTAACTTAAAACCTACAAATTTTTGCTTGCAATATCGTCTAGAAATAGATTGGTAGGTTTTCCTTCGAATTTCGATGCTCTACATAAAAGTAACAGTAGTTTTGATCCATTAAAAAAAAAATGATGAGCTAACGTAAGAAATAATATCCAATCAAAATTGTGCGATTTTGCCGAATTTCGTTTTTGTCGCCCTTGGAATAGATGTTCAACCTATCATTATGAGGAATATTAAAAATTTGGCGCAAGGTAGAGTAAAAATACTTTTTGTCTCTTTCTTTTTAGTTTATTTTCCCATCGTCCACGAAGGATAGCAGGCCTAAGCTGGTATAGCCATCATTTTGTAGCTTGATGATTATTTTAGAGAGTTTGTTAAGCAAAAGAATTTGTTTTCCTCGTTTTTATTTTTTCCTACCGAGGAGGGAAAGGGAACTTCAGTTATCCATAGGTAAGCATTAGGCTTAAAGAGACACACTAACATAGATAGAGAGAGAGATAGAGAGAGATAAAGAGAGAGAGAGAGAGGTAAGAAATGCTTATGACGTTGCTTTGATAGGGACCATGAGCAATAGTGGAAAACAGTTTTTGTGCATCAAATGCAGTTAATAAGCTTAAAATGGTTTTTCTACTATGAGGTTTTTTCGGTATTATGCTTCACATGAGCGCCACAAACATTAGAAACAGCAAGCACAACGGAAACATAGAAACTGAAGTTTCGTTTTAAACTAACACTAAACTACAGTTGCGTGGCATTCTCTGTTGTCTATTTTACGGTTTATTAGGGTCATAAGCTTTGTAGAGTTTTTTTTTTTTTTTTGTTGATATTTTTTCATAATCTTCGAGCTTACGTACTTTGGCAAATTACGTGCTTTACTTTATGCTAATACATTTTTAAGAGTGTATGCGTTGAAAAGATAAGCTTTTTTTTTGGTGAATTTTTTACTTTATTTTGTAAATTTTACGCGTGAAAATCATTTGCAAACATTTTCATACATTAGGTTAAGCCTAAATGTAGACAATATGGTGAAGGAATTTGCACTAGACTCCGGAAAATATGCTAACAAAACTTTGCTTATGCACATATTAAACCCTAAAGTAGGCAATGATTTTTGGGAAATATTTTACTATATATCAAGTTACTAATGGATTAAAAGTTTGTAACGCATAAGTTTTAGTTATTGCTTAAAAGCTTGCCCGCCTTTTCTTGCCTTATATTTTTTATTTTACAATTCTTCTTATAATTTAATCTTTGAATATATATGTAGAAAATTTCACGTGTCATTTTATCTACAATTTTTTTTTGCTTTTATTATTCCGTTCTTGAATTTATTCGAAAAGCATATACAAACCTAAATTCGGCTGATGGGGGGCGAAACAAACAGAGAAAAAACGTTAAAAGGAAATCAACAATGAAAACGTTTATTGAGTAAAATCCTTGACAGTGAATGATTAATGATTCATTCATTTAAGAAAACAATTTTCTCAAACACTACACTTCACTTTCATGGTATAGTTTCGTGTGATTTGTTATGTGATTGCAATGCTACCCAACCATTTTATCTGCCAAAAAAAGCTTCGAAAATGGTAATAAACGACAATCCTTTTGCTTCTTGGCCTTTCCCACCCCTCCGTCGTCATCGTCAATCATTACCTCAAAACTCATCCATTACTTTGCTGTATTTTGGCATAACACAATTCCTAGAGTAACAACGAATGCCTTAAATGAATGAGTTTCAGTTGTTCGTTGCGAGCGAGTGTGAATGATGCCATAGTGATGATGATAATAATAATAACGATGATGATAATAATGATGATGGTGATGATTTCTGTTTAGCTTAGCAAAATAGCAGAACAACAACAATGTACATAATTTAAAATTTTCACGTTAAATGTCTCTATATATACAGCCTGAGATATACAGATAGCACAAATTGAAACGATATTATTTATAAAAAGTCTCTCTCTTTCTATCTCTCTCTCAACCATCATATATATATATATGCATACGAAGAATTTTATTCTCAATTGACAGCGTAGTTTAGCACTACTACTAAGGAAATACGTAGGAAATATTCCACTGGATAATTTATCATTATCTTTTTGCTTTGTCTCGCTTTATCGATCTATCATATGCGTACATAGCGTGGTCGGGAATTGGACGGAACAGTTGCACAAACGAATATAAACTTCAAATCAGTTACTTTTCTTCTTCGATGGTTCCGTGCGTTTAGTTAATTAGTAACGTTAGAGTTAAAAACTGTGGTTTAAAAGAGATTGGCTTGTAATGTAATTAGTGATACAAATCATTTATTTATTTAAATCTTGGAAGCATAAATTAGTTCTTCACTATTTTCTTTTTGGGGGCGGAAAAATTGGTCTGTTTCAAAAATATTAAAGTATTTTTCCACCTATCACCCACTCTTCAATGTCCGCCTCGAAAAGAGCATCTTCAAGGTATCACCATGAGAATGGAAGAATCGTTCGAACAAACAATTAAGTCATTTATTGGCAGCCGTGTTAATCGGAAGGAGTAATGTCTTCTGAGAACAACGTGGAAGATGAAACACTCCTGGTCAGAACTGCAAACATTGCCCGCTGTCTAGCACAGAATTCCTTTATATTGAAACACATTTACAATTACATCAATTGTTGTTGGTAGCACTTCTTAGCTATGGTTTCAGTTCAGTTGGTTGGAACAAAACATAATACACCACGCCCCTCTGACCGCCAGGCTTTTCAGGTTCGCCTAGTCTGCGCCATAATTATGGGGCAGAATATATCTCTTGCGAAATCGAGTGCCTTAGTAGGAAGGCGCCCACAGAATGCGTCGCCTCTTCGACCAACGAGCAGGAAAGAGCATATTCTGGCAAACTTGCACATCCGCAAGCCTTTCTCATTTCTCAGAGATCTTGTCGCGGGCAACAAGCTGCAGAAAATTCCTATAAAGCGATGAGACAAAGCTGAACAAAAATGGAACATATCGTAGAACTGTGAAACTGTGGTAGAACTTTGCGCGTTAAGTGTGCACTTTAAAAAAAGGGTAAATTAGACAATTTCTAATGTGCAAGCATTAGTAGCGCTGTGGCTCTCTGGCTTTATGCCAGCAATTGCATTGGATTTTTTTGGACGAAAACAGCCAAGGCTTGCTTTGCAAGAAGATACTGAAGATTCGAAACGGCAAACGCAAATGGAATTCCGTAACTCCGTAAACCTTTGGCCCAAAATTGCTTAAAAGCAATCACGACTATGCTACGAAATATTGAATGATTAACAAAAAAGAAAACATCTGATATCTAACATAGATGAAATTATAATTTATAAACTTCTTTGCGCAACGGAAACATCGATGTATTTTAAAATACATTTTAAAATAAATATAAATTTTTGGCATATTTATAAAATTTTTTTATAATTTGTTTTTTTTTTTTTTTTTTTGTTTATTCTCACAACAAAGTGTGCGCTATTTATCTGTCCATGGCTGCACGTATATATATGCTGTGTGTGTATGTGTGCGTATTATGCAAGCATTTCGTATGTATTCTGTAATGTGCTTAGTTTAGCTTAGTTTCGATTACGAAAGCATTTCATTAAAGAAGTTTTTGCCAACGTTCCGAAAATATTTACAATTTTTGCTGTTATTGTTTGTTAGTTTTATTTTAGTTTTGCTTATGCATTTACCTACTCATCTACGCTCACAAATATATACAGATGTCTGCTCGAACCCAAAGTATAGAAACTCTGTTATATATCCCCTCAGTTTGTTTGCTATTGACTTGATAGTACATTTTTTTTTTTTTTTTTTGCTGAAGTTAAAGAGAACGTGCAGCAGTGTGGTAAGTAACTGGAAGGAAACTTTCAAACATTTATTTTCTTTTTTTTTTCTTTTTTTTAATTGAAAAACTAAAGTATTTTAATGCCAAATTAGCCAGAAGATAGCGGTGTCCTCCCCCTTCTATTTTCTCTCTCCGTCTCTATTATTTCTTCGTCTTCGTTTTAGTGTAGGTGCTGGCTTTTTCGAGTAAAAAGTTTGTGCACGTAATCAACTGTAATAAGGAGTTGTTTTTGAAAAGAAATTAATTAGAATTCTTTCGTTTCTTTTTTCACTTTCTTATTTACAAAAATAAATTTGAATGAAGACTTTGTTGTTTTACGCACCTAACATTGTAGTAACTTTTTGTAAAAATTGCTGAAAGTATGCAATGTTTAAGTAAAACGTTTAGCACTTGAAAATATGTTCGCAATTTCATTTTGGCTACAAATTCCTGGAAATATGCTGTGAAATATCAAACATTTTTGTTTTATGTTTTTAAATACCGTCTAAAATTTATTAGAAATTTGTTAGGAATTAGTCTTGCTCTTGAAGCATTTTATTTCTTATGCAATTTCTCATATACGAAGAGTAATATTTCGTCTTTCGTAAGTAGTTTTCTGGAATTCAATTTCATTTGTATCATTACATAAAGACGCAAGACTTGTAAACGACTGCTTTGGTATAAATATTACGACTCTGGCTTGTCGCTTTCTTGTCTTTCTTTAATTCATAGAGATTTGCAAAATAAATTTTCATGGAATTTATAACTTCTTCGAACAATTCATCCTGAGAATACTTCTCAATAATTATGATGTGCAAACTTCACGATATATTTTTGAGCAGACAAAGTGCAATCAAGTTAAGCTAAAGACGACTTGTCTTGTAAAGACTTGTCTTCTAACATAACTAACTAATTTCATTATACTTCTTCTGCAAGAGTTTTGATGGAGCTTTTTTTTCTACAATGTCTATTTTGACGTTTCTTCGAATTCATTTTGCAGTGAAGCAAAGTTGCTTCCTGAGATTACTTTCCCGTACTTTAACATGCACAGTTTAGCTCATCACACACGTCACTACTTTTCCAAGTATTCCTCAACGCTTCAACTTTTTTAAGAGCTTGAACAGCGCCGCTACATATCGATCCGACAATCGTTCCGTGTGTCATGCACAGTTATGACTTCTCAAGCTATCAAAAACCTAACAAAATTTTAAGATATATACATAAACTCTTACGTTAGTTTTGAGCGATGAATAGAAGATGTGCTAACTGTAAGGAAAAGAGTGTACGCTAATAGTAGACATTAAAGTCAATTTATTGTGTAAAGTAGGACGATATCGACCACTACTCAAACTAAAAATTTTCTCGAATAACCATCGCTTTTTCTCTAACTGAGAATACTTCCGCAAAATCCTCAGCCGGTACTTTTACCGTTACCCAGGGTAGTAGACGTCATATTTTGAAACCTACTTATTATATTTGAATCTAGGAAAAATATTGAGCACTGAACAAAAAAAGCTATTCCGTGTATGAGGCACAAATCAAGCCCTCCATTAGCTTTTACATTCTACAAGAAGGCGGAAAAATGTTCTATAAATTCCATAACTGACTACAGCTTCACATGTTATACAAGTGACCCATGTCCACTAATTATCGCATATCTATATTTCACTGCCTTCGCGGGATAACTAGCCGCTAGCAGCGAATATGCCGATTCAAAACTGTTCGTAGTTCACACTTGTCTAGGGCATAGTTTCGGAAGTAGGCCAGCAGCACGCAACAAAGTGCTGAACGTCTTTAGCTTCGTACATCTGCAGAGTATATATATTATTTACGTTGCTTCGACATGTCGACTTTAATTTAGCGACGAAAGTTCTCCTCTTATTATTATTGAGATAATTTTTATCGCCCAGATCGTATTTTTAAGCACAATGTCTTCTTTAAGGGGGGCTGGTATTTACAACATCTTCTACACAGATTGCTCATACTCTTTGGCTGGAAATAGAATAGCGACAGCAGACCTCTTTCATTGTGCATCAAGGGAAAAGTCTGCAGTTTCTTTACTCCTTCATAACGGAGGCAACCTACATGGCACGTAATGACACAGACGGACGAAAGACTTTAGCATTTGCATGGTGAGGGATGTCCGAGTTAGCCAGCACCTTTTTCCAAGTATACAATTAAGAGTGAGTGTAGCGTCTTTAAATGTTTATACGACATATGTACGAAGTTAGACTAATCATAGGCTGATACATACCCTACATTTTCGTTTTCCTTCATTGGATTTGATTAACTTGTGGAAAAATAGAAAGAACGAGAAAGAGCCATTCCGAAACAGACATTATCGTTGATGTCTTTGCTGTTAAGGAAGTGAAGTAGCCTCAAAGACCGCGTTGCTTATGACGTTTTGTTTTTTGAAAAAGAAAAGAACAGATGTTTGGGCGACTGAGATGCTTTGACTGCTTGTCAGTTTCTTCAAAAGACTTTATATTGATTCGATCCAAAGTGACGGTATTCTGCTTTCATTGGGACCAATGCCCTCAGAGAACAAAAAATTTTTTGCGTCCATCGAACAGACCACTTTTCTTTATGGTACAATAGGTGCCACTAAGCTCTCATCAATATCGAAAACTGGAACGAATATGGCAAGTGGACGTTTAACAAATGCTATATTGCCCCAGAGTTCAATTCAGGCTCCACACTTAGCTCTCGCTTGACTTGCAAAAGTATGTCAGTATGAAAATATGCATAAGGCGTGCAACAATATAATGGCCCTTGCTTTATGAGAGCGTATGCAACGTTACATCCAATTAGCATCAAAAATTCGATACGCAGTGAATTTTGTTATTTTCTAATTAAGAGCATGTCCCTTATTATTATAAAGATTACAAAATTTTACACGAAGCCAAAATATCTCTTGTTTCGTTTATCTCTCGCATAAAAAAGATTGGTTTTGTAAAAGTTTTTATATTTTCTTTCTTTGTTGTAGCTTTCTTTGCCTTGCGTGAGAAGAAAATAGTATGTTCTTTCAATTTCTCACATGAGCGCATCACTTTGGAAGGAATTACAACGCGTGTTGTATATGTGCATACAGATAATCTATTCGTCTTTGTAGTCCTTGTTTGTGTTGTAATTTTTTATAAAACGTTATAGACCTTACATTGTAGCGAAAATCAAAGAAGGGGTGTCGACACATTCATAAGGCTTTCAAAACAAGTCATCTGATCCTTACGATGATTCGATCCCAAAATCTTCACACCGTAATTTTCGTAGAGAATTCGCTTGGAGGAAGCGAACATTTTTCGGTTTCAAATATAAAATGAAAGAACACCAACATACAGTTAAACTTTTCACAAAGTAGAGACTTAAGTGAATACCTTTACAAAGTATCAGGAAGTTCCCAATTTGCACAACATTTGATTGCGTTCAACCTGCTTTTTGTTTTTTTTTTAATATGACCATTCGCTCAGGAGGCGATTTGTGCTATGAGTGTACCAGGACAAAGGTCAGAAAAACATGGAGAAATAGAAAAAGTAGGAAGTGGAAGTGAGGCCACAGCCTAGTGGATGCCTGCTCCAATGGTAAATTTGTTGCCTTTACCGACTTACCATTCGCTGTAGCTACGACCGCACTGGAATCTGAACCTGCGAGAGCCTACATGGTAATCGTGAATCTTATCTGCTTGGCCACGCCGAAGTTTTTGGGGTTCTCACCGCTGTACAGTACATGCACGCAATATACATAAAAACATCATTACGGAGAAATATAAAAGTTGGTTTTTCCATTTAGTATCACTATAGAATAAAGTATGTACACAAACAGCTGGGATTGATAAGTTAACCTTGAAATTAAAAATTACAATTAAAAAAGTTGACTAAAACAAGCCACAACATAAATATTATAAGACTTGAAACAAAAAAAAAAAAGAAGTAAATAAATAAATAGATAAAAAGGTAAACAAAGGGAAGAAGTGAAAAGGCAGCAAGATACTGTGAGGCAAAGTGTTGTCACACATTAAATGCGTAAACAGAGATAACGAGTGCAAAACAAACACACACGTGTCCGAAGTAAAATATATAACAAAAGCAAAAGAAAAATATTGTAGACGAGAACGTTGGTTAAGAGGATATACCGCATCGTCCGTACAACGAAAAACATAAGCCATTATAACATTACCACAAACACTTTATGATGTCAACGAATCAAGTATTATATATATATACATGTATATAGCTAAAAACATCAGGTCCTGCAAGGCACACATTAGAACCATCGTATACTACCTTTTTGACTGTGTGCAGAGCATAACTCGAAAGACAAAGTTTCCCGAACAACAGAGGTAAATAATAGCTGATAGTTGCTCCAACTACGATAGCTAAGATATACGCACACATTCACTTACAAAGTGGTTGCAGTAAACGATAATAGCATCTCTTTTGACGTCAACTCTATTAGATTTTACCACAACTACTTTGTGCTTCAATTACAACACCAAAAACGAAAAAAAAAAAAAAATTGAGAAAAACAGAACACACCAAAACACACCAAAAAACACAAAAAAAGGAGAAAATATTGTATGATATACACATATTTTTGGGAAACAGTTTATACTTAAAGAAAACAAAAATTCCTGCTTTTGCTTGCAATACATTGAGACAAATGTCATTTTATCGAATGTTTGTTCGTTTGTGCTCTGCTACTACTTTATAGGTAATAAAAATCGATTGATTTTGATTGTAATCTTTTTTGTGAAATGTATGGTGTGTGTGCGGCGTACACATGCACCTAACTAAACATTGCATACTTTTTCGGGTAATAATAACACACTAAACGTACGCCAGGGCTTTCGATAAAGATTTATAAACCACCACCCCAAACTAAATGTATGTTTGTGAGTACGAGCCTCCTTCCATATGGATGCAGATTTAAGCACATTTACGGTATTGCATATATAGATAGGGAAACACATTTGTATAAACGTGACGAAATTTATGTTACTGACATTAGTGGTGTTATTTTAATAGATTGTCTGCAAGTGATTCATACATATACACACACACACACACACACACACACACGTATCTGCAAAAGATATCGAACAAGCATATAAAATGGGGGAAATGATGCAAGAAAGAAAGATGCAATCGATTTGTTGAGGTAGAGTAGAGTCAAATTCTATGAACGTGATTTTAAAATAATTTAAAAGGAAAAATAAAACGTCGTAAGCTAATAATGAAATAAAGATTATATTCTCCTTCGAATGGATCTGATGCAATCAAACGTGTTTAATTTGTCTGCTATGAATTTTTATTTCTTATCAATGAAAAAATCGCATAACATCCGTACATGTAAGCAAATGAAAAACAGACAATGTCACCTTAAAAGGCTTCACATCTAAATCGAAAATATACCTTAAATTAATAAAATAAATAATATTTGAATTAAATGAAAAACAAGCGGAAGAGCACAGCATAACATTAAACACCCTACACCACTTCGCTTAATATCAAGACAGACAGCTAAGCTTAGTTCGATTCAGAAAGATTCAGTATAAAAAAAGATGGATCCATCTCAAGTCCGCACACACTTAATACACCCTAGTAACACAAGTGTAGTACTGGTGTAGGGTACAGACATTCATCTTGCAGACCCTAGTGTTGTTCATAATCTGCTTCAAAGTCTTTTCATTTCTTCTACATTAACTAAGAAAAGCAGAGATAGTGCCAACCAATGCTGAAAGAGTCAAATATTAGTAAACACCGAAATGGAATATAAAAAAAAATTTATTTGAAAAGAGCTTTACTTTCATGAACTAAAAATTGGAAAGTAATTTTTGTGTGTCTGCCACGCGTGAGCTTTTATTTTTCGATTTATTCCATGGTCTGCTCTCTCATTTTCCTTTTACGTTGTACCTTTATCAGGGATAAAGTGGGGAAAAAATGATAATTTGCCACTTCATGGCGTCCTCTGTATTTAATGTAGAACTAGCCTGTCGCATCCTGGGCCCCAAGTCCATTTATTCAAGCTAATGGGTAGCAATGCCGCGTTAAACGTTGTTTTCTTATTAAAAAAAGAAAGCAAAATGGTTTGTAGACACACGAAGCTCGTCGTCACTGTAACTCGTAAAACTATTGAGCGCTTTGTGTGTTAAAAAAAGAAAGACTTTAAAAATCGTACTATTATCGGCTGCTCTAGTCAACTGCAGTTAATAGAGACAATAAAAAAGATGGAATTTCGCGTTTCCAAAATCGCAATCATTCCCTGGGTAATTGATTATGTCCCCAATCGTTTTGAGTATTTTCCTTTGAATATCGTAATCGATGGAAAAGAAATCGCCCTACAATGTGAACCAACCTTTCGACATGAGACGAGCCGTTTCATTCACATTGGATTGATTGCTTCAGACAGATCGCAGAATATTGCTAAGAAAATGTTATTAAGTATTACTCAAAAATGTTAAATGATTTGAAAGTCGCCGATGGATCCTGGATTCCTAGGCGAATGAAGCATTGCCTAAGATGCTCACAAAGGTACTCTGACAAATTCCAAATTTACTTATAATAGCAACAAATCAAGTTGTTGGTGCATTCTCTAGACAATCCTCTATTGCCAGCTGTAAAGGAATAGTTGCAGAGAAGCTTTTGACAATGCCAATCCCATTTCATTGTTTTACTGGGAGGATGCATTCGCTAACGAAATGTGACAGCTTGCTCATAAAAAGAGAGCAAAATCTTTTTTCCTCGCTCGAAATTGAATATTCGTTTAGGATTTTGTATTTACAGCTTTTTTTGCTTTTCCTATACCAGCTTACTCATGAACTCTGAGTAGATATTATCTCTAACACAGCAAATTAAAATTATGCACGAATGTAAGTATTTGTGGTTTATTAATATACAAAAGCTTCCCCTAGGCATGCAGAAGTTATTTATAATAAGTTTATAATTAAAAAGTACAATCTTTTAATGCCACTTTATTTTATCATACAGAGACATACACGCACACATATTTATTCTCTCATATATACACGCAACGCACGCATAAACATAATCATATCCTGTGCATGATTGCGAATTTTTACATATTGAATGTGTAGTCGGGAATCGACTGTACAACGTAATATCAGAGCGCAAAGACGGGGAACGAGCGGGAATAAAAGGATAGGAGAATTTATCGGTATGTTACATAGCAACAAACCGAAAGCCATGTATTCCTATTTTTCTGTATACCCATGCAGCCATAATTGTTAACAAATATTTAAATTAAACCGAGAATTTCCTCTTGTAAGTACGCAAGCATCATTATCAACGATGCCGGCTTCATTATCGAATAAGCAAAAGTAATAACGACATTGGCAGTTGCCTCACTTCGCTCTCTACTCACATTAATTATTTAAATAGTCAATATAGAGAACGAATCTTCCCGTTCTTCTCCCTTTTTTGCCTCGTCACTTTTCCTGGTAGTTTATGCCTTAAATTCCGTATAAATAGTTTCAACATTCTTTTCCAGCCAAAAACTTACATTTTAAAGTAAAACAGAAAAAGTGAAAATAAAAATAAAAAATAAAAAAATTTTCGCGAGAATATTTTAATCGTTAATTACCAACAGAATTTGCAGCGAATACAAAACAGAAAAATAATTATACCGAATTAAAAATAAATGCTTATAAAATATTTATGAATGACGAAAATGGCGTAAATGAAATAAAAAAGAAAAAATTATTTTAATAATAATGAATTACTTTACATCTTCGTAACATTTTCTGAAAAATTGAGTTACGTTTGGGTGAATCTTTCTCGTGGCACATTATACCTTCAGAAGTTTATAATCTGCATTTATAATTGAAGTCTTATGTTAAGTGACACTGAACGGAGACAGCAAACCATGTAAAAGCATATTTTAAGCGACGATAGATGGCCCCAAAGAAGCAAAAGCTGGAGAATTCAATGCCCAGGTATTGTTCAGCCTTCAGATGTAAATCATTTAGCTTCCTATTGGGACTGTTGGATCGTAATAAAGACAAAGGCTTCTATTGTAATATATTATTAGAATAAATCTGTTGAAGATAGGTTTTAATACGTGGTTAGTTATTTTATAACTTACATAAGTGCGTTCAGAAGATGCGTGAAAAAGTAGCTTCAGCTAGCGTTTGAAAGGTTGTGTCAATGCGACATCTAGTGTTACACCAGCTTTACCTGGATCATCACCAGACTCATTTCAAAATCAGTAGAACCGGCTTATACGACAAGCGGACTTGTCGCAAAATCATCGACTGGATAAGACGTCCCTTATCACATAGTAAAGGAGATAAGAGGGTGTTACTCACCAGAACGACATTGAAATTTTCTTACATAATTTTTCTAAGAGGCTACAATCTTTGCTTCGAAGAGAGCATTATTGTTAAGCTTAGATGCTGAAAAATGTTCATGACTTCATTCTTCCAGATTGCATAGTAAACCCGGCTTCATTTGCAGCATTTACTGGTACATCCAATTTTCAGTTAGTTCCTTGACTTGACGGGACGGACCTTGCTGTACGCGAAATTTTTACTTGCATAGGCCGTTTTTTTTAAAGGATCGGATGTGAATGTCTATTCCTTGACCTGAGTGCTTAATCCACACAACGTTGAAGTTCGTTAACAAATTATAACTAATTCTCTTGATTTTATCCGCTTTCTATCGTCTTCTTCTTTTAACAAAATTAGTTCCTTCTTCCGATAATTTGTTTCGTCTTATTGATTGCCGAAAACCGGAATCTTTGTATAGAAAATACATTGTTATTGTATTCATTGACAATTTGTGCGTGCCACGCCAAGGAAACTGTTTCTTTTTGGAGACCAACCGATCACTGAACCGTTTTCGTGAAAACTGAAGCGCTTCTGCGCATATTCATGTTCCATCGATGTAAGTGGCAATTGTAAGCTGAGCAAGCCGCACGGGTTAGCACCCTCCAGATGATTGCTTCCAACGTCTCGCGAACCGATGTTGCTATATGGGTGAATGGACGGACGGATGCGATGCGAAATGCGGTGCAGAAAGGACTTTCTTTCGTATCGCTCGAGCAAAGTAAAAATGCTGCCGGCGAATGTTTTTGCTTTGCACAATAGTCGACCTTTTCGTTGTTCAAAAAAGTGTTTTTGCATTTTAATATATGTTGGCATTGCGGCTGACCATTGCTGCCAGTCATCTATGCTATGTAAAGCACTCAACTTCCAAAATTTATGTCCTGTACCCGTGATGCTGGGACCATCTATTGGTAAATTCCGGCTTCATTTTTATGTACTTACGTAGTATATCAAGTAGGCTCGACTATGTCCGTAGCTTTTTACTTGCTTTTTACTTAAACAACGATGACTAATAAAAAGCATATATGATCAAACCATCTCTGCAAAGTATGTCAAGTTGATTACACCTAGTAGGGCATTACAAGTTCGTATTAAACTTGTGCTAAACTATATAAATTATATAACACGATTAATCGTACGCCTCAATTATCATTTTGCATTTAGGGCAAAACGTACAGAAAATTTACTTTTTACTATAACAACAACCAATAAGTGCACGATAAATAGGAAGGAAAAAGGTTTATCTTATGCGGGAAAAATGGGAACAAAAATAATCTTTCATAAAAAAAAATTAAAAGTGATAAACATCTTAATTACAAACAGCGAACAATAATAGATAAATAAAGGAATTTATGTGTGTTTGCACACACATTTACCCTGACGCACCGTACGTATGTACGATCGTACCAAAAACAATGAAAAACTTTTTCCTTCCCTTTTGTTTTATTTAAAATAAAATTTCTTAAAGAAAATTTTTGCTATTTACATAAACAAAGATATTCCTGGTACACACATACATGCACATATACGTTACAAAATTACAGGCGTCTACTTGTCTCGAAGATGAAAAACCAAGTTAATGTATACGTATAAGTACATTACGTACGTGTGATCGTATCTATGTGGTTGCGTGTATATATGTGTATATATATATATATATATATATGTATGTGCATTTGAATCGTTAAATGCCAAAGTTTAATTATATTTGTTAACCGCAGCCCTTTAACAGTATAGTAAGTATATGCAAAGGAGAAAAGAAAAAAGTTTATTTGCCCAAATATGTTATCAACTTAACTCTCTCCCTCTCTATCAATTACGGGTTTTCGCGCTCACTCTCGCTCCCCCTCTCTCTCTCTCTCTCTCTCTCTCTCTCTCTCTCTCTCTCTTTTCTTACCCCTAGCAACGCAATGCAATATAACTAAAGTGTAGTAAATTTGCAACTACATATAAGTATGTTTATGTATGTATGTATGTATGTATGTACGTAATGTATGTATGTATGTATGTACGTAATGTATGTATATATGTATGTATGTATGTTGTGTGATGTAGTTATGCATGCATTTATAAACATTTATACGTTCGTACTTATACTTAACTACATATATATATTTATATGGTTATGTGTGCTCTAACATAATTATACTTAAACAAAAATTTTGTTGTGCAGTCTCAGTTTATGTGCATGTGCGCTTAAAAGTCACATATGTGTATTCATATTAAGGCATATAATTATCAAACCGCCAACGTATCCACCGTAACAAATGCTTATATATCCATAGACATATGTATGTGGAAAGAGTATGAAACCGTTAAGCTATTGTATTTAAGCTTACAAACCTATTTCTTCCTCTCTCTCTCTCTCACTTTCTCTTGTATTTTCTCGTTCTCTTTCGTCTTCTTGCTGTGTGTTGTGTAGTCTCCCGTTTACTGCTCCATCAACGCGCACCACATAAACCGCTTTATCAACTTAAGTAAATATAAAATCCTTTGCTACAACAGTCTAAAAATCCAGTGTCTCTACATCAACACTACAAAAGAAAAGATGGTCGCAGTAAAATCTACAGTCGACTTTAGTGTTTCCATCGAAAATAGCAAAAAAAAAAAAACAGAAAATGGAAGAAATTAAAAAAAAGCGGAGACAGAAATATGTGTAGTTTTCTAGATCAATGAAAACATGTAGAGCTGAGATCTGCAAAGTCTGTGCAAAATATTTTCCGATTTAAGACCAACGTAGGCACTAGGAAACTATGCCTGAGTAAGTGTGGAGATTGAAAGGTATAATGTAGTGCTTTGTAGCCAGCTTTACAACCTGCTTTATTATCTATTTAAATAGTTGAGCAATAAGTTGTAAGAGCTGAGTCAAACGACTTAAAGAATCTAATTTGCCTTTGCTTCATTTGAAGTAAACAGTCTTACATAAATATGTATAAATGAGTAAACGAATCGTGCAACGGCAACAAAATGGCAATTAATTTTAAATTGTGACTGCGCGTACATGTGCGTCTGGCTATGTATGCAAAACAACAACACCAACAACTATATTAAAAAACATTTATTTTTGAAAATACCACAACAACCGCAACAGAACCATTACCACCCTTCACATATATATATACATATATATATATATATATATATATATATATATGCTACCACCGCCATTAAAACCTTTACCAGCGGCAGCTTGTATTCACAATCTATACATCCTCTCTTGTATACGTACGTATGCTACTTTTTGCAAACATTAGCATATGATGATGCGCTTTGTGTGTAAGCTTTAACTAAAACTATAATTCGTATTTGGCATTTATCTTCCGTCCCTTTTTTACACATTTGCCTTTATCTCTCTCCTCCTCTCCTGATTTCACCCTCTGCCCCTTAATCATGCAAGAGTAAGTTAAACTTGATTTTCATTCAGCTTTTGCATTCATGTTTGTTTCTGTTTCATGAAAACTAAAATTGGTTATTGTGGTGGATAGCGGGTGGCTAGGGATCCAATGTTAAAGTTGGTTATTGTACGATGCTTTTAAAATAGTCTCGAAAATTCATTATACCTTGTGGTTAAATTTTAGTTTGACATTAAAAACCCATACGCTGTTATAAGCCACGAACTTACAACAAAAATGAGAAAAACAAAAACAAAAAACACATCTATATATGAAATAAATGGAATCTTGGACGCCTTCAGTAAACATCCATTAGTCCGGCATTATTTTGCCAATAACAGTAGCATCCGAATCACTTTACCGATCATTTACTTCGATGCTAAATATTTAAAGAGATCTCATGATTATTCAATGTATCCCGTGATGTACAGCGATTCTGCCAGACTTGCAAGCTTCTTACCTTTGAACCGACGATTTCGGTGCATTTCGAGACTTAATGTGCAAAGAATTGCCTCTTGCAGCGTCGAAAGTTCCAAACGCACAGAAATAAACCAAAGGTATAGGAAGGACGGATGCACCGAAAGCGATTTAGAAATCATCATCGAGAAACTTCCGATACTTTTCCCGTTTGCACTTCTTCTTGCAAGAAAATTGAAAATATTTTAAGTGCTTAGTCTCTCACAACAGGTCAGTCAATAAGTTCGTAGGTTGGCAACCAGATGTAACACATCTATCGAGGAATCCACATGATTTTTAAATAGCGCGGGATGCGTCAAAATTTCACAACATTTCGATCATTAGTTTACAAGTTACAGTTGGCTTAGTGACGCTATAAACGAAATTCAGATTTTTCATTGTTTTACGAAAGTAGTCAAGTAGCGTCACTAACGCAACCGCAACGTCATCAAATTATTATTATGTTTCGTTGGAAGATTGATACTATGAAAAATGCATATGGATTCGGCAATGGTGACGACGTGTCACACTTTCTACGCCGCCTATCCCGGAAACCCATTGCAAATACAATATTTAAGGTAACATATTTGCATATATAATGTGTATGTTCATGCGATGTTAGATACGTTAGCGGCTGTTTCTCGCTTTTATGTCCTGCACCCTTTGTGGCAAAAGGATGTATTAAGTTTATACGGATGTATGAAACATCTAAACGAAGTTGAGATAAACCAACCTATTATCGTACCACCAGTCGGTTGAAAAACTGATCAGAGTTTGTCTGTCTGCCCGTCCACCTTGTTTTCTTTTATTCAACTAACCGCAATTTTTTAGATACTTTGGTGAAATTTCGTATACAGACGTGTTTTGGCCCAACGACAAACGCTGTTGAAAACGTTTCGGATCAAATAATTTTCTCGATCCCTATCCCTATCTAAGGACTTATTTTGAATAGTCCTTATACGAATGATAAAATGGTGTACGGTACTTAATGTTGGCCTGTGCCCTACTACTGCGTTTGTACTTGTTGAAAAGTGATTACCAACTCAGTTATCCAACCAACCAGCACCCTCTAACTCGCTTAACATCTTTAGTAAGTTGCACAAATGCTTTTACCTAACATTCCTTTATATAATTTACAATATAAATAAAAAATGAAAAAGTTGTTTGCTTTCACTCTTCACCCGCTATCATCGGTTGAGGTGTTATTTATTATAAAAGCCATTGGGAAGCGTGTACTGCTGTAAAAATAGTATACATACACACATACACTTTCCACAAACGCATTAAACAACAATAACAACGAGGTAAAAAACAGCCGCTAATGTAGAAAAGTTTTAATAACCTGAACTGTGTGAACTACCGCATTAGGTGGAAAAATTGGTAGTTGAATCACTTCTTTTGTTGCTTTAGTTGTTGCAGTCGTTTTTTTTTTAAATACTTAACAACATTTTTTAATAGAATTTCTTATAAGTTAATGAAATATTAATTTTTGTTCATAACTCTCAAGATTGGAAAAGTTGTTATTTGCTAGAAGTTGACGATATATGAAATTAAATTAGGTATCGATTTTTTTTTATTTGTGGGTGTTTCACCGGGCAACTGCCTGACCGCTTGGTTCATCTTATTCCAGAGCACTTTTCAAAATGGGAAATTCTAATGAGCCAATCATTCTCGCTAGCCTGAAGTCACATGCAATTTTATAGCTTCGCTTTTACTCGTTCGATTGCCGTTAACCTTTGAGAAAAGTCTGTGCAGGTTATACACTTCCAACGCAGGCTGCCACCATATGTTGGCATTATTGAAATTTGTTGTATCGGAAAAATTTTGCTTTCTTAGGAAACCAGTTTGTATCAATTTTTATTTCCTGCAGCAATCGTTTATAAGAATTTGATTAGGTCTAGCAGTTGCCCTCCTATGCGGTGTTAATAACGGAAAGAGGCAGATATGGATTTACAAATGCACACCGATCAAATGTACAGTACTTCCTGGTAGACTCTTTCCGCGTTATATAAATCTGTGTTGTACGACTCATATGGATTATGCAAATACATGAGCCGTACACAGCTCGAAGCGGTCAAGTTATTTATTATGCTTAAAATAACTCTTCAATAATCCCATTTAAGACTCTACATGAAAACAATTTTCATATCCGTTGAATAAGAAATCTTTACCTTTCACAAGAGCGGCAGAGAGAGAAAGACAGAAGAAGAGAGGAAAATATGGAAACATTTATCATTACATATTTTCTGTCTCATTGTTTTACCATATTACACGAGCCTGCCTCAGCGTGTTATACAAACATGGTCGCAGCTTTTCGTCATGTTATACGAAGGCGTGACATAGCGACAATATATACATATACCTTTGCGACTAATATCGTCGAGTGGGAGATTACCCGTTCAATAGGATCTGGCATGTCAAGTGTGTACAGTTAGATCCTTCAGTTGAATTGTACACTTAGTATATTCTCTGATAAGCCATAAGTAATAGCAAACTTTATGTACCCTACTTGACATTAGTGTCAATGACAAATGCCGGTGACTTGCAGATGCATCAATTTATGGAAAGGTTTGTCTACGTGTTTGCGCTAAGCTTCTGAATCAGTGCCAATATTTGAACTGTCGCCTGTTTTTGAAAAAATCTAATTCCTTAGCAATTAAAATCTATAGCGCCCCAACTTCCCTATATAATCACATAAACGTATTTGGTACAAAATTTATTTTGCACATTTTAGTTCATTTAAATGAAATGAAGTGAAATTAAATATTTTTTATTATTTATTTATTTCATTATTTGAATAATCGAAAGAAACCACATACGGAAAAGAATAAATATAGAGTTACGTACATTATCCGTTCACACATATTTATACCAACATATTTATAATTACTTTAGGGAAAGCAGTTTAATTTGTATTATGATGGGATGAGTGTAACCTTTCGATTTCGATGATCGAATCATAAAAGGAAAGTAGTTGATAATAACCGTAAGCGTTTTTATAAGCAACGCAAAAGGGGTTGAAATCATTCATAGTTAAAGCGATAGAACGGAAAGTTAATAGGGATATAGAGACGCGACACGTGCTGTTGGATATTAGTATCAATTTCTTTAAGTAAAATTGTTGATGAGATTAATCCATTTACCAATTTAAAAACAAAGGCGACCCTCAGGGCAAGTCTCCGTTTGTGAAGAGTTAAACGATGATTCAATTTGAGATGATTAATATGTGGGCGAAGCGTACAACTGAGATTCCATTCTCGTTCTCGTAAGATAAAGATAAGAAACATTTTCAAGTCAAACTATCGAGGCGTACTTTATAATTAGCTCAATTTATGTAATCGAAAGATTTTTGGTTATATAGAGGTCATAAAAATCACGAAGCCAGAGAATATCTGGCTTGACTTGTAATCGAATATATGTGTAGGTGAAAACGCAGCTCGCAGTTCTAAATCTTGCTTTAGGCGAATTTGTTGTTATAACAAATGAAAGACATAGCTTCACATCATGAGTACAAGTTAAATTGTATGAATATTCAACTACATACGACAGATCGTTCACAATTGGAATAAAGAAAAGGAGGCCAGATGGTTACCTTCGGAGACTTCAGCCAAAACTATTATTTCTCTGGATAAAGAAGCATTGTTAACAACATGCCCTACGTGGCCGTTTAACATGGCCATGTAAAGTAAGTTAAAGACGAATAGCTCTTAATTTATCGAATCAAGGGTCTTGCTAAAGTGCATGTTTGATGAGTTGAAGGATCCAACAAGACTGTTCTCACAGATTTGTCACTGCGTACCTGCTGATGGTAAGGGCATACTGACATCGGGAAGTAATAAAAATAATCGTACGTAATAAACGTCTTGTGGCCATGCTTTGAAAGGGCTTAGGAAGAGGATTGGCTTTAGCCCTACAGTTCTCAACAGGCATTCTTGAGTGAGGGAACAATGAATCTAATTTCCTAGAAATACAAGTTACTGGTGGCACGTTTATTATAAAGGTCACAGTCTGAGCGATGTTATCAGAGCATTTTATGAGCAATGCCATCTGAACTGGGGGAATAGGAATAGTTCTAGAACACCAAAGCATCTCGAATTTCTGATTCGGGTAAAACTGTGCTAGAGAAAACATCAAGCGACTGAATAGGACAGTAATAAATCGATTGCGTGAAGACTGTTCTCGAATAAATTTACTCAAAATATTTTTCAAACATATTAGATACCGTTAAAGGGCTCCGCGAAAACGCATATATGAAGGAAACGGCTGAGTTTCTTTCTTAGCGGCAAGAAACGTATAAAAACTTTTCGGATTCCTCCTGAAACTACCATCCTGCGCGATACAAGGTTTCGTGTCTTCTAATCATTACCAGGAACTATTTCTCTTTTCAATAGTGTAGGATCTGAATTTTTTACGAAATCTAAAATTTTTTAATAAATCCGTTTCTATGATTTCTTACCTGCTTGCAGATGCGCTGATACTTTGCGCTATTACGCAAGGCACGAGCTTTATTGGCTCATTAAGGTAACCATCTGGTGATTGTGGCTTTTACATTGAGTGTTAGCAGAGAGACATCTATTCTAAGCAATATATAGATAGCTGGTTGATAACTGTTTCCGGGAATGATAAGGCGATTTGACCAAAACCCAAATAACACTCCTTTGGAGAAACAATTATGATTAGAAATAGAATGCAGGGAAATGTGCATTCAGCTTGTTCATTTCAATCCCAAAAAGCATTAGGTAAACTGAAGACACCAAGCACTGTTATTATTAGTTTTGTACCTGATTTTTTAAAATAGGGCAAAGTACCTCTTATTAAAACGCTTCAATTCATAGGTTGTGGAGCATATTGCACCACAACTAAATCTAACATATTATCAGTTCAGTATGGTGCACCTGGATTTGGCAAAGCCAGGGGCATGTTATTAAGCGCTTGTCGAGGATATGATATCAAAAGTAAGAACTTTTTACTTATGTAATCGATTTTATTTTATTTCTTGTTACTTGCTTACTTTTTGTTAAAGATTATGTTTAATCGATAAATTTTTGCAATTAAAAATGAAGTTAGAAGCACTTTCTTTTGTGTTTAAAATTTTTCTACGGTCGCAACCTACTTTAACTAAGTATCCTGTGCTCACCTAACAGCCGTTGAATTAAACCTTTGAATTAAAATATGTTGTAACCGTTAAAAGCCAAGTATTCTCGCATTATAACATTAGCTCGAATTGTTCAATAAAATTAAAAAGTTCAATGAAGTGTGCAGGAAAATTTTGCTATAACTATAAGTCATAGTAGCAGTAGCATTAGTAGTGGCAGCAGCAGCAGGAGCAGCAGCACCAGTAACAATAGAAAAGAAAGGAATCGCTTTAGTAGTATACATGAAAAATCGATAAAAACCTTTCAGTAACTTGCAACAATAAAGCTCGTAAATATATAACAAAAGATTTTAAAAAGCTTAAAAATAAAATAAAGTGAAATGAAAAAAAAAAAAAAATCTCTGCAAATCTGGAAATGCAATGAAATGCATGGTTGAGTTTTTTTTTCTAAAGAAAAGTACGTTTCGTCAATAACTCATTAATCTAAAGTGACTTTAACCCTTTTTAACCAAACAAAATATTGCGAACGGGAGGGGGAGTGCAAAACACACAAGTGAAACATCATCATCATTGCACTAAGCGAAGGGGAGAAAAATAATAAACCGACCTATGTATGTATGGCAGAAGAAGAAAATAAAAACAAAAAAAAAAGCAAAAAAACTCAAAGAAAAAATTCTAAGCATTTCAAAGTTCGTTTCCTCAACAGCACTTTATTTTGTTTTGATTTTAAGGTGCAGTAGCGGCCTAATACTTATTCCATTGAAACATTGAGGTTACACCGGATGTTCCCAAAAGTTTAGCGGAAAATAAGAATTCATACGAAAATGCGGACTAACCCCAAAAACTGAGTTTATTACAGATTAGTTTTTACCAAAACACAAGCGATCTAAAGCCTTAAACCGTTAAATCTAAAGGTATGAGAATCTCATCAAAGCATTTTACTGCAAGATTCGGTCTTTTGCTATTATGTGGAAAAATCAACACCTATTTTGAGCATCATAGAATTCGTGGAGGTTCCGCATTTTTTTTTTTTTTGGACAATATTTTGTAAATTTTTTTCTTAAACGGTTCTCTCTGCAAATTAAATTTGAAGCCAAAACTATAATTATTTGTAACAGAGATCTCTCTTACGGCAGTTGGGTTATCGCTTAAGGAGAATGCGTGCCCGTCCAACTAAGTAATCAGAAAGATCAGCTCTGCTGCTGCGATTGGCAAAGCATACGTTCTGCTTTCTTGCATCTAAACCTACAAAAGTTAAGTCAACATTTCTCACCGTAAGCGTAATTTTCATTTTAATGCCGATGTGATCCCTCTTCATGTCTGAAATTGTGTTATTTTCATAGCTTGCGCATTTGGCAGCAACTCGCTATAGCACACGATTGGGAACTGATGCCCCATGCGGCTTACTCAGCAAACGCGAGTCCTTGGGGTCGACACTTGTGTGCAACGATGAGAGGCGCGCTTGTTGAGTAGCACCTCGCCACTTACGCAATAGTACGCAAAAACTTCGACGACTGGCTTGCTTTCAGAATACCAATGGTTTTTTGGTGTGGCATTGTTCGCTGTCCCATAAAATCGGTTTCATGCGCACATAACTACGAAAATAAGTTCAAGTGTTCTCCATACCTGAGTGTGGAAAGAAAAAGAGCTAATCGATGTGCTATGAGACCCAACGTTCGGTCGCCGTTTTCGACCCACACTTTATATTAACAATGGCATACGTATTGTGGACTAATACTAGTATTACATAGTATAGGCTTAAAAGGAGGGTATCAGAGGCTATGTTTAGACGGGTGTAGGGGGGAGACTCGTGTGGCAAACCTTCGACGGACAACATCGCGGAATAAGTGAGTAAAAGAGTATGAAACTGGTTTCCTATGTGCTTGAGGTACGTGCAATGTTGGAGTTATATTGAATTAAATTACTGAGGTCTCCACGTTGTGTAATAAATAAGCAAGAGGGAGGTATTAAAAGAATCGGTTCAACCCGCCGATAACATTTTCTTGGTTTTTTTCTTAGATAATTTTGCTTCGAGACGCGAATACTTTTTAATTAAGTGTACAGCAAAGCAAGACGTTCTCATAACATTCTTGATTAAGGCAATACTTTGATCATTACCTAATTGTCAGCTCATTACGTGGTGAAATACATACGTTTGTTGGGGCACAGATAAAATGTAAAAATAAAAGAAATTTATCAAGAAGACAACAACAACGGCAACATTCTCACAGATAATTTAAATAAAGCGCACAAGCGTAAAAATGCTCGACAGCAATGTTGTCAAATACTAATTTTTCGATGAAATTTATTTATGTGTTTTAGTTTTTTGGTTTTTCTTTTTCAATTCTTTTTTCATTTTTTTTGGCACATGCCATAAAGCATTGTGCTAATAAAATTCATTTCTCTATTTGGTACATTGCGGCCAATCTATTTTTCGGAAACCTCTTCTATTTATTCCTTCTTTTTTCTTTTTCTTTTTCTTTTTTTTTTCTTTTTCTTCTAGTTAGTTGTTCACAACAGAAACTGATACAACTGCTGCATAAATGGTTGACGATATGCATGTGGTTTTGTTATAAAAATATTTATCATTTATTATTATTATTTTATTTATTTATTTTTTTTTTTCGTTTTGTGCATTTTTTTTCTTGGCACAATCAAAAACATTTATAAGCAATACAAAGGCATATGAAAGCAGAGAGACAAGACAGAAAGATCTAATTCAAAAGAGACTCTTAATAAAATTTTGTTTTTTAACAGAAAATATTTACTTTGTTGCTGCTACAACTGCTATATTTATCATATATTGTGCGATTGTGTGCATATGTTTGTCTGTTGAACCATTAAGAAGCATTATTATACGCTAAAGAGATATTATTGCTAGCTACTGTTGCCTGCCTGGTTGATGCGATGTATCTGTTGGCGTTTACTGATTCTAAGGCGGCTGCTGTTGTGTTATTTCTCCTATTTTCGCTATGTAGGCAATGATGGCAACATCTGCCATCAAAGTATCTTAAGACAGATGGCACACCATGTAATAATTTTCAATTTACCAGAACAATGTTTTGTACATATCGTATGTAGAGGCGTGCAAGAGTATGTTTAGATTTTTCGTTTTAGTTATTTAATATAAAATTGTTTCTGCTTCAAATTTAGCAAATTGGATACCATGGCTATACATGAATATATGCGCACTTCTTCTCCATACATTTACGTAGTTATAAATTATATTTTGGCAAATGTTTTCATTGAGTAAGAGAAACAAAAAGAAAAAAAAAAAAACAGAAAAAATAAATAAAAAATAGAAATAAAATAAAATAAATTCATAATTTAATAAAGCTTAATAGAAAATAATTTTTGGCTCCCCATCCATTTTCTCTAAAGTCTGGGCGTATAAACATAAAATTTTCCTTTCATTTCCTGCATTATTTATTAGAAGAAATATTTATTACCCTTAAGATTTATTAAATATATCTATCTATGTATACATGCGTAGACACACCTATACATACACATATATTATATAAAAATAAGTTTGAAAGAATGCATACATAGACGATTTATTTGTGCCAGTTACGTTTGGTTTGGTTTTAATGTTTCTATTATCGTAGGTAACATATATTTGCAGCTTTTCCGTTTCCTTTTTATTCGTTTTTTATATTTAAAAGAAAAGAACTCAAGAGATAGATCACTAGATTGTTATCAGCGCTTTACCTAGAAGACAAAAATCAATCAATCGTAATTTTCTTAACGGTTTGAATATTTCACTCAATGTAATGCTTTAACTGTAACTCTTTGGTTTTAAACTCAATATTGAAAAGGGATTTTTAATAATCCTCTGCAGTTACAAAAATCATCCTGCAATACTTTCTAAGAAATAATTTCGTTTCTTCTTCTTTAAGTGAATTATAATTCGTTTAGCTTTACTCAAAAGATAAGCTTTACGTGTCGTCGCATCTCGCTTGCATCGCATTTAGTGTTCATTAGCTATAAAAATATGAGATTAAAAGAAGCCTTTGCCCTAAGTCAGTAGTCATAGACACTGTATTCAAAGTATTGACAAGCTATATATTGCTTCCATATCTCTGGCAATTTGTGGTTACTCATGGAAACAAAAACAGTCCAAGCGCTGGTCTTGCAGTGTAGGCATGAAAAAGTTTCCTGGGCCGATTTCCTCTCAATGAAACGAATCTCACATCTATTTGTGAGATTCACATTTTATTACACAGCAGTCAGCAATAAGAAGGAATTCATATTACTTCGAGGAAATGCCAAACTTCAGATGACATTTCTTCAAACTTCGCATCATTTCGGTAGTTTGATTATGAGTTCGTTTCAATCCTTCCATTGATCCTATTTTCTTTTTAAATATTGGAAAAAAATCGGAACTCCACGTGTTTATTAAAACACAGGTCAAATTCAGCATTGGCTTGAAACGCCACGAATTGTCTATCGTCTGAAACAAGAGTTTGCCGGTGGTTTACTAACTTTAACCTAGCGCGTAAAGGCCCCGAAGATGTCGAAAGCACTGGCAATTTCAGGTTAATTAATTTCTGCTATTTAGATATTTTTACATTTCTCTAATTTACTTTTAAAATCGGACAAAGAGCCGACCGAATATGGTGCGTTGTAAAGTTCGATTCTCTCTTATGCAGTGAGTCCGGATTTGGATTTGAGAGACCTGATACGTAACAGAAAGTTCAGAAAAGATCACGGAAAGTTTGGACGGCAATTATGATCCAATTTTGTAAGTCACCGATTGTGTGTGTTGTTGAATTGATACAAATTTGGTAGAGAAATCTACGGCCCGAAGTTCGTAATGAACTCACATCTTTAGCTCGTTTGAGAGAATTTGTGTTCAAACATGAGTTTAAGGCGTAGAACTGAACCAATCGAATTTCACGAAACCCATTGTTCGTCACGTGACTGAAACTAAAGAGTATGAAAAAGTAGTCGCCGAGACGGTTGAAGAATTCAAAGCAATTATTATTTTTTTTTTTTTTTAATGTGATACACCACTCAGCGGATGTCCTTTATGCGTGTAATGCGGTGACTGCCAGAAAGACGAGAGGAAAGATATAAAAAAATGGTGGGCCCAAATCTAGTACCCAATCGATAAGTGTTATGCCTTTACCGATTGAGCACTTACTATAGCCGCGACCAATGAAAACTCTACCGCACTTGAGATTTGAACCCGCAAACACTTACTATATTCCTACGTATCAGCTCTCTCAAATCCAAATCCGAGTGTCGGACCCTAAATTGAATTCTGAACTCACGACATAATAGCTCCAACTTGACTAACTGGGCCTACAAATGACATAAAATTCCCAAATTTTCATGTTTGTTGTGAGCCTCAAAAGCTTACTTTAAGAAAATGTAAAAATTGCTACAAATGTTCTCTGTAATCTCATGTTCAAATTCAATATAAACAATTGCTTGTAAATAAAATGATGCTTTACGAGCTTTCGCCACGGAGTGAGTAGCAAAAATACAAAACTCGTAGTCAATTTTTCTTAAAAAACGTGTTACTTACTTAATTCTTATATTGGATGACAATATCAGAAAAAAACATTTACACACTTTTCGCTGCTAACTTTTCTGGTTTACACAAATGCTGGTTGTGCAAATTAAGCAAATAGTTTTGTCGCCTATCTATGGTTGTTTTTTTCTCCTACTTCTCGGCTAACAAATTAAAAGTCATCGTTAGTCTGCGTGCGTATTATTTTTGCCTTGTTTTTCCGTCATTTCATTATATTAAATGGCTTACGTATGTATATATATATATATATACAAAAAGGAGAGTTTTTTTGTACTTTCTTCTCGTAAGAGTTCATAGTTTATTAGAAAAATAAAACACAAAAGAAAGATATGAGTAAAAAAAAAAGTGAAATAAATCTTTTAGTTGTAAATCAAAATTTCTACCGACAGACTTGGTGGCGTCTTTTTCAAGAAAAAAATAAAATGAAAATTGTATTGTATCCGTCACTAACCAATATTTAACCTTGTTTGGAATGATCCACTTAAGACAACAATGTTTGTTATATAGTTATTTGGGTTAGGAAAGTTTTTCACTTTTTTTAAGAAAATTCCTTAAAAATTTGGTAAAACAGAAAATATATTTTTATTTATATTTTTCATTGTACTGAGGATGAGTTTTTAATGAAACATTGCAACTGCTTTAAGACTCAATCTGCAAAATTTTGAGGTCACCGTTTAATGCAAATTCTGCGGTGAAGTGAATTCTTTAAGCCTGAAGGGAAAAAGTGCAGGTAAAGTGCATTTCATCTAATGCCACAAGAAAGTTGATGTCCTTTTGAGGGCAATGTGTAATTAATTGTTATGCATTTTCATTCAAACTGTGGTTCATAAAAACGTCATATTCAGTTCACGTTTCCGCAAAGTGTGCTCGTTAATATCACAGGAAACGTCCAAATTTTTTTTGCATAATTTTTATATTCATATTGATTCGCGGCGTGTTTCCAAAGAAGTAACCATGCTATAGTCAGACAAGACCAACTACTACATATCTTACACCTTTTCTTTTAATTAATCGTCCACCAGGAACTCATGGTCTTTAGGCTTTCGCCTTTATATTGGAACGCCAGCGTGGTCTAAATTTGGAAAATATAGTTTTATTGTTAAAGCTCCTATTACTTTTCGGCATCTTCCGTCATAACAAAGGGCTTATTAAAATAAGGCGTTATATGGAGGGCAGTCGAAAAAGTGGTCTGATGCGAACCACTTCCAATAGCGTTTCAAGACGCGTCACTGTACGTTAGAGAAGCTTAGTCGATCTGTATAAAAGGCGGGTGGAAGCCCTTCTGGATGTTACACCCATTCGCACAAACTTAAAATGGCCCGTAGCATTTGCGGTGTAGGGTGTAAATATCTTAACTTCTCTAATGCGGATGCACTAGTTGCCAGTTAGCTACTCTATACGAAGCTCTGTACACTTTTAGAAAAATCCATGCGAGACCCTTTACTAAGTTATGCGATATATGTCCTTCCTTGTTAAAATCGAATTTAATTTTGCATCGCTTTTTATAAGTACAGTAGACGCTCCCAACTAATACACTTCCACTTAAGACGGATTCGTGCAATACGGCAGAAAGTTGCGGCCATGACACGCTAGAAGAGGCTTATATAACATAATAATAGAAAGGGACACTAGATATGTACAACCATAAATATTATTGTCATGTACGATGTTAAGTCTTTTTATTAAAGAAACTTATTTAAATGTCATAAGCGCGAGCTGTGCATGTCGTTATGTAGATGCGTGAGTAGATTAATTATTTTTGTAATAAATTGAAATAATGTCTATATGCTGTGTAAGTGCATAGCTTATCATGAGGATTTGAAAACAAAAACCAGATCTAATCCTAATACCACATGCCACAGAAATTTCATAGAAATAACTTCGGCATCGTTGTATATTTTTTGCACGATATTCCGCTTAATTCATTCCACCGCAAATCCATTGTTTTACAATTGGCTTTACTCATTCGCACTCCGTCTTCTCTCTTTTCTATCGCTTTCTTCCCCTTTTTCGCACTGCCTCTGCGTTGTTTTAGTGCTAACACAAATATATGTCGAACATTAGTAGCTTTCGCGACCATTTAAGCGTTTAAGCAAAAAATTACATAAGAATTGATTGCCAAAGAATTATTAACAATCATTTGCTCTTATTGTGTACATTCCTGTTTTATGAACTCATCTGACTAATACGACTATACGTTATATATATATATATATATATATATATATAATGCATATGTAACATGCATTTCCCGAAAGCATGCAAAGATCAACTTGTTTATAAAATGAATATGAAAAATTGTTAAATGCAACGGAAGTGTAAAAATTTTCACTAAAGTTTTGCGTATAACAAGCTAACGAAATTCAAAGAAAAAACTACAATAATAATAAAAAGAGAAAAACTAAATAAATATATAAATAAATAAATAAAAACCCATACATCACTTCTCTCAGCGCAAAGAAATATATACTCAATGCCTTCAATAACTCCGGCTACGTACGTATATACATATAATACTTGAATTATGTCTACGTATCGTATAAGTGCATGTATGCGCGCGTCAAACAACGATATATCTTCTGTGTGCGAATATAATGTGTTATCATAAAATTTTTACAGCCATTATATTATATTTTATTTAGCTTTCTTATACAAAGTGAACGAGAAAAAGGAATAGTGAAGTAGCGAAGTAGTGAAGTAGTGAAGTAGTATGCGAAAGAGATTTGAGTGAAAATATATTTTATTTCTTTGTTTCCCTCTTATATCCGAGCTCGTATCGTATCTTTGCTCTCCCCCGTTCGGCCCTCCTCGATGTAACTAATCCTCGGACAAGTGAAGCAGCATAGAAATGCATGTGTATCTAAATCCTTTAGGAGTCATAAGTCTTTATCAGAAAAAAATAAAAATAAAAATAAAAAGAAAAATATTGAACTTTAGGTTAAAATCAAATCTTTTATAAACTCATACATATGGCCGGAGTATATAAAAAACTGAAATGAAAATCCCGCCAGTATATATATACATATCTATATTGTATATATATATATATATATATATATATATAAATGTATATATGTAGCGTAGTTGTGTATATATATCGCAATAAGAGAATATTGTAAAATTGCCGGAAATTGATTTTATGCAGCTATTTATTTCATAAATATGTACGAATTGAAAGAAAAAAAAAACGCAAAAAACTTTTTGCTTTTATAAATCCCTTGCGAAAATCAATATTGGAAATTATGGACACGTTAACAACTGCTCGAAATTCAAGTAACAACAAAAGTTCTTGCACATTCCCATCAATGGCCATTTTCCATTTTCTTCTTCTCCTCCTTTTTTTTCATTTGTTGAGTTACTTACAAAATTTAAGATTCTCTAGTTTTTATGCTTTTTTCTTTCTATAATTTTATCAACCTTCGTCTTTGGTATTTATCATTCTAATCTCACTTTAGCAATAGTTTGCCTGTGTATTCAAACAGTAGTAGTAGAACAAGAAGAACGAAGAAAAAAACTAAAAACCTCAGAATTTCCACCTCACCCTTCAACAGCTCCCGGTCGTTTAATAGTGATGTTAAAATGTTAACGTCTTAAATTTCTTGTTTGTTTTTCTTCTTCGAAAAGGATTAAAGCTCGAGCAACGCAACGAATACTTGCTGCTCTCCTCCGTATCTCGACCCTCTAACTCTGCCTCTCTCTATGCTTCCTTTTGTCTTTACTTTAACGTTTCACAAAGTTAATTGATTATAATAGTTTTCTTAAACTTTGCTAAGTTTTAAGACAGCTAGTCTTACTTAATAGTTCACTTATTTTCTTGAAAATGTTTTACTATCTGCTTGGTATTCATTCTAACGAACGGAATGTATTTTTCAGTAAAAAGTTTAAATAAAACTCTTTTTTTTATATTTGTTTACCATAAAAAAGTGTATTCTAAAGTGCGGAGAACATATTCTTTCGATGAGATTTCCCATTAACACGAAAAGTGTAAACATACCTGATTTTTGTACCTATAGTCTCCTCCTTCAAGGTTGATATCTTATACGTGATTTCATTTATAGAAGCGTTATCTTAAGGTCTCAACCTTAAGCCCTGTGCGTGTGGGCTTTCAATTTAAGTCAACTTTCTCGGTCTTTCTTGTCAAAATTCACTGGGATATCCGTGATCTGCCATAAGAAAATTTATGGTTTCATGCGACCAATTTGCGGCATAGGCAAACAATGGGCAAACAATCGTGCGCCAATCTCTTTCACATAACTGCTTTTATCCTTTCAAGACATACACGAAAATCTGTCCTATTCACCTCATACGCCACATTATCACCCATTGTGTAGTTCCGATAAAAAACACATTTCTAATCAGGATTTGGATTAAATTTATTTTTGAATATATTGTATGGACCCTGTCATTATTTGTGGAATACAACATTATTCTAATCTTCTCCACGATACATCTCATAGAACTGCATCGTTTCAGGTCAATTTCTATGACTTGTCTGCGCACAACTGGCAGTAACTTGACGGATGTATTCGTTTTCAAAAGGTCAAGAGTTTGAGGATCTTTTCACGTAAGCTCGGTCCCTTGCGTAACCCCGCATAAAAAGTGCAGCAGTGAGATATCGCGCGATCTTCGTGGCCAATTCACATCACGCAAACTTGAAATTCTTTCGCAACAATGCCAAAAGGAAACATGTTGCGTGACTCGTCGCACTGTCCTGTTGAAAACCCATATTTTCAACAAACACATCTCCGATTTCATGCCAAAGAAAATTGGTAATCGTGTGCCTACGACAATCAGAATTGACGGTGTGTGTCACACTATCGTCGTTGTCAAAAGAGTGTGGGCCTATGGCATGTGCAGACCAAATGTCATCCCCTAGAGAGACTTTTCGGAAATGCAATGTTTTTTCAACACTTACTTGGAGGCTTTGCTGCTTCGGATGCGACAATTTTGCTGAAAAAAATGATTCTCATCATTGAAGAAAATTCGATGCGAAAAATCGTCACCCAAACGCTGTTGTTCGCTACCTTCTACGCATTGCATTGTCAGCCGGCCCTGGTTTTAATAAATACTCCTACTACCGTGTTTACTTTAAATTTGCATAAGCGTAACACAAAATAATTCATTAGATTTTTTAACACTTGGTCGTGCGATTAAACTAAAGATACGTTGTAAGTACTACGGACATGTGATTTGTTGGACCTCCGTGTAAAAAGCAAGAAGACAAAACTGCGACACGTCTGTTTGTCGTCTGCTTACCCAAGAAAAAAAACAGAACCGAATAACTGAACCGGCGAAATATGAAAAACATCGAGAACCATTTCCTTTGACTTCCATTAAGGTTAGTCCTTCTAACCTTCCCAGAACTCATCTGAAAACAGATGCTTTTAGGTGAGATAAAGTAAATCGTGATTGTCTGCTCAAAGTTGGTACCAATTTACCTCTGGGTGGTATGACACTATTCCAACTTAATCTAGCAGTTGCTGCCTGAGTCGGAGGATATGTGAAATCAAAATGAGGGATGAGTTTTAGTCCTCGCAGTGTATTATTTACAAAAACTTGTAGATATTTTAATTTAATGTCGTCTAGGGAGTGAACAAATAATAAGAGGTTTCTATCACAACATATACCTACGGCACAATACCACATACACAGAAACAAATTCATTTAAATGAATGCGCTTTAAGTAGAAGGAAATTTTAACACATTTTATGTCAATAAAGGGTTAATTAAAATTTTAACAAAAGAAACAGAGAAACAGATTGCAAAACAGATCTTCTAAAAAGTCGAATCGTAGTAAAGGAACATCGATCGCTGATTCTAGGAAGAAGCTAAAAATTGAAAGCAATGTTCGCGATTTGCAATATCTCAGCCAACAGACGCTGATCTGGCTTTACTACTACTACCGCTGCTTATCTATTGTGCACATTCTGTACCTTCTGTATGTTAAGAAATTGCTGTCTTGATTAAATAACGATAAGCTTTTCATTTTCTTCTGCTTCATTTGGTCTTCCTTGATGCTTGTGGTTACGTACTTATTCTAGTTATCTAACTAAACAGGGCCTGCCGCAGTATACAAAATATTTTTGAATTAATATTTTCTTGTTTTTTTTTTTTCTAAATAGTAGTAAAGTTCACCTTCAAACGTCCCTATGATACATGGTTAGGTTTGCGATTTTTTCTTCTTTCAAAGGTTTGTAGCACGATTGGCGAGCACCGGAAGTTTCGAGTCAAGCCTATATAATTCCACCACAGTTGATGAGTGAGTATTCTTTTATGACGTGTCAAATGCCACTTAACTTGAACGCCAACGTTTTTAAATTGAATTGTCTTTCTTCATCTTCTATTTGTGTGGTTACGGTACGTGTGGAAAGCATATTTCAGTTTGGAGAGAGGCAGAGCGCCTATGGCATTAAAATTTAATTCTTTTCCCATGAATTTTTTTGCATTCTTTACTTTTTGAGTTAGGTTTTCTCTCATTTTTTTTTTGATTTTTTTATTTTTTTATTCCCCTTCTGATCATCGCCATTTACATGGATTTGTAATTTGTTTCGTGTGCTAAATTGTCTGACTTCCATTCAACGATGTGTTAGAATTGATTTTCAATTTTTGTGATGATTTATGCCACAGACACCATTTGCTGCTGCCAGCTTGAGGAGACGAAACTAATAAAAAATTCAAAATATTTCTTACTTAGGAGTAAAGTTTTACATTTTCATTCATTGTGTAAAAATTCAAAACGTATTAAATTTCGTTTTTTTTAATTTAAAGTGCAATCATTTTTTATGTCCAAAATTTAAAAGAAGAAAAAGATAGAGAGCAAGTAAACAAATCATGGCGAAGTGAAATCCCTCAATAATTTCTTATCATTAAATAGCTTATTTTCTCTATGAAATTGCTTTTCTTTCAGGAGCTTTCTCTGTCTGTACAGACAATATTTTTGTTTTTATTTTATTTTTTACTTTCTCTGTATTTCGCGTCTCCTGCTTTCTGTGCCTTATTTAGTGCATTCATTTATTCGATTTTTATTTTTTCGCCCGGTTGATACGGTTAGCCTTTCTAGTGAAAGAAAATTGCTATAAGGAATTTTAAAGCTTGTCATTTTCCGCCATTCGAAAGCAATACTTTTGGATTATAGCAATAGCAACAACCGAAAAAGAACAGTAGTAGTTGAAAAAAAAAAAAACAAAAAAAAAAAACAAGAATAAAGAAAATATGAAATTGACTTCCGTTTTCGTTTGAAGATGAAATAAAGATGCTCTCAATTAGAAATTACTTGAAGAAGACGCAATAAACCAAAAAAAGAAATTCTCTAATAGATAGAAAAGTACATTACGTCGTTCTCTTATTGCAAAAGTAAAACTTCTTTCACGCACAAACTATGGCATTCCCCATCTTCCTAGACAACATATCCCCAACCTACTGTTGAGTTAACATTATGTTTCTTCTGACGTTATAGGAATTCGTATCCGTATCACAAGCAGTGACACAGGACGGATTTAAGTAATGGTATTGCTATTGCCGGTTTTGCAAACTATACGTGAGCCGTAATATTACGTCCTAGTCAAGCTGCAATACATTCCGATTATCTATCGGGAGTATATATGCGTGTGTGTGTATCTGTAAAATCCTGGCTGAGAAATTCTATCTACAAAAAGTATATACAGGTGCGCATTAGTGCAAGGCGGTCGTTTTGAATTACGTTGATTTTGTGGGATTTCGCTTGATTTCTACAGGCATCTTCGTCAATTGTTGGGAATAATCATCAGAATGAGTCACTTTCTCTTGTGATTTACCATCCACCTGTATGATCTTCTTTCGAAGATAGTCCAGCTCTCGCTCTCTCTTTATCTTTCTCTCCTTCTCTTTCTCTTTCTCTTTCTCTCTCTTTCTCTCTCTCTCTGTGAGTAGTGTCGTTTATCTTGGAAAACAAATGTGAAAAATAAACCAATAATCAATCCTCGAAAGCTGCGTGTATATCCATATGGCTACAGCATTTTTTTCTTCAGATTTACCCTTAAACGGCTATTATCAGTATGTGCATCTCAAAAAAAATGCTCTCCGGGAAAAGAGATTTTGCAGGGTTGGTGAAGTCATTCTATAAGAAAAGCATAGAAAAGCTTTGAAGAATGAAATCACATGTTAATGATTAAAACTGAAAGTTGTTGTTGTATTAGTGATCCTAAGAAGCTATGGAGTAAGGCGCGTCTTTCTGTGATAATATTAATCGCAGTACAATCAGTTTATAAGATGTCTAAGACCAAAGAAAATTCTATCGCACTTGACGCTTGAACCCGCGATTGATGACGAGTTAAAAAAAGATTATAACAATCACAAAATTGTTTTTGTAAAAATACCGAGAGTTCTTTTTTGCCATCCCTATACATATTTCCGCAAATTATTATTACAGAAGAGAAAGAAGAATAAAAAAAACGATAAATATTCTTAACGGAGGAATTTGCAAAAGTTTCAAAGGAAATTCAAACAAATTTGAAACAGAAAATCTGCATACCATCCATCGTTTAGCTTCTCTCCTTTTTTTCTTCTTTGCTCTTTTTCTTTTTTTGTAGTTGCAAAAATGCCACATTTAATATGTATCGTCGTTAAAGACAACTTGCGTGGTTTCATTATGAATGAATGCAATTTATGCAAAGCTTACATGTATGGGAAATAAGAACCAATCACTGGTGCTGTGACGAGAGAAATAATATAATCAGTCAATAATTCCGTTCCGTGCTTTTTCATTACAACAAAGAAAATGTATGTTTGTACAATAATTTATTGAACTGAGTTTATTTGATGCAAAGCACGAAAGAAAAATAACGACATTGAAAGGTTAGTCTTAAACGTTTCCATGCCATATCGAGTGCACCTACTCCTGCCCCCAGCTGGGATCGGCAGTATATATTTTCATCTACTTACGACGTAACATGAAGGAATAGTAATAATTATACATATTTTATATCCCAATATGATTTTTTATTGAGATCGCTTTTTTATGTCTTTTCGGCAATTTAGTTAAGGAATTAGTCGCGGGGCAAAAGAAAAAACAAACAAGACTATATACAGTCAGTACTTCATAAAAAAAAGTTTGAAAATATGGCCTTAATGTCCGATCGGGACAATAGCGTTCGTCGCTGGGCTTAAGAACGTCAGTGTGTCAACTTTCATCAAAATATCTGAAAAATGGCGGCGTGTAAGTTGAGCGCAAGAAAACAAGCCGGACAGACGAACAGGCAGCCTTAAGTCGATTCAAAAGTGTTTCTGGATCGATTGGTATAATAACAGGTGGCTCTATCTCCAGTCCCTCCGAGTCTTGCATATATCCGCACCAACTCAATATATCCTTGTACCGAAAGTGGCGCGGGGTAGAATTACGACTGCAAAGGGTTAACACGTTGACCGCCACACATGTTTTCAAGAAAATCTCCGTCAGGCCACGCGTGCTGCTATATTGCCCTACACCACACTGCCGTTGTATAAAGACAATAAAGATCACTACAGTTCTAAATCGACTCATTTTAAAATAACGAAGAAGTTTATCAGCAAAGCTGAATCTAAGAAAAAATGAACAATCACCTTAGAAAATGCCGAAAAGAAGGCATTCCATGTAGCAGAATTGTAAAAACTTCTAAAAAACAACGAGACGAACGCCAAAAACAAATCTGGAAAAGTCTGCAATGAGAAAATATTGTAAATCGTGCTTTGACATAAATGCGACACAATATGGGAGAGCAATGGCCAAAAAATAACTAAACAAATTGTCATATTTTGTGGTTTCTCGTTCCTTCGTTATATGGAACAATATTGCAGTTTTCCAAATCTCTTGCCAAAAGGGGCTAAGTAATAGTATTTCGGCATTCTAAATTGATATGAAAACTTTGGACCAGTTAGGCCATTTTTTTGAACCCCTTCTCATATAACCACTGTTAGGGAAACTGAAGCTTTCTATGGTAAAAAGGCCGAACTTTCAAAATTTCATGGTGAAAATTGGCTCATAATAGGAAATTGACACAGAAATCTATCGTACCGATTTTGAACCACATAGTTCGATTTTTTGGATACCATCGCATATAAGTATTCTCAATAAACGTAAACCCTTATCTGCCAAAAAAGCCTAATTGTTAATTTTTTTGTGATGAAAATTTTCTCATCGTAGTAATTAAGTAAATAGTTGAAGTGGACCTAATTTGAAACACATGGGTCTATTTCTTGGCCCCACTCCGTACAAGATATCTTATGAGTAGTAAGCCCTTAATTCATAGTAGTGTTTCAGCAAAAAAATTGACGATAGAAAATTTGGATCACATAGGTCCAATTTTTTTTACGGCCCTAACATATATAGGCGCTATCACGAAACGCAAACTCTTATATGGAGAGAAAATCTAAACATCCAAAATGCGGGCTTTTATCAAAATTATGGCTTTGCATGAAAACATATGTGTACGACGCGAGCGAATCACTGTACTTTTAGAGTATGTAATAGTCTACGTTGCCCGGCTATAATGTTCTTACTTGGTATAAATACCGTATTTCAATAAAATTCATTAAAATGCATTAATGACATAATCCTATAATACATAAAAGCTAAGTGTATTTTAAATAAATTTCCAAAAATTACGTAAAACAATATAAATTTTTCATATTATACCATATTTGACACTGACGTGGCGCTTAACGTGTTAAACAATATTCTCCTTATCGGCAGCAGCTTAAATAATGTAGTGTTCGTTACAATCAAGCGAACGGAAAAAGCTATTGCATTACATTCTACTCCATTGATGGAAACTAATGATGTAGTAGTGTGTCAACTTTCTTCCAGGGAGCGCAACTGCCGACCTAGCGAAAGATGTCCGATTTTTTCAAGTTCTTGATTTAAAGAAATTTTCAAATGTTTTTAAAAAAATAGCCTATAAAAACCATTGAAGAAAATCAAGCAAAAAAACTCCACGCTCTTTATTACAGAATATTACTATAAAGCTGCAGTCGAAATTTAAAGTTGTTTGATTGAGATTTGAAGTATGTTAACGCTAAGGCCAGCTCGTAAGGTATTTTTTTGAAAAAACAAACTATGTTTTAAGCAGTGCTAACCTTAAGGCATTATTTACATTACGAGCGAAAAGTCACATTTTTTGACTCATGTATGGAACTTCGCACGTTATAAAATCTTTCAACGGAAAAACACATACTAAGTACCATTGGCCCTTAAGCATACGTCCGACATGATAGGCACTCTTATTCCGAGCAATTAGTCATCGTTGTTGTTAACGTCTTAGGTATTTTTAATATAACTTAAAATTGTTGTACCCCGAGTTTGAAATGGCAATAAGATGCCGCAAAAGGGCACCCAACTACTGAATGAACCGGATCAGTAAAGCTGAAACGCGTTAAGCGATGTCCTTAGCGAAAGAATCTATGCTTTAAATATTTTTTTTATTTTTATATTTTTTTCCTTAAAGCCTTCATCTTCCGAACTAAGTCAACATGGTATGCCACTTTATGCGAATACTTAGTGTATTTTAATAAATTATTAAAAAATTCCTCTCGTACAATTTGCTTTTAATTCTGTACATTCTTTTTCCAGAGATTAGTTATTAAATTGATGCGATGCTAGTGCAAGTTTTATGTACAATGAATCGTCCTTTTTTTTATTTCTATATGTATGTATGTATTTATATACAAACTTAAATATGTATATATACAAGTATGACTTTTTGTGGAATTATGCGTTTTTTTCATTTTTATTTTTCATTTTCCACTTGTACGTACATATACATATATATACAATTTATTTAACTTGTAATGAACTTTAAGCTTAGTTTTTCTCCTATGTATGCATTGCATATGTACTTCTGCTGGTAGTGGTGTTTGTTATATTGTTCCTGTTGTTGCCTATGTATGTGCAGGCGTCATAAATCTTTGCAAATTTCACAAGAACATCATGTAACCTTGGTAACTCTTGCTGAACTTCTTGTCTTTTTATTTTTGTGTTTCTTTTTTGCATTTATTTATTTTCTTTTTTTTCTCAACTTCGTTTTCATCCTTTTCTTACTTTTGTAGCCGCATTGAGGAGTAAAGTGTACTAATTTCTCGGACATTTTGTAACAGATACAATCATGCATCAGACTATGTATATCCAAAACGATCCGGAATCGTAAAATGAAGAAAAAGGCAGAGAAGATTACCGTAAATATTTATGAAATCCATACAGGATTTAAGCGGAGAATGTCGGACTCGATCAATCCATATAAGTGTCGAAAGTTGAAAGGATAATAATTTTCATTTGCATTTTGGTCTTTTAATTGTACGTAGTTAAGATAGGGAACATGTTCACACATAATTTACATACAACCGTTTTTTAGCCAATATTGTATGCTTTTTGCCTGTATTTCTGAAGATATAGTGCTGAACAAATTTTTGCACATAAATTTTCCAAAAAGAAAAAAGAAAGAGGGAAAAAAAATATGTTCTTATGCTCAAGATAAATAACTTAAGCAACATATGAAAATTACACAACAAAAGGTTTCCGTTTTATCGAGACTAACGTAAAGGCGCAAGGAACAAAAAAAAGTTAGATTATGCATACGTGCTAAAACTTGACTATAGGAATTGGGAAAATTTTTTCAACAAAATAATTTATGCCTTTCCTCTTTTTTTCTTGGGCAGAGCGTTGCTTCGCTGGTGCCTAGGACGCCGACAACAATAACTTTAGCAACTGAAACGAAAAATAGTTTTCATACCTGCATCATCTAGAAAGAGTTAACTAATAAAGTTAAATCATCTTTGGCTTGATCTTGGCTAGAATTCTCTATATATATGTAGACATAAATTCTCTCTCTTTCCAAATATCTACGCAGAAATATATAAGACTTAGCAGCTCCCCTGATGCGAGAAGGTATGTGCAAAAAGAAAGTTTCTTTTACATTGTTGTGTTACCTTACGGGTGATGAGTAATGGCTTTTCAACTATTTACTACTGCTGCTACTACTAGTACTACTACTACTACTACTACTACTACTACTACGACTACTACTACTACTAGTACTGCTACTACCCTTGCACAAACACAAATTCATTGCACAACTCAATAACTTTAAATTATATTTATCTATACTTTGTTTTATAGCGTTTCAACTCAAACTCTGTTCACGTTGCTGCCGCTCTTGCTTGCCGTTACTGTTTTTGTTTTTACATTTGGCGCTTACGTTCTAACATAGTTTTGCTCGTGCCATTATTTTTTATAATATCTTATAGTATGAAAAATTCGGCAACAAAATGAAAAACTAGAAGAAATGTAAAGTTGTAAAAATATTCCACCATATTTGCTGCTATCTTCAGTTATTTCCCCTTATATCAAGTGCGGTACAAGTGCATTTAATATTTTTCATATAATTTTTGTTTCTTTTCTTGCTTTTGCTTTCTTCCTTTGCCACGTTAGTTCTTGCTTTTTATATACATTTGTGTTCAATGTTCACTGTTCAGTTCAGTATAGTTCAGTTTCAATTGTGTTAAAAACGCTTATATAAATCTTTCTTTGAACACAATTTCGTAAAAAAAAAAAATAAAAAAAGAAAAATAAATTTTTGTATACCATTTACCCATGTTGCGCATAAGTTGACATAAAGCTTGAAATTATTACCGTTGTTAAACTAGTTGGTTTCGTAATGTGACGTCAAAAGGTTGTAAAGTCAACGAATTGAAATTAAAATACAGTTTTGTTTAACTACTTAACTGTAATAGGAAACAAATGGAAAATTCTAAATAAATCTGCAATAAATTAAAAGCGACAATAGCTCATTAATTACAATGGAGCATTAAAGAAACCTATTGTTCTCCGTTTCTTCTGCTTCTACTTACGAAGCAAATCGTCTTAAAATCATTCACTTATAAAATCGCTCCTTCCATTGTTTTTTTATTCTCGTTATTATTGTTATTTCTTGTCATTAGTATTGTGCTGCGTCTTTTTTTCTTTTTTCTTTTTATTTTTTTTTTTAATCCACGGTGAGTGGTTCCCAAGCATTAAGGTAGATTTGCACGTTAATCATTTAACTGACATACATCCATTTGGTCGCCTGTCAAAAATTTTCTAATGTAACTCGGCGATCTTTAGATAATGAACAACATTAATCTGATTTCAATTCTGATGAGCACAAGAAGCCACGCAGTAACGATCTAAATGAACAGAACACGGAATTGAAAAGGAAAAAGCATTTCCCAAATAACACATCACTACTCAATAAGATCGTACAAAGCCATTCGGAGGTAAGTTGACTATTGACGAATTCATATGATCTTTAGACTGCACCAACTTTCCACCAGTTTTCAAACCATAATACAATACAATCTCGTGTGCAGAGTGACCAAAACAACTGTAGCTTGTACATTAACAGTCATCGCCTTCTTAGTATTGTTTCTCGTGTAATGTGCTGCTTATACAAAAAAGTCGAACACAGACTTCTTTCACTTCCGCATGAAAATTAAACCCGGAGGCAGAATAAATGCAATTTACTTGTCAAAATATGTCATAAATATATTTCGCTCCTGCGGTCTACAGTGTTAGCGCATATAAGAAAAGAGTGGGTAATAGAGTAAACTGAAAAGATACAATCCCAGGCGACATGTCTAACAATGTTAGGAAATAGTATTAAGAATCTTGTTAAGCGTATAAATTCGCGGGAGAAATTCGAGTTTTGAATTTGCAGCACTTAGCAACGCCGTAAAGCCTAAACCGGTTATATATTTTATTTCCTTTCGGTAAATTGTAATATATTTGGCTAAAGACAACATGAAACACAATAGACTGATGGCTCGAACTAATACATAGCTAGCATACCACCGGTAAAAAGATCTCGTTTAGGACTCGAATAAAAGGATGCCAAGCTATTCCACTATAATGTACTGTGATGGAGAAGGTTCCACTATATGTGGAACAATTTATTTATTACGGAAAAGCTGCAAACAATAATTGGACAGGAAAAGGTCATTATGTACGTATGTTATGAGGCGTTGTTTGCGAACCGCCGAACTTTTTACACCGACTACATACCGTTTTGATTAAAAATCTTTCACTATTTTTTTAAAAGAACCGAAAAAATTAACCAAGTGATTTTTATGGACCTTTTTCGAAGTCAATTTTACAAAGCTAATAAGATTTTGCATAAAGTGGAACAGTTGTCAAAGGAAAGGGTATGCTCTCTTAACCTGAATGTCTGCGCGATGTTCTCTCCGGACTTGCAAATAAAACGCTGCAAGTATTCCTCCATGTTTACGGACTTCCTTATGTTGATGAAATATATTTTTTCATATAAATTTTTCATACGCCACCGCGTAACTAATTTGACATAAAATATTCGTATCAGGCGAAAGTAATTGGTCAAGACAAATTCGTCGCAGGCTTCATCAAAATAGTCACCAGAGGGATAGCTTTGCTTGCTTACCCTCTAAAATTATCGATATTAAGGACGCATCACGCTCATTGGAACTTTTCATAGCTTGACATCGTTGCGATGCTCAACATCAACCAAAAGGTACCAATAAATTTGAAACACAAAAACCTTGGACGACGTTGTTCAAACGAAATGAAATCGAATCTTTTACGAAGAAGCGAAACATAAGAAACACGGAATACAATTTTACTACAAAACGACACGAACTTTTTACTTGGGGACAATGTGTAAAAATTTATTCCTGATAAATATTCATCAGGATAAAAGTTTTCATTTTATTTACGTAATAAACAGGAATTTATCTTAAAAATATATTTCCGTTTTTACATAATAACGTTTTAAAATAATAACGAATCCCTAGAGTATGCAATAAAATTTTTCGTACTTTTTTTTCTTTTGTTAAATGCAATTTTATACATTTTCATTTTACATCAAAGCATCACTAAGAGATTTTGAAAAGAAAAATGAAAAAAAAGTAAATAAATAAATAAATAGAAAATAAAAATAATACCTAGCACTCGAAAAAAGTTTCTATCATTTTTAGTTTATGGTATTACCGGTTTCCTAGAAATGAAGCAACGACTATTATAACAAAAAATAAACATTTTCACTACATAAAATCTTATGCAAAAGTCTATTGTTTTATGTTAAACAATAATATCACTACCTTTTATTTTCATTTTACATCTTTTTTTTCAGCTTTTAGGTTATAATCCTTACCTATGCTGTGCATATACGGTTTCTGTTTATCTAAACATATTTCCGCTGTTTGTCTGAGTTGGTATGGAATGGTTGAGTAAGAGGGCGGAAAAGAAAAGAAGAAAAAAAAAACAAAAACACAAGTACAGCGTATAATAGTAGAAGAGGAGGTTTGCAAAATAGTGTAAATATTTTTGACTTAAGTTTTCCTTTGAGCTTTGCATGCACACGTTCCAGTAGTTATGTTTGCGTTTGTTTGCCGGTTTTGTTTTTTCGTATTTTCATGAAACGAAAAATAGGAAACATCTGCTAAAACGGCAAAAAGCGTAAAGTAGTTGAAAGCGGTTACCAGTTTTAGTTTTGCACGTGTTATAATAAAAGTTTATATTTCAGTTATTAATGTTGCACATAATATATGTAAGTTTATGTAAAAGGAAATGTACATTTCGGCAGTTGTGTATTTTGTACTTTTCCTATTTATTCATAGAGAAAACATTTTCTAAAACACAATTTTCTAGTTTCACTAATGCATTCAGTAACATGTACCAGGTAGATTATATATAAAATGTTAAAGTGAAAAGAAAAAATGGGAGAGAAAATAATTGTTTAAAGACTTCAAATCTTTATACCTTCATTCACTACGAAATGCTAAAATCTTCAATTGCACTTTGAGAGCAAAAAGTTTTTGCAAACTTGCTTGCTTTTCAAAAAAAAATAATATACAATTTAATAAAACCTTTTAATTCATTTCTAATTATAATGATACATAACTAATTAATTTAAAGAGCATTCATCGTACACAAAGCATGTCTATCATCCATTGCAATTGCTTTGAGTTAATGTTAAAATGTGCAAAATATGCTTCATATTTGTTTTGTTTAGCCTGCCTACCAGTATGCAACATATTTATATTTTATGTAGGCTAATTAGATATACAAAAATTTATACTTACAAAGTAAGTAGAATATCATGGTTTTACGTAGGCATAAAGAAGAGAATACCTTGTTTACTCCCTCCATTTGATTAAGAAGTTCTTTTGAATTTATTCTCTCAATACAAGGGAATGTGACACCTTATTTGCTAATTGCGGGAATTTTTAGAGAGGAAACAGAAAGGCAGAAAAAGTCTTTTTAAGTAAGGATAACGACCATATATGGCTTAGTTCCATGCAGAGTGCTTGTTTTCATCTTCCCTAAAAGAATTTGTTAAACAGAAGTAAACCGTAGAAACCAGAGGTTCTTTGAAATATATATTGAAGACAGTATATATTAATGGGCAATAAGTCCAAAATTACACTTCGGAACTTCGGATGGAACGATGTTGCTATTCGAATGGTTTCTCAAGGAGATCTTGGTATTCTCTGTGCTGAAATAAAGTTTTATAAGTTCGGCTAACGCCAGTCGCTTTTCGAATTACCTTAGATCAGTTTATGGATGTTATTACGAACAAGTAGATATAACAGAAGTTTCTCAATTCTTATAAACGTAACAAATGCGAAATCAACTTTTAACTCTTGACGAAGACTTCCTTTATTTTTTGCTTTTCTTTTCTTTCGCTCTTCACATTTGTTTCCTCTAAGCAATTGTGTTAATTTCTTTAATAACGGTAACACATGAGTTTAATTTTGTTCTTGTTCTTCTTTGCTCTCTAAGTACTTGAAAATTTAATGAAATAAATACATTTCCATTAAAACTTTCCAACAAATTTTGTTGCATCTTGCTTTATACTCACATACCAGAAAGAAATGCATTTATATGTGCTGATTGTAGGCAAGGGTGCGTTTCTCTTTTCCTGTGCTGTGGTATCATCAATTCACTCCTTTCGAACAAAAGTCATATTTGACTTTTGCACACTTGAAGTGAGTCTTAAGTATATGGTGACGTAGACGACACAACAATATGTTCTTCAAAAAAGTTTTTCTTCTTATATCTATAGCTGGATACACATAGACGAAGATGGATGGATATGCTGAAGTGAATGATACGGTGTATAAGTATGCGTGCATATACATTTAATTAGACGAAATTTCATTTAGTATATTAAAAAGAATAAAAAAATACTTAAATACTTTTTAAGGGGGAAGCATAAGTATTTTTAAGATTACGAAAGGATAGAAAATTGTGTTACCACCACAAAGAGCAATAGTTAGCTATGCGACTGGTCTGGGATGTTTAAAGGTCACTCTATCTTTAGAACGACGCTAAACTCCTGCTGATGGGTCTGGTTGAGTTTTGTTAATGTTTCCTGGGAGGATTTTCCAAAGCGAGGCCGAACGTCGTGATACTAAAAAATACTCCCATAATTTATTTTAGTGCATTCCATACGTTGACCACAGTTTTTACTGGACACACTAAAGTCAGCGAATCTTTCCAAAGCGAATATCTGCTTTTATGGTACATCTTGATGGCTCCCCTTATCTGGGCAATGGATTTTTCTATTTTCCATTTGATATTACACCCATGTCTGATCCAAAGCCACATTTCGCTTGCTATCAAATTAAGTAGATTGGGTTTTTTTTTTTTTTTGTGCACAACTCTCTTTAACCAAAGCTCCAAAAGTTTACATTGATTGCATTCCAAGGAGATAACCTATATTACCGCACAAAACTAAAGAATGCTACTTTCATAAGGGAAGGTCGCAGTTTTGCTATTGGAGTTTTAAATGGGTACCGGCCATGAAGGCCTTATAGCACGCTGCCCACTGACACAAGGTGTAACTTGATAAGCGATGACCGTCGCTCCTAGTAAATACGGTCGCCCCTATGAAATAGATCTACTACTCGTAAGATCTCAGACTGAGAAAAAGTAGGCATGGACCAATTTCCTCGAAACTCTGGTCAGTGTGGAGGTCTATCCAACACCTCATTATTTAACGCTATTATTATTTCGAACGCTCTTGGTAATAACCGCAATACTCAAACCATATCCAGAAATCAAGTAACGGTCTCCTTCGGTATTCTGATGGAAGATGCTTTATTCATATCCAAAGAACTTCTTTGAGTAACAAAACGTAGACAACCACAATTTTTGACATCCATACATTTTTGGGTCGCCGCTTGGTTTTCTATATGGCATAAATCGTTCACATCGTTAACACTTTTTTGGAAGATTTGATTCAGACGAATTACGTCTATGCGGCCCAACTCCCTCCGTGGTCCAACCCATTACTATTTCGTACTATCATCAACGCTGTTGGAATGGAGGTAGTAGTTTGTCAACTTCTGCAGACGGGAACTATGTGGGAAAACAAAAATTCCATCTTTTTGTAAAAGAAAAGAAGTACTTGTTCCGACGCTGCTCTTAGGCCGTTCAGGAATAAACCTGTCGCCGAGGTATAGATGATAAACTTTAAGCCCTTCTTTGTCGATAATCGTTCTGTTCTTAAAATAAGAACTTTTACGAGAACAACTACGTATGTAGCGAGGACCGCAAAGAGATGAGCCTATGTCCCTTCGGCATTAAGGAACAGCGTTTCCCTTGCTATGACAGTCTGCAAATGCTCACGTTCAAAGTAGCAAAGTCTCTTAGGAGCAGAGTCATGCCGAAAAACAAAAGTGATTAAAATATTTTGAAATTATTGTCATTTGCAGTTGCCGAATAATGATCAACATGAAGATCAGTCAGGGTTTTATGAAAAGTCTTTTTGTGTGAAAATAGCTTGCAAATAACTACTAAGGAAATGAGAAATTTCTTACATATTTACCGTAGTTGATGCTCTTCTAAAGTTTGTCATTAGCATTTTTTATTAGTCTTCTTCTTTTATCTCCTTATGGACCAAACGAATTTTCCCGAAAAAATAACATTTCTCAAGTTTAGTATGTGTCTGCATCTGCCTGTTCATATGTGTCAACGTACTCTGACACGCTTAACATATTTTGGAAAGAATTTTATCACCAACGCTACTGACCGAGCTGTGGTTCCTTGGTTTCGTAGACATATTAATTCTTGTAATTATTTGAATAGCATTTTAGTTTTTCTTTTTTTTTTTTTTGCTTCCAGGCTAACATATCTTTATTGTGGTTTAAAAGGAACCCATAAATTTTTGTAATAAATGAAAATTATGAAACGTGACTGTTTAGCTAGATTAAGATTATGCTTTGAGCGAGGTAACGTGTGAGGGGCGTTAAATGCAATCACACATTAAAGTCCTTATGGATGACATACCATATACAAGTAACAATTATATAAAATTGCTTTAAAACCGCATTTTACATTTTCATATGTAAAAAAAAAGAATAAATAAATAAAAATAAATTATTACTTCTGCTCAAAGTATGTAGAAGCGAAAATGTTAAATAATACAGTAAAGAAAGCCCACGACGGTGGGCAAAATGCAAAAAAACCATAGAAGTGCATGTTCTAATGGCTTAATAACAACCAATTTTTAAAGATTGAACATAAAATTTTTAATTAATAACTTTTGATAACGTAAAAGAAGGAAAGTGTGACACAAAATAAGTAAGAAAATTATATTCGGCGGCGAACGAATCTTTTATGGCCATTAATAATATGTAGACTTTATATGGTCGCTGGAGCTTCCTTCTAAGTGCTGCAAATGTTTTGATGAAACAATGAAATTTGAAGACCCTACAACATTAGGTAGGTGGGGGCGATGAGTGTAGCGAGGCCGTTCATAGGATAGAATTGCAAATTTTTATCATTCCATCATCTATAGCAAAAAATTACATCTTTTTTATTTCTAAAAACAAAGTTGACTAAGACAGACAGAAGTAAGACTATGCAGTACTGTGGTCATGTCTTTTAAGCGGTTTGGTTCAACCGCAATAACAACCTCCCAACAAAAACTTCCACTCTTTGTGCTAAATTTGAAGGCGATTATTGTATTTTTGTGGCCAGGAGACCCACAGACATATAGACGCACGGACAGACAGATAGATGTTTAAATAGGTTCAGAATTTTGTGCTATTCAAGCACAAATGTACTTTATGGCATCTCTGAAGCTTCCCTCTGGCTGTTGCAAACGTTTTAATAAAATGAATAAGCACCTCAGCCTTCGGAGATGGGCATAAAAAAAAACAATAATACGTAGCGTACAACCATCATTTACTTAGTTTATAGGGGAATTTATTTTGTAATTTGCTTTACAATTATTGGGAATGTGCTTGCAAGTTCCAGAGACGGATATATGTGCAAACAACTTCGTGACGCAATCATGTTAAAGAATATGTTTGTACTAATGCTCTCATACCTACGAGATGGCTGGTATTGTCCTGACACCAACATGCAATAATATGCATTACAAAACTATTAATTTTATTAAACATAAAACCGACATACAAATGAATATGTGTACGCAAAAACGTACCCATCCATACATATTAACGGTCGAAAAGACCGAGTAAACTTCTCTGGTACAAGTGAAAGAAACCTTGCAGGAATTTACATCGTTTCACATTATTTTACTTGCATACATATCCGTATGACCGGTAACTTTATGGTTTTATATTTTTTATTGCGCAATGTATTCTTTGTTGATTGTAAATAATTACATAAATTATTTTACCTAAACATGAAATCCTAACTAACACGTCAGAAATTATTACCGAAACAAAATGAAAAAAAAGCTGAAACAAAAGAAAATTTAGTGTAACGCCTGAGTAGTAATGCTTGAGCAATTTCTGTAAGTTGACATTTTTATGTGTGCTATTAACTATTTTGTTAATCATGGTCCTAGGAGATTTTCTGCAAATTATTATTCTTTAGTGTTTTCTAAACATTAACGTACCCATATATTAAATATTGAAAATTGAAAATATGCTGCTTTAATGTCTCAGAGCACAGAGGATGCACAAGTATTGAAAATGCACATAGAAAACCGCAAAGATTTCCACGAAATCCGTAGTAGAATTCGATTCGGTCCTTAATACCTAAAGTATAAAAGAGGAGTTCAATAATAGCAACATTTATATCTAGAGCTTCCGAATATATAAATATTTGAACCGTTTATTTTGAAAGTGCGATAAGTCTTTGTTTTTCAATACTGCGCGGTATTCGAAGATAGGTATTGCAATAAGTTTACTAATATCGGTCTGCATTACCAGATATATTATTTGCATTTTATGACAATAGATAATGTAATTTTAGTATTCAATACAGTTTATGGTGCTGGCTAAAAAAATAAAGGTCTAACGGTGTTATTAAAATGGACTTTACTCGCTATTTCTATCACTTCCACGGTCGTTTGTTGAGAATGAATGTCCTGGCAAAAACACTTGCGGTTAATGATATTGCCACTGGACTGAGCAATTTTCTTTCACATTGAGACATACATGTGCGGATTTATGCAACACCCATGTTTTAACATACTGGTCGATTCAGGAAGTGATGCTGTCTGTCTGTCTGTTTGATATTCCTGTATCCAACCTAAAGATCGCACTTTTGCAGGTATTTTGACGAAATTTGCTGCCTCGACATCTTTGTCTCCCAACAACGTATCCGACATTGACAATGTATCGGATCGGATCATTTTTTCAACCGCTTCTCTTATATCGATCTATCTTAAAAAAGGTTATATGAATGGCGTCTAGGTTATATTAATGGCGGGCCATAGCCCACTTTAGCGCTTTTATTTATTTCCGTTCAGTTAAGAAATATTTGCGATCTGGATGACAAATGTAGCGAACCTTTTAATGTGACATTTTCTGTTTTTTTCCCCATAAGTAGAGGCGTTACGCCATCTTCTGAATGACAAAAAAAAAATTGAAAATTGTTTGGATCGAATCCATTTTTCGACCACTGTCACATAATGTCTCGTTTAGAAAAGTCGTCATATGAATACCTGTAGCATAGTGTAAGGTATTGAATATTGCCGCTGGCCCACTACTGTGTTTCACTTGTTTCCTGTACAAATATGTATAAAAATATAAGATAATAACTCTCATTAAAACGAAAGGGTTTTTTCCAAGAATTCATCTCATAAATATTTTCTTGTAGAGATCTAAAAATATCTATCAATCACTTTACTTGAAACGTTTTTCTAACGCTACTGCCAAAAATGCATTAATCTGGACACAATTAGTCGAGGAATGGTGAACGTTTCTACTGAAATAATTTTCATGCTTTAGGCAAATAAATATTTGATTGACTTGTGTGTTCTTCCTGCAAAAAAAAAAAAAAATATTCATTTCCTTTTCATTCTTTCTTTTCTTGTAATGTTTGCAAATGTGACTTAGTTTTTGTCTGCATTTTTGAGGTTTTTCTTGTCGACAGGAAATTATGTCGAAACACTCTTGAATATAAATAAGACTTTGACCAATGTATACAATGACAACACTGATAAACAACTATACGTAATCTTTGAAACAAAAGGGTCGTTTATTAAGATTATGCCTACGAAAAAAAAAAAAAAAGAAAAAAGTATTTGCCGGATATTACTTATAATATATGGTAAGATAAAAGGAAAATAAAACGTAGATAATTTAAGCAAAAAAAGTAAAATAATTCAGGATAACAGCACCAGTTGATCCTTATAGAATAAAAAGAAATATATAGAAATATCAGGTAAGAAACACATCATCGTTGCTCAAAGCAAGTTTCCAATAGCGTCAGCAAATCCGTTTTAAGCTACAAGAAACAAAAAGTGTCTATATCAAGAAAATAAATATAAAATAAACAGGGATAAAGGTTTCCATTTCGCAGTATTACCTGTGTTGGTGACGGATATAACAGTGATTTTAGAAAATTTTTAAAACTGAATATTAAAGAACAGCAGGGAAGCACATGGTGTTTTCAATGGACTGAATTATCAGTTGGTGGCATTTGAAAAACGATATATAGAAAAGACTTAAGATTTTCTTTACTAATAGCAATTCTATAACGTCTTCTAAGAGCACACATACATTTCTTTAAAGATTATGTTATGATATTTCTTATATTCATAATTTAAAAAAGATAACCCGCGTAGCAGGTAGCGAAGGAATGCAGTAATTGGAAATTATGTTGAACGAATGATACCCCGCTCCTCCCCGTCACAGAAAATGTAAAATAAATAAGAAAATTATATTCGGTTATGGTCGAATCTTCTATGACTAACATAAGGTGAGTGTGGAGTGATTTTCTGTAGAATACGCGTAGAAATTTTTACGGCCTATGTATTTTAGTGTAGAAGTAATTAGCAAAAATACGGAAGACAGATATGCTCCCAACTTATGTTGCACTGTAGGCGTGTGCTTCGATCAATTTAACTCACTTTCAATATGAACCTTCAAGCAAGAAATTGCAATACTTTTACCAAATCTTATGACGATAGGTTTATTTCTGCGAACCATACAAGCGGAGAGAGTGGGCGAACATACTTACATGGATTCCCAATTTGACACCGCTCACGAATACATATACTTTATGGATACTCTCGAGCCCCCTACTGGACATTATAAAGATTCAGACGAAGAAATTAAATTTCGATTTTGGAATTATTGGGCGAGCGCCACCGATCCTTTTCATTTTTGGATAACTGATACGCGAAAGTATTTTTAAATAGACCTGCAAGCAAAAACCCAATTTCTATTTTTGTTTAGCATACAAAATAGGAGATGATTTCAGTTTGTGTCGTGTTTTAGGCATGTCCTTCAGTCGATTTCGTCTAGTTTCAAGTAGTTTCAATATGTCTTCGAAATATGAAGTCCGGCGGGAGAATGCTTACCGCAGACATTACACAGACGTACCGAAGGGGATGCTTAAATTGATTCGTGGTTTGTTACGGATCCAGAATATATATAGTTTATGGGATCTTTGAGGCTTTTGTCTTGGTATTGCGAACGTTTTGACAAACCGAACATGCCCTTTATCCTTCTGTAGTGGGTGTAAAAATAGAAAAATATGAAATAATTCCGCAAGCAATATAATATGAGTAGTGTACTTACGATATGCAACTGCATGAGTACGAGATATTAAGCAATTTTGAATTTATTGAAATTTATTTTTTACAGTAAAAATAAATTTGAACAAAATCTTTGCTAATAGTAAGAAATTTTACGCATTATTAAATTCTTATAATAGACAATTTCGCATATATTCCTTCAGATACACACAAATTTTCTTCTTATACATTCATAAGTAGACATCTAAGTATTTTGTTTACATAATAAACACAAACGTATATTTATATATAACTTTATATATGTAAAAGTATATATATATATTTATAAATAATACATATATAATACGCATATAAGCATAAATTTTATACAATTTGTGCAAAATTCCCTAGAGCTGACACAAGTGTTCATCTAACTGAGCATAAAATATTTATTAGTGTTGTTAACATTTCCTTTCCCGTATGTATACATTTACAACACAAACAGACATATGCATATATATATATATATATATATATAAGTATATATAAGTATATGCATATGTGTGCATGCATAAGGACTTACTACTGCACAGCAAAGGTCTATGTAGAATTAAATGTGTGTGTGTGTGTGTGTGTGTGTGTTTGTTAGCCTGTGTATTTGTGTATGTCTATCTATGTTAGATTTTCTTAATCACAAAATTGACGCAAACATGAATACACAAATCCACACGAACATGTTGTTGTACGTACATAAGAAATTTGAAAGTATAATACAATGTCTGGTTTGGCGTAAATACATTCATTCCCTACGAAATACGAAATTTCAATGTTTTGAATATCTTCTCTTGTTTTGGTTTTGTTATTGTTCTCCAAGTGTAAATGTTGTTTGTTGCTGTAAGGCAAGTGGTACATTTTGCTGAATAATTAAGCGTACGTTTATTTAATAGAATTAAGAAAATACATGTTGGCCTGATACATTCATTGTACCTTTTTGCAATTTGAGTACAACAATATTTTTCGAATTTTTTACTTCACTTATCTATCCTATCTCTTCCTCTTTTCTTTTTTTTTTTGAAGAAATTCTTGTTTCTTCACTTTTTATTTATTTAGTTTTCTTTTTTCCCAGTTTCCACCCATACTTCAAAATAAAAACACCCCTGTTGTTATTTTTAAAGAGGATTTGAAAGAGTAACATTAATGGTTACCAACAATAATCTCAGAGTGATTCCTGTATAACATGTATTTTTATGTTGCCCCTTTATTTGCTTTAACAAGCAAGCAAGGAAGCAAGCAAGCAAGCAAAAAATCGAAAGGACTTTATAACAAAATTCCCAAGATAACAACACCTAATTAGAGCGGAAAGATAATTTAAAGTCTTCCACAGTTTTTATGCATATATTTTTTAAGCTTAGCCGAAGAATAGTGTTAAGCAAACTGGGTTGGCGATGAGGGACTGTAATTAACTTGGAAGAACAATTGCAAGTGGATTTTTACACCGATTAGAGTTCTGTTTCGGTTTTTCGATTTAGTCTCGATTGTAATTTTTATACGCATCACCGAACGTTGAGGGGTATATTCACATTGGCCAAGTGTTTGCAACACCGTGGACCTCAAAAAATATGCATATTCCAAATCTAAACTGTGTTAAGCATGTTCGTCTGCCCATCTGCCTGCTTGTCTGTCCGCGTGTGTCTGTGTAATTTCAACCGCACAAATTCTCCTTGTCGCACACATGTAGATGCACAAACATATTCTTCAACATGATTACGTCACGAAGTTGTTTCTACATACATTCGCCTCTGGAAGTTTCAGGTATATTCGCAATAAGTGTAAAGCAAATTACAAAATAAATTCCGCTATAAACTAAGTAAATGACGGTTGTACGCTACATATTATTGTTTATTGTGCATATTCATTTTGTTAAAACGTTTGCAACAGCCAGAAGGAAGCCTCAGATATCCCATAAAGTACATTTATTCTTGAACAGCGCCGATGTCCGTCTGTCCACGCGTTTACATGGTTGTGGCTCCCTTGATCGCAAGAATGCAACAATCGGCTTAAAATTTAGCAAAAAGATTGGAAGTTTTTGTTATTGAAGTTAAGCCAAATCACTTAAAACACACGACCACATTGGAGCACAGCTTGAGACCATCTCTGTTTTTACAAATAAAAAAAGTTTGATTTTCTGCTCGTTATTTATAAGTTTATAAAACACAACTATAAAAAGTTGCACTTGTATCCTTTGGGTGGTCCTACAGCACTTATGAAAGAATGGAAGAAATCGGCTGCGGCTATTCAATATAATAGATTATTGAAATTTCATTCGTCTGAAGTACTGAGAAGAAAGGCTTAGGGACCATCTAAACTCTACGTATTATTGTTCAATGTCGGTGGATATAAAAGGTGGATAAAAGGATTTATAGCAGTCGATTACCAAGTCTATGCATCGATTAGTGAGTTTACATCCAGCGATAACGTATTCAATCACACAGAGATTTTGGCGCAAATGGTATTAGATCTTAAAAACTGCTCCCGTTCGCATAGCAGTCGACTGGTTTAAGCTCAGAAAACGATACTATAAAAAAACAATTCTCGAGTCGATCGCTTACTCGAGAATCATAAAGGGGGCGACAAAACATTGGAACAGTTATCACTTTGAGAACAAGAAGGGTGATTGAAAGATAATCATGAACCTGCTAACATTTTCCGTACCCAAGGTATTCAACTTCGCACATTGATCAAAAATTTTCCAAGTATTCCAAGCTTTCTAACATCTTTGTGGTGCTTATGAAAACTTGTAATATTTGGACTGAAAGCAAAGGCTTTCGAATACAAAGGCAACCACATGCTTCTATTAAGTTAAATGCTTACTGGGGTTTTGAAAGCGTCTTAACAGCGCCTTATGAGATGAAATGAAAATGCTAACTACTTCATTGAAGACTTTAGCGATTGCCTGTCTTAGTTATCGACTGTGTCGTACGCTTTGCTCATCTTATCAAGCTCCGTTTTTGTTCACGCTTTTTCAAAATCGTCTTATCTGACTGTCTAAAGTCCAGATTGCTAATCGGCGTCTACAAAATCATTTGATCTCAGTCGCCCAATCTTTTAGCAGAGTATTTTGAGTTTTCAAAATCAAATACGAGCCCTTCCATATTAACAACACGCATTTCTAACTTTATGGTTGAACGATATTTATCGTCTGTGCAGTTCGATGTTGGAATGCATTGTCGGTGACTTTGAAATCCTGAAGAAAACTGATCACAGTTTCAAACACATAAATTTCTCTTATTGTCCTTACATTAATTGCCCGTTAATCGAATTATGGATATGCTTATGTTACAACCTTAGCTTTGTACATGATAATTATGTAGCTGTGTACACAAGCCTACGGCTTTATTATTTTGAATAACAAAAAAAAAAAGAACAATATTTTAAAATATCTTCTTCTTTCGAAGAAAATCCAGTCTAAAGGTAAAATTTACAAAATCAATTAAGCCTAACAGACCATTGGTGAGCTATTGTGCTGCGATTGCGGGTATAATTAAAAAATTTTTCGTGTTTACATTACTTTCTGAAATTTTTAAGATGGAAAGATATTTATGCAGAGTTTTCCGTTCTTTTCTTTCATTACAGAGCTTCGCGTTCGCTGCTTCCTTTCACAAATAAAGAGTTGAAGAAATTTTACTTCACGCAGATGTAGATGCGCTCTGGATTAATTGAAAATAACACTTTACGTAACAAAGATAAGAAAAAGTAAATAAAACTGAAATTAAAATTTTAAATAAAAACACAGCTACAGTAATAGACCCATAAATTATTTAAGTGAAAATTGCAAAAATCATTAACTCATGAAGTCAAAAGTCCAGTATTCAATAAAATCGATAAAGTTTTGCAAATTTAGTGTAAAATTTTTTTTTGAAAAGTTTACAATCAAAGCAATATTTTAACAAAAGAAACAAGAAAAACGACCGAACAAAACAAAAGAGAGCTGGGAGAGTATCCTCTAACAACACAAAAAAAAGAAAAAAAAAAAGAAAAAGCGCACAAATACTTAATATAGGTAAACCCTTATCTACCGGCTATAAAATATTTAACAACTTTCAACAACAAAAACAATAAACAGCAAACAGAACAGTTGCAGTCCCAGAGTTTCAGTTGTATCCTCACTTAAACAATATGAAAAGCAATAAATAAAAAAACGAAAGGAAAAATAACAATAATACCAGGTAAGTAAATATAATATAATATGAAATAATAAAAATTAAAAACAAGAAAGCTGAACAAACTGCACGCATTTTACAAATATAATTAATTACTGGCAGGGAAAAAAAAAGCTGTGTATATAAAAAGGAGCATTACTCACAGCGTTGCCTTGCATATCCTTTAGGGATCAGGGGTTAATAAATTTACTTGCATAACATTTTTTATACTTATATGCGCATATGAATGAAGTTTATATAAAATGAAATCCCGCAAAGTGTACTTTAATTAATACTTAACATACTCATGAAATGTACGTATTTGAGTTGTTTTGTTTATATGCACACATAACATACCTATACCGCTAACTCCTCATGCACATCTCGCACGAACATGTAAATGCAAACCAATATGTGCAGACGTATGCATGTGCACGAATTTAAACATTACACATGAATATTAATATTATGAGTTGGCTTTACAGCATACGATGATTAATGAGCATTCAACTACAAACTCCATAGCGAAATATATGTTAGTTTTAGAAGTGTATGCAAATGAAAAACTACGGCGTAGATAAATCAGGAAAGAAAAGTTGTAGCAAAAAGTTATTATGAACGGATAACAACTAGGTGAATATTTCCATAGTTACATAAGCATGTGTGTTTGTTTATACACATTAGGTGTTCATATTACGGCAAACAACTTTTGCACTTAAACCATATATGGGAAAACTTAGCTTTATTGGTTATCTACTGCAGTGGGTCTGGCCAATTTGGGTAGAATTATTGAATTGATTTGTCTTCCATGTCTTTTCCGTCCGTACGTCGCTTTCTTTATCACAATAAAATATTGATTGGCAATGTTTAGGCGTGGTTGTATCAATTGCCGAAACGAACTTTCGAGACAATGCAACGGATCATACGCGTCTTTGATAACGATAGCTAAAATCAAAAAGTTCAAGCTCATATTGCTTCCTGACGCAGATTTTTAGCTCAGATGGAGTATTTTGTCTTTCCAAACGCCTTTGTGGGAAAGGACTTGCCAACAATACAGTGGGCCACGGTTCAACACTAAATACTCTACATCACCCCATAGTTATTCCTATGGCGAATATGAAGTGGACGGAAAAAAGCCGTTAGTGCACCGCATTGCATCAATCTATCTCAAAAATTGCGATCTGTAGGTTGAACGCAAGAAGCAACGGCGTACGACGATAGGCTTAGATCGATTCAGAGAGTAACTCTGAACCGATTGGTACAATAAAAGTGGAGTCTATCTCATTCTATCTCCTTCTGGCTGTTGCCTACATTCGCACAAACCCAATATACCTTTGTACTATAAGTGATTTAGTGTAGGGCATGAAATTTTCAGGGTATCGAACAGCGGGATATCAAACATCCCTACGATAAGTGTATCGAGTTAAAAGAAAACTGTATGGAGAAGTGAAGATACTTTCCGCCTGATATACGATTTTCCATTTCTGTAGTTACGTTCCTGCTTCTTACTAAACTGGACTATCAATTGCTATATCTCTTTCGCTTTCGGATTTAGATAACAATTTCATTTTCTTTCTTTGTTTTTCTTCCTCTCGTCATCCACTTCATTATCTGTGTTTAGCGACCATATGCAGCATTAACTGAGTCATTTATATGATTCATCCGACTAACTTTGAGATAATTCTTTTTTAAACAAAAGTTAAAAGTTATAATGCAATACTAAATCTTTATTGCGTTGTTGAAGAATTTTATTATAAACAATAAAAATTTGTGCAAGACAAGTATTATATATAGGTCTTCATAATCACGGAGTTGACATATAAATTCCTTAAGATCGTGCTGAAATCACTTCCCTTGTACCCACGCTTAAAGTCGAACTGCACAAATTTATCGGTAAAAAGCATAGAGTGAAATAAGTATTGAAAATAATATACTGGACGCACGTATTTTATAACAGACGTTGTAAAGTCAAAATAGTGATATCGCCACATTCTATGCGAGAAATTACTTTCGGCTCTATTTGAGCCTTTGATAAGCGCCATCTTTATCATAAAAAATGAAATTAAGCAAATAAACTTTAATACTTTATAATATTGGCGGGGTGTGGTCCATTTGTGGTCATATTCGTGCAGGTGCGTAAATATAAAATCGGAATTTTTATATTAAAAAATTTATTCGAGGTGTTGCTGATAGCTAGCTATGGTTTTTCAGTCGACGACTTGTCTGATGATTGTGAACGCCAGGCGGCAGTCAAAAAACTGCTACGTATTTGAGGCAAACTAGTCATCGAGTCATTTTTGTAACAAGTAAAGCGCTGCTCAAGAAATGCGTGCTTCGATGCAATCAAGTATGATAATCAGAAGGACTCGAATTTGGTGCATAAGCATGGGCTAGCACTTCGCAGTTAAGTGCTTCGAATTCATCGCAAACCCGTTTTGTTACATGGATGGATGGATGAATATTTTGGAAAAAATTACCTTGTATTGTCTTTCTTTGATGTTTCGCGCATTTTTTGAACAGCGAAGACGTAAAATCAATTTATTGCTGGTGGTAGCGTTTGGCTTTAACTATTATCACTTTAACAGCTAATAAAAGATCACGCATTTCTGGCTCCATTTGTCTTCCTGTCAAAGCGATTCAGTTTCGCAACCGATGTGGATATTACGACTGGATATACCCGTGATTTTATATGCCTGGTCCAAAATACGGTGCAAAAAAGCCAGCAAAGAAAATGCCGTCGTCGAGTATTCCTTGTTTAGCAGCAAACTTGACATTTATTTGTTAGAAAAAGTATATTTTCGTGACCCAACTTCAGACCTACAACACACACAGCAGGTAGTGATGATAGATCCTTCTATGGGACAAAAATAGACATGTTAGAAAAAGTACTTTTTCCTCGTGATATGTGTATTAGTATTTGGACTGGTTATTTTTTTCCAAATATTCAATCTGTAAAAACAGTACTACCTCGGACATGTATGTACCTTACACATGCCTATGTACCTCCAGCACTTCGGTGATAGAAACAAAAATATTAAATTCGATCTTTTCACTGATTCACTTTTCAATTAGTATTAGGTAAGTAATAAAATATGAGGCGAATTAGACTTCGAAAGTCTTCGAAAGATACGAAATACACGCTCAACCTAAAGATGATTGAAAAGATTTAAGTTACAGCATAATCTATAATACGATTAGAAAAAATTGCAGTAAAACATTTTTCATTTATTTTAAGAAAAGTTTTATGAAAACTTGAAAAAAAAAGAGGAAAAAACCAACTTATCTTTTGCTGTTGAATTAAATTCTTTGACGTAATTTCTAACATATAGAGAAACTCTTTGCGGTTTTCTCTAAGAAACTCTAAAACAATATTAAATTAAACAAAACAAAAAGAAATCGAATGTTTAGTTTTTCACTCTTTTTTTGAAATTTAATGAAATTTTAACAAAGGTAGTAAGTATATGATAAATTTTGTGGTTTTACAATAGCTACAGTTGTGTATGAAAGAAAAAGAGATATTTTGTGTTTTTCAAAGGAAAAAATGGGAAAAAAATCAAAGCATATTTTAAGCAAATACTATTAAACATTATTTATAACATATTTTAGATTGTTTGGAAAACTTGCAAATTAAAACAAAAACCTATATGAGATATTATGGAATTACTTGTTATATGCTATCTTTGTATATATTATTTGTTGTTTGTAAAATTTAATTAAACTTTTAACTTTTTACTCTGCTGGAGAAAAATACTAGGCAGAGAAAAATAATTTGCTTTAGGCTGACTACAAAAATTATATGTGCATAAACATGTAATTGAAGTATAAGAATTCAGAAGGGAAATTCATTGTTTATTTAATTGTTTGCAAAGTATTGTTTTAAATGTACATTTTTTCTTTTTATCAAAAGTATTTTCAATTAAATTTTCTACTCCTTTCATAAAACTTGCGTATAGAAAAAGTAGTACAGTAAATAATATTATTGGGAGAGGTAAAAATCAAGTTTCAAAAGTTGCGAAAAATTTTTACTAAGGATTCCTGAAATCTAATAAGCTTTTTCGAGGCGGAAACTTAATATCCTAGATTTAAAAACGCAAGAAGTTGCGTTTTTCGATGAGATCAAGTGTAAGAACTTGTTAGGTGTACAAAAAAATTTTCTGCATTTTTAAATGAAATAAAAAAATTTAATTAAAAAAATTCTTATTACAAAACTTAATAATCGAAATGATTCTTATCGGATGCCCTTCCAGTAGAAACTTCGAGGTTTCGTGACGAAGTAATCATCAGTCTCTTTTTAGACGTCTTCGACTTTTATATGCTGCTGATCTGCTAAATATGATCGCATCGTTCTGCACTAGTGGTACTCTCAAGGAGACAGGCCTGGGGAAGTGTCCAAGTTGAAATTCCTTGGATTGCTTTGCTGTGGACGGACGGATGTTCATCGTCTTCAAGACTAAAATCTATTGCAACTTTCGCAACTTCCTAATGGTTGATAGTTTACGGCATTTTTACTGCAAGTCAACCTACTCACATCTGCAGTTTCAATTGCATTTTTTTTCAGTTTAAAGCACAATAGATCCAACCCCGTACACGACATCCATCTCTTTACACTTTGATATACACTGAACGACATCTTTAAATAATCAATATCTATACCTGAACCTCGCACAAAATGAATGCGGGAGTAGGTAGACTTTATGTAGCAACCAATTTCAATACAGAGAACTTACTGGTACATCTTTTATATGATAATATTACTTGTACATCTTTTATATGATAATATTACTTGTTTGCGTTGTTACAGGAATGTATATTTTTATATCCTACTTCACTTAAACTATAAGGCATTAAAGGCACTCAGAAGGACACGATATAGAACCACCTTTTATTGTACCGATCGATTTAGAGACACTTTCTGAATCTACTTCTGGATCGATGTAAGCTTGTCTGTCCGCAGTTTTTCAGATAATTTGATGAAATTTGACACGCTAACGTCTTTTGCATCAAGAACGAACGGTATTAAAAACGGCCGGTTCCGATCGTCTTTTCAGAAGGATCATTTTACCTATTACGTCAGAAATCTGAGGTGATGTTTGCATTTTTATTAGCTCACTGCAGCTAACATGAGATTTGCTTCAAAAATTTCCAAGCATTTTGACTCCCATTATTTATTAATCGGTAAATTGCAGAAAAAGTAGTGAAGGAAAGCTATTAACTCTGACTGCTTTAGACAAAGTTGACTTTGTTCGCTCCTAACAGTGAAAAGTAAAAAACTGTTTTTATATTATGATATTTACAGATAAAAATTATGCTGAAAGAGTTACTTATAAGAAATTTAAAAATAATAATCTTGAAAACCATGCTTTAATAATTCTTCCCATTGATATTTTATATATATACATATACATACATATATGTATATAAAATTTATTTTTACTAGAAATTAATTACCTTAAATAGCATTAAAACATTATTGCATTGAGAGCGGTGAGGGCTTTTCTTCCCTTTTTCGTCAAAAAAATTAAAAGGCGGAAATCATGCGTTTGCACATACATTATGAAAACCAAAGCATTATTATTATGATAATATTGGCTATTTATGTGGATGCTTAAATTTAATGATCAATCAACGTAACCTATTCGAAGGAATAAAACATCGCACATAATAATATTATAAATTGATAATAGCAACAACGACGACTACAGCGATAACAGTAACAGCAATAAAAATGAAACAATTGCACATAAAATAAATGCATATTCGCAATCTTATACATATATAAATATATGTGTACAGAGTATATAGAGATAGGGACACAGATGCATACATGTACGCACATACATATGCTTACGCATTACAAGAGTTGAAACCGAATATAATTATTTGCTATAGACCACAGCTACAACTGAGTACACAACCGGCTATCAAACCAATACACGTATATGCATTTGCTTTATATGTGTATACACAAATATGTGTTTGTATATGTATATATAAACATGTGTGCTACATATACATTTATGTGTATTTGTATATATGCTTTATATGCATGTGTGCTAGATATAAATATGTGTGAGGAATGAATGACATAGAGCGCTGGTGAACATGACAACTATTGTAAATTGACAATACAATGTTATATAATCGGTCTCTCATATACTGTGTTCACTCATTCACCATCAACAATAACGTCAGTATGATAAAATGCAATTGTATATGACTTACGCATACATGTTATATGCCGACCTTTATACATACATGTACATACATACATACATATTTATATACATATATAAAGCCATATAAATATGTATGAGAGTTCGTGTGTATTAAATGGCGGTCAGATGTTGTCATGTAATGACTGACACATCAAAATAACTTCATGTACACACTTTGTGGCCCCCACAAATTATACACATTTCTACATATATATCTATACTTACGTGTATGCATTTACATGTACATAAATACATATATGTGTACATGTATACTTGGGCCTACATGCAGATGTGCGATGAACACATTAATTATAAAACAATGAGTTATTTGTTATATAATAGCGCTCTTTTTTCGCTCGTACAGTAATTATTCCTTCCCAACAATTGCCTCCATGTGTGCATGAACGTTTGTTTTAAACTGATGTTATTATAATATGCTTCAGAGCTGCTTCTGCTACAATGTTTATTACTGGTGAACGATATTTCTTTTATTTTGTCTTCTATTATTTTATTTAATATGTTATCAATTTAAGGCAAAAAAAGCTTAATAGAATTAAAAGCGAAAATGATACAAAGTAAATACGTAATCATAAAATCAGATCACGAAATTTGATGAAGAATTAATGTTTTGTTGATTTTTAAAGCTTAGTTTAATTACAGTTTCCTTTGACCTAATCCCTTATAACTAAAAAAATTGTCCTTTACTTCCAAAGCAAATTGCATTTTCATACAAGCCTTAATAAAGATCGGTTTTAAAAGCAAAATTAAATTATTATTGTAAGTAAACTAGCGCAAGACAGTATCTCATGACGCTGCTTTTTATACCTTGCGGTACCACTTGCGGTACATGGATGTGTGTAGTGCACAGAATGACTTGAAATAAATCCTGCTCCCATCATCAGAATCACTTTCTGAATCGATCCAAGATTCTCCGTCCGTCTTATGTTTAATTTTACGGCACGCAATTTTATGGGATATTTTGATGCAATTTATACATTGACGTGTTGTGGGCCGAGGATGAACGCTATTCAAATTAGCTCGGAACGGACCGCTTTCTCAATCATTTCCCTAATTTTAAATGGTCGTTATATGAGTAACTGTGGGATGGTGCAGGGTATTTACAGTTGTCTTTATTTGTTTTTGATTAAATTAAATTTTCTTTCATTATTTAATTTTATATAACTTTGGTCTCTCTACTGTGTACTTATGTTTTTTATGCGACTAATGATATAAAAATACTATGCCCTTCTTTCCCCTTTCATTAGCTATAATCACTCCTGATCATCACAGTTCCATCGCATATAGAAGAAATATCCTTAAGTACCTTAGCGGAAAAATACTTATTTGCATCTAAATTTTCTTTAAATATATTTAAATGTGTAAACAGTGTAATTTAGTCCGTCATTTTGGTATTAGCAAACAACTTAGCACGACATAGCAAGTTCGCCATATGACTTCGCAAGTTTCAAACATTCTTATCCGTTCACATAACTTGATGATCACTTTCGGAAAGACCATTTACGATTTTATAAAAAGTCACGATCTTTTCGCATGTATGTATGTACAAACTAACGTCAGGCTGAGTGAAAAGTCCGTTCGAATGCGAAACAACTGCAAAACTCGTTACTGAACCCTTAAAGGGTAATGGGTAGTAAAAGGGTATATTAAGTTTGTACGGATGTATGCAACACTCAGAACGAAGTGACATAGATCAATCTTTTCCTGTACCCACACCCTGTCCGTCTTCCTTCTTCAAGCCCTAATTTTTGAGATATTTAGATGAACTTTCATATACCGACATGTTGTAGCCCGAGGACGAACGCTATTGGAAATGGTTGGGTTCGAAGGGTTTTGTAAAGCCTTATTTAGAGAGGTCGTTACACAGATAATTATATTAAATGAAGTTGTTTATGGAGTTTAATGTTGGGCCCCACTTTCACTTGTGTAAATTGTGGATGCATCTAAGGACAATCCAATCTTTGAGCAAATTTAATCGGATCTTGAGATGAAAGATTTTAGAACGTAATTTGTTATCTGAGACGAAGTCTCTGAAATTTAAAAGTTACTTGAAATGGATACCAGGTCGAAATTTGGAATGAAAGTTTTTCTCTTTGTTGCACACCTTAACATCAGACCAAGGATTTTGAGTTCATGATGTAACGTCTGCATGTTCAACTCACCGTTACAACGCCGCACATTTGTTTTACTTTTCAATTTTTCTATTATTGCACTTGATTACTTAACGACATTTTGTGTACAGTCGCTTATTGTTTTTGTGTTTTTTTTGTTTTTTTTTTTTGTTTGCTGTTAAACATTTAAATTATGTAAAATGACAATAGACGTCTTTTTTAATTTATTTATTAAGCTTTTTTCTCTTAGCTGTAAATACAGGGTATCGTGGTAAAGCGCTTATCGCGATAGCTTTTATACAATGACATGACACAATTCAATTGTTTATATTGAATCAACTAACCGCATGGGCACATCTCCTATACTCCCACATACATGATGCAGACCTTATATATATTTGTTCTCCAAACTGTACGTTTTTAAAATTTTAATTGCATAATTATTCATTGGTACGCTGGGCATCATAAACGCAAGCTGAGCGAGCGATGCCTGGCCTGCTCTCACCTATACCTGCACTCATACCCTATATATAGCTGCTGCCGGACAATAACAATTGTTTTCATTATTATAATTTTTTTATATTTTCTCCCGATATTTTCTTATATCCCAACATGAGTATAGATTTTCAATGAGTAGCAGTTTATTCGTTGAAACAACTGCGGTTGACAGTTGCTACAACATATATTCATATATGTAGCAGAAGGGCGCCTTTCTCCTCGATGCTGCATACACATGCGAATGTCATGGTATCCAATGATTACGTGCGCGGGGGTGACCGAGCAGAGTTCAATTCTATAGTATTGCCTCCTAGGTTATGGTTACCGCTTACGCTTCGCATTCTCCACCCTCTCTCTTACATTTCGTTATGTTTGTTGTCAACAACAAAATACAAAAAAAAAAACAAAAAAAATTCAACTGCTTTTTCATAATGAATTTTAATATGTAGCGGTTTTAATGACCACTGCCATTACTGTTGTTGTGGTTGTTATTGCAAGTGTGGTTTTAATTATTCAAATGTATTTTTGTAAATACAAATGGTTGAGTTTTTAAGTGTAGGAATATTTATTCGTCTGCACCCAAGCTCACAACAAAGTAATTTTGTTATATGAGTTTTCTGAAACAAAAAACATTCTGTTTTTTTAATTTCGTAACAGTTTTCGCACTTTTCATTGCAAATATTGTTTGCAAACTTAGGCATTTATCATGAAAATATAACTTTAAGCATAATTTCGGAATTAAACAAAACATATGAAAACAATAGTGTCGGTGTTGTAGCATGCATTTCGCTTCATAACTAAAGAGGATCATGAGTAATGTTCTACGAATTCAAATTTAAAATTTCAAAACGAAAAAAAATCTCTTTATTATATATATATATATTTCTGTCAAATGCTTTAGAAAGGTTTGGGCTTAATTTTTGCCAGATAAGAAATCTGACACGTCCTGAAAGTTACTCGTATTATCGCCTCGTTATCAACTGACCAACATCTCTCTAGCATCATGTTGAGTAAAGATTGCGTATATTAAATGTTAAAAATTGGTAAACATATCTTCGAATCAAGTGCACAATTCAAGTCAAAATAGGCCTTACTTGCCCAAGGGTTATACAACTGCAACACATCGAAAATGTCACAACTGTATTCACTGCAGCTACGGACCCATACCATAGAACTAACGATCACCTCCTTCTGGCACTTGTCACACGCAACTTGGGCAATTTTTGATATTATCAGTCTTTATAAGCTTTTACCCCAATTAGGTGCCGTGTGAACTACAATTAATAATCGAGTCTTTATATAAAGTTTGTATTGAAATTTAAATTTTATTGCAGAGAGAGTAAATTAGCAAGAACGTGTTCCTGTACCATTTTATAGCAAATAGAAAGGAAACTATTTTCGGCTGCGACCGAATCTTTTATACCCATCACCGTTATCCTAAAAAGGGCTACGGACAGACGAACAGACGAACGTGATTGAGTGCATTCTGAATTTGACACCTGTCAAGGATATATAAACTTTATGGGATTTTTGAAGCTTGCTTCTTCGCATTATAAATGTTTTGTCGAAAAAATAAATTTATGATTTGCAATAATACTGGGTAGGTGTGGCATCGCTCAGATAACATATGTGCAAATTTTTAATGCTTTATCTGCCGTAATTTTGAATTAACGAGCGAAAAGGACATTTTTCCCTTCGGAAAACAGCTGTTTCCAGTTCACTTGGTACTGGAGATATAGCCTTTACCAGCTTTGGCATACTTTCCATAGCAAGCATTTGTATGCAAGACTTTTCAATGTTTCTGTCAAATTTACAATAGACATTACAGAGTCGAATGGACGGACAGACAGATGTGTTTAAATCGACTTAGATTCGATCCTGATTAAGGATATATGTTCACTTTGTAGGGTCTTTGAAGACTTTGTTTGGATATTGCAAACGCTTTGACAAAATCTTTGGTGAGGGATATAATAAGTGGAAAGAAATCGAAGAAGAAGACTACGTACAATGCATAAGATGTACGTAGAGCAAACAAAAATCTACCAATTGCAACTTCCGACTGTGTTCAACTTACAGGCCTCAATATTTGACATATTTTAATGAATTTTGAAACAACGTTGAGACTGACATGTTTTGTCCCAAGGCCGAACGCTATTGAAAATTGTTTGTATTGGTCCACTTTTTCGACCACTTCACTTATAACGCCTTATTTCAAAAAGTGCTTATATGACTGCCTGTAGGGTGGTGTAGAGTGTTCAATAATGGTCCGCGGCTCACTATACTGTTTTTATTTGGTTTTATAAAACGTCCTCACAAAAGCATAGGAAGCATTGTTATGGACTGCCGACACACTAGGAACTAACAGAGCTAATCTTACTCGAATACTGAAGGCATTGATTGGGAAAAAATTCACGAATTTTTGCAATTATTTAATATATAAAAGTACGCATTCATACGATAAGTACGTGTAACGTTCCATAGCATAATTCTTTCACTGCAGCAGCATGGTACGTTCGCAATATCGCCATAATTTTTTGAGAAACGTTCAGTTGCGGCGAATCTCACACTGAACTTATTGTGTACCCATTCGTTGATATGAAAAATTCGAAATTATTTTTTTTTACACGATGTGATAAATTTAATTTTAATTTTCTCGTTAACCGCTGAATTCAAAAATTCTGGATTATATTACCCTTAGAAAATTGTTACGCATGTCATATGTGTGCCTGTATGCAATACAAAAGCATGTGTAGACTCAAATGACTCAAGTCTTACGTTTCGACAGCTCCACACAAATTTCGCCCCTTTCTCATGTCCTTATTTCATTCAGGGCATCCAGTTGCTTTAAAATCTTTTCTAACACTGAAAGGTTGTTTTACAAAACATTATTTTAACCGCAAATGACAAACAATATGAGTAAGTTAAACAGATATATGTAATATGTTATGTCTGTGCAACATTCACAAATGAAATTTGTTATTCTAGAAGATTATACAGCAAATTACCTGAACTCGGTTGTCAAGAATTTTAGTTTAGCGTATATGTAAAATGCACTTGAATACAACTGCAAAATACTCGGAGTACTGTGATGGGGAAAACGGAGAAAATGAAAATTTTCTAATGAAAAAATGGAGTGGAAAATAAAATATAAAAAAAAAAGGACTTAAACGTTAGAATATTATACATACCGTTGTCGTTTGTGCTGGCATTTGTACAAGTGCTATTAAGTTTCGACGTGGGAGCTCTTTTTCACCTAAATTGCAATTTTTCCACCGCCATTCGTATGTGTACGGAGTCAGTAGATGATTGGTGTAATCAGTGTAGCTTAACCGCAAACATAACTCAGGTACATATGTGAGTGAACAATACGTAAAGCTCAACATTTCTTCTGCAAATTTTTGTTTTTGTTTTTTCTTTTTCAATTTTTTGTTTTTACCTTTTTCGTATAACAGCAAAAGTTCTTTTTCAAGTAGTAATTATCGTTAAGTTGCGGTTTTCATAGCTTTTTTTTCTTTTTTCTGTTTTTGGTTCATTTAGCGTTGAATGCAAAGAGCATAGAAAATGTTAAATGAAAAACTCTAAACCTCAGGCTTCCACGATGCCCTCCCTTCCCCCTCTTCCATTCCCCGGTAAACTAAGTTGCAGATTATTATTCAAATTCAAATTCATTGAAGGTAAAATTGATGGTATTGTTTTGAATTGTTATGGTTTTGTGTGTTTCTTCTCCATTTTCAACGCGGAGAGCTTACCTCGAAATATTTTGAAATGCTTTCTTATTTCAAGGGGGTTTTCATGTGCGCAAATTTTCTCTAATTAGAAAATCAATTAACAGCTAAAATTGTTTGCTAACAACCGGCTTGGCTGTGCGTGTTTAATGAAATTGCTTAATGCACGGCTCTCTGTCTGTCATTCCCAAAATTGTTAAATTTGCTTGCTTTACCTTTACCACTAATCAAAATTCAATTTTATGCTCGCAACTCTAGAGCAGAGAGTCAGTCGTCAACATTCGGCAGGTGTGCAGTTAGTTGAATATTTCATACAGTAATGTTTACTTAAAGGTAAATTAACAATGCTTTTATTCAATTAACCTAAAGACGTGCGCTTACATTATTTGCAACAGGCATTGCCTGTTTGGCATTGATATAAAAGCCTTTTTTCGCTACATTTCGTTAACGACATCGTCGAAAAGTTTTCTAATGCGCTTCTATAGAACGCGTACAAAATTAAGTAGGGATTACCCGAATCTATGAAGTTAACAGGTGTGTTTTTATGTAGCTGCACCGTCTTGATGCCTCAACTCTACTACGCCTGATGACTTAATCGCAAATAGAGATAACTATATGCCATCCCCATCTCCGAGGAATATGGGGTCCACTTTTAGCATAAGACACCCGAGTACCCCAACAAAATCGCGATTTTGTGTAAATCACAGCCATCTCGAAAGCCCCTCTATGGGCCATTCCCGTTGTCAGGTCGAAACTGGGAGGTTATTGCAGAAAATCTTGACATCCGCGGTGCCAAAAATAAAAAGAGAAAAGAAATAATAAAAGCCTCTAATCAGACTTTGCACGTCTCATATAACCTGAAACTCCATAACATTAACAAATAAAATTTTTAAAATAAAAGTTAAAAACAGAAAAATCAAAGTCACCAACGATCTGAAAATCTCCTTTTGTACTCAAACACATCAACCGATCCCCACTACTTGTAGTATTACGCGAAATTGTACAAAATCCCTAAGAAACACAAAAAGAAATTACGACTATTGCTGGATTGTTGCCGAATAAGGCAAACAACTTTCACTGGACTTCATTGTTTCTATACAAAACCCCGTTAAAACCGTTTGTGTTATCATTGAAAAAATCAGTCCGTGTTTTCAGCATAGGGGCTTTTTGCACTTTTGATACTCAAGGTCAAATTTTACGAATGAGATGAAGAACAAGAAGTTATTAGATAGATCGGCGGTCTCCTATGTGAAGTATACTGTGAAAGTGTGGGGATACGCTTGACTGGTTCGTATATAAAATGAGTTAAACTTTACATTTGCTGTGAATACATCATCGCAATGTAAGTTGAGTATACGAACACACGCGCATACTTACAATTGAACATAATGAGCATAATTTTCTCCGACACAAGTTTCGCAAATGTTACACTTTGACTGTACGTTTCGGTTTGCATTATTTTGTAATGACTTCAGGCATGCACGCGTATGTCAATGTAACAAATCGAGAAGATTTTCAGTTTCTTTTCTCTCTTTTTCAATGGAACGATGATAAAACCGTGAGAGTATGAGTGATTACGCAACTCTTCTTATTTGTTATGTATTCTACGCTATTATAGAATGATTTTGACGTTAAAAGTTTTTCAATTGATTGAAAACTAATCGAATTTACAGCGTGGAGTTTAGAATTTCTTATTACTTCGAACAGGAAAGATTCTCTTACAACGATTCAAAAGCAAACGATATTATCGATCAGTCAGCTTAAAAGTATGTAGAATTTTCCGAATTTGTATTATTATTAATACTGCTAGTATTATTTTACCATTAAATACCCTGGACCAGCCTACAAATATTCATATAGCACTATATGACTATTTAAAATATGACTTTGTATGAGGTGTAGTCGAAAGAGCGTTTCGTTACGAATCATTTTCAATAGCCTCCGTCTTTAAGCGCAGCATTCTACTTGCACATTATGTAGCATAACTTTTCAAATAAATGGTATTTCTTCGTGGAAAGTCGACTGACACCGCTTCCAAAGTAATTATATTTGTACTCTCGTTAACTACATGCGAAAATTATGAATAATTTGAAGGCTTTTTTATTGTGGGAACTGTTTCTAAATAAGAAAGCCGTAGGAGATTGCTTTCATTGTTATCAAAAATGGGCTTACACCATTCCACCAACACATCATAAGTCTATTTCTTGGTTCCAGTCTACGTACGATATCCCAAGTAATAAGTAATAAGCCCTTAGGAAAACGGCTTAATTTTTAATATTTTATGATGAAGCGTTTCAGCAAACAAATTAACGTTTCCGAATTTGGATCATACGGATGTATTTTTTTTTGGACCCAAACATATACAGGCATTGTCACGACACGCAAACTCTTTTATGCCGAGAATATCTAACGTTCCAATATGCGGACTTTCATAAAAATAATAAATAAACTTTTTGTGGTGTTATTACCAAAACGAACGAATAACTAACTACACTCGACGAAGTGGTGTGGTATGTAAACGTCGGCGTTGCCCGACTATAATGTTCTTACTTGTTATTATTAAGGGTTTGTGGTTTTATTTTCTTATTACATTTATTTTTAATAATATTTTTAATTATTTTATTTCCATTATTACTATTATTGTCGCCCTATATATTTATAATTATTTTCACTACTTTTATTTTAATATTATTTTCATTACTATTATTATTATTATAATTATTGTTTTTAACTTGATTATATTTATTTTTATTACAATTATATTTTTTATCGTTATATTTTTTATTTTTTTTATTATTTTTTTTATTATTGGTATGTTTTTTATCATTAATGTTTTATAAGTTTATTAATATTTTTATTTTTAATATTATTTTTATTATTAATATTATTATGACTATCATTAATATTGTTATTGGTTTTATAATTATTATTTTTATTATTTTCATTTCTACTATTATTTATAATATTATCACTTTTACTATATTATTATTATTTTATTATTAATAATAATATTTTTATAAAGTTCTTCTTTTTCTTCGATCCAAATTATACCTGAGACTAACAACGTTAATAATACTCTCTAAAAAGTTGTGTGAAAGAAAATTGAATGAATTTTTTAAAATATTTCATTCATTCATAAATTGTTACAATTCCTTTAAAATAAGAAGCGAAAGAAATATAAAAAGACTATAATAACAACAACAAAATGAAACAATTGCGTGCAGAAGCTATTCAGAAAGCTTTTTTCTTTTATATTTTGCAACCTCTGCATTATACTTAAAATGAATAATAACACATTATAATCCTTCAGCGCTTCACCACCACTATTTAGGTACATCAATGTGCAAAAGGACTAACATTTTTTACAATTATAAAATTAAATTGCATTCTAGTGCAACGCACAGCGAACACAATGCCATGAAATCGCAAAAAAAAAGAAATAATGAAAAAAAAAAACAAAAGAAAAAAACACAAAATATAATATATTTATATATCTATATGTGTGTGTGTGTTGCTAAAGTAACATTTTATACTGGCAAAAAAATTAAATTTCTACATAAATTATACAATTATAAAACGCGTTAAAACAAAATGAATCTTGCCGAGACTAGGGCAGACTAAGTAACAAGGAATGCAAAGAAAAGGCTGAATAAGTGTACGTACACATACATAAATAAAATGAAAATGTTGGAAAGTTTAAAGAAATTTTCATCCATGTTTATATGGCGTAAGGCATTAAAAGGCACTATTTCTTCTCTGCTCTCTGTCCATTTCTCTTTCATTGTTCTTTTTCCATAAAATTGCACAGAATCAAGTGAAGAAATAAAGAAAAATAACAATAAATTGAAATAATTGTTACAATTAAAGTTTGTTTTTTACATTTTAGTAGCACTAGAAAATGTTGGTTCATTTCTGAATGTTGTAATTGAGTTTTTTTTTTTGTTTTTTGACTTTTATGTATGCGTTCTCTACTATTCACAATTAAATAATAAAAGTTTCATTATTCTTTCCCTAATTATTATGGGGTGCAAAAACAACACGCTACTTTTTGACATGTGAAAAGTTTTGCCACATGTCAAACTTGTTTTGCTCGTTCAATTAACTCTTAACAAAAGCTTTGGTAATGTTTTTTTTTTTTTTTTTCAAAAACGTATCATTTTGTAAGCAACTTGAATATACGTGAAAAGGATAATTTTGAACAAGAATTATTCGAAATGTAAAAATATTCCTTTTTTCACAAAATATTCCTTTTTTCATACCCAACACCATTTGTGGTTCGAGGATGTATAAAGTTTGTGCGAATGTATGCAACACCCAGAGGAAATTCAGATAGACTCAGCGTGTGTTGCACCGGTCGAGACAAAGTTGCTTTCTGAATCGACCTAAGCATGTTCGTTCGTCCGTCAGTCGCCTGCCTTGTGTTCAACCCACACGTCGCAATTTTCCGGATACTTTCATAAAACGCTATTGAGAATGGTTCGGATCGGACCACTTTTTCAATCACTTCCCACATAACAATTTATTTTGAAAAGTTGTTGCATAAATAACTGTATTAAACGAAGTGATGTAGGGTATTTAGTGATGAGCCCGTAGCCCGTCTTTTTTGCCTAAAGCAATAACCACAAACTAACCTAAATTCTTTTAAAAATTTGAAAAGAAAACAAGCATTACACAATAAAATTGTATATGTGTGCGACTTAAGATTTTAGATTTCGCCCACAGAAAGGGAAAAACATAAATAATAATAGTAGAATAAAAGTGATAAAAAAAAAATATTCATCTAAATTATTGAATACTTTCAAGCTCGATATGCATAAAAAACGAAAAACAAAAAAAAAACAAAAAATGTTTTAAATCCACGCAACCATACGAAAAACCACTGAACTAACTTTAAATCTAATAATAAAATGATTATCGTTTGCAAAAATTTTCATACATTTTTTGGTTGGACCGGAAAAAGGAAATTGCAAAAATTTGTGCAAAATATTTTTTGCTCTTGTTTACGTTCACTCAAATGTTCCATTACATTTTATGCGTTAAATACAAAGGGAAATGGTTTTCATAAAGTGAGCAAGAGCAACATAAATTTACGCATATTTTCCACTTGCACAAATGTCTGGCTCTTCAAAAAAAAACAGAAAAAAAATTAATTTAATTGCATGCATAAGAGGATAAGAAAAAGGAATGAAAATAATTTCTTACGCACAAGCCCCTTGTGAAAGCTAAAAGCGTTAAGTAATGATTATGTACTTACGTAGCTTGACTAGTACACTTATTTACATTTGCGCATAAATCATTTCAGTTTACAGAGAAAATTAGACGTGAAACATAATTTTACTTGCACATGCAATAGGTGGTGAGAAATAAAAAGGACTAAGCAACATCTTAAACGCAACACTTTACTTTTCATATTAGCGCAGCAAAGGGCTATCGGGAACAAAAGTACGGAGCCTCTGTTATACATTTCTTTCACATCATATATTCTACAAAGTTACGACATCTTAATCAAGCTTTTTTGTTTACGTTATTGTTTGGAGCGAAGTCACAATTGAGATAAAAGCAATGACTGCTGCATAAAATTTTCCACTTCTCTTTAAACTTTACAACATCGTGATTCGCTGATTTATTAAAAGCAAGTGGGTCTTAAAGGTGAAAGAAACCACAATGTCTTCGCTTTACATTGTGGGTACTTTTTATAACACGACACTCAGTAAATTCGTAGGATGATACACAGATGTCGGTGAAATTTTGACATATTTCGTTGATAGCAGCGATAATGGTAGTGATGGTCGTCTACATCTCTTTGTCAACCTACGAAATTATTGAGTGATGTGTTAAGTTAGCACCTGGCATGTTGGCATATTTATTTGCTTTTAGCGCCATCTTGCTTAAAATTTGACACTTTGAAAAGTTGTTTTTGCAGAGTCAATGAGTGTTTATGAAGATTATCTCATGTCAAAAATTAAAAGATATAATCCACAAAGAAAGCCGTGAGGTGTCAAAATTCGACCGCAGTATTTGCCTTCAAATGAAAACAAAATTATGTGTAGCATGCAAATGAAACGATTTTCCTATCTCACCTGTCATGTATTATTATGTGCTCAGTGACAGAATATATGAACATGGTAGGAGTTGTTTTTTCGGTTTTGATATTTACTCTCAACGAAATCGCATCGTGTTGCTAATTTGATTGATTTCATTTAAAGCACATTTTGAACTTAATAAAGTGGACAACAGATCAACTGGCATTTTGTCTGTTAAAATCTGCTTTTATTTACATTTTTTTGCACAAATAATGGCTTACGCTTACGTGCATTGTAGTTTTGTTCAATAACCAAGCGCTTTGATTATGGTAATCCGTTGGTGTTGTTCCCTGTCTCTGTTGGCCATTTTGTCAGAATGACAGTGTCGTACAAGTCCATGTATACGGTTTATGTATTTGATAACGCAAAAGACTCCTGATTACGAAAACCAACAAGACCCAGAAGAAAGGCTTTGGCGCATCGTTGAAAGGATAAAACTCGCGACTGCCAAGAGAGTGATCGTGGGTTACCGCCCTTTTTACCCAGACTAGACAAAAATATTGTAAACTGTTTACTTTGAACTTTGGCAGTTGCTTCTGATCGCTGTTCTTCTCTATTATGTCACAATTTAACGCTTTGATCTTAAAAGTGTTGCTTTTAATTCGGCTCAATCTGTATTATCGCCATTAAAGTGTAAGTAAATAAATAAAAACAAGCAAGAAAATGGGTCATCGGGAATGCAAAAGCTTCGGTCATCTGCGTTCAAAATCCAACATCCGTCTTAATATCTGACAAATGCGTCGCTGCATCTTTCATACTCATCCAACTTGTATTTTTACTAACTTTTAAATATCGCAATTAAAAACAAATTCACATAATTGTCTCATATATTTTTCTCAATTTGCTTGTCCTAAAAACAACACGCTTCCTAACTTACAACTGGCAGATATGCGTTTTCCCAACTTTGCCATTTTTCTCCTTGCGGTATGCCTAGCGTATGAGCAATAATTGTATGAGAAAATAATTTATTATATTACATCTCTCTGTTGCGAGACACATAGAGAGGGAAAAGTGAGCTATATTGTCCTCATCATATGTCGACATTATCAGCCACACATAAAGGTTAAGCGTGTTCTGGTGTGCTTGCCGATCGAAAGAGGAAGATCAAAAAGTATGTAGTTGTATGAAAAATAAAATTACGTGTTCCAACTCATTTCATATCTTGAGTGTAGCATTCGAAGAGTCAACTTTGAGCAAAAAAAATACGCCTCGTATAACATCTGCAACGGCTTTTCTTGTCGTTTTGAAAATATCATTCCGGGGAATGACATGTGCGCAAAGGAATTAATGTTTTATTGAAGGCTCGCTTGTAGTCGACTGCTTAAACGGTTCCCTATATATCCAGTGAAGAAACCGTTACTCCCTTACATCTTTTCCGATATATCTTTTTTTTTTCAAAAAGTGTATTCGACATGATTGACCCTGTGGCCTACTCTGTCCTCTAGTAAACTGATATACATCGTGTCTTTTTCAGTAAAGATTCTTCATATTGCCGACAGATAAGAAAAACATGAAGCTGCATAAGTATTGACATATATCGACTTCCTGCCAATCGCCTTACTGTGTCGTAGAATGTCTTTACTCGCTATTTTCAGTAGAACGTTACTACGATGGACTTCACACCTGAAGTCTAGTACCTATAATGTATTATACAGATCTATTAAATATAAAAAAGCAAAATGTTGTTTGCTAAGTTTCAACATTATTTCTTAGGCAGATGTTTTGACAAAAAAGGCAACTTAATAAAAACGCAAGCGAATTGAGTTACTGGAGAAATAATTTCCGATGTACGTAATGCCATTACATCGACTCATTCGGTTCACCAGAAATGGAATAGATATTTATGTGAAATATATGAAGAAGTAAAAAAAACAAAATATACTTTTTATGGGCAACTTTTTTTTTACTTTACATCAATATATTATTAAAATATTGCTTACATATTTAATCGTTTTTAAAAAAAATTCACAAAGTTGTTTTGGCGAAATCATGGACACTGTGTATGAGCTGACATTAACACGACTGATACTCTTCAATGCGTTTTCTCATTTGTACAAATGCAATGACAAATTAATATACTCTTTCCTGGCACACATAGATCAGTAATTCCCGGGAATGATACTAATATTTTCAGACAGAGTCATCCCGATGCGATCCTATGCCTATCAACATTGCTTTCTATTTGGATCATTTGTTTACCAGCTGAAGGAATTTTAGCAACGATTCTTTTTTTACTTTCCACACAATGGATAACTCAAGGCTTCCTTTTTGATGGGAAAAAATACCATTCAAACTCAACTTTGTCCTGAAAAAATTTCAAGGTAACTCTTATCTTTCGAAAATCACAATGCGCCGTTGCTTTCATTTTGAGGCAGATCGTATGGACGCCGATCATCCTATAGGGAGTACTATTAAGCCAGAGAGCATGAAAAAATGCTGAAAATTATTCTCGATAGTGAGAAAGTTATCAAGCGAAGGCTGACATCGTAGAGATATCAAAGGGCCGGCCATTCATCTCTTTGTCTGGAAACTCGACCATGATCAAAGCGCTTCTCAAAGGGGTACAGCGCTTCCTCACAATGAAATCTAAAAGTATCAACATGTTACTGATCCAGAATTCGCAACGGCGTTCAGTGACTATCAACAGTTGGGAAATTATAAAAGGATGCTTCAGGAAAAAAATTTGAACTAAATGTTGACATGGTTGCGGAAGCTAAAGATGGATTATTAGATAAGCGTTACACCGACTGCATCGCTCTTGAAGAAGACCATTTCGACGTATTAAGTCTAATTTTAGAAGAAAAAAGTTTTGTTTTCTGACATCATCCCGGTAATTATTGGCCTGTGAATTAAAATTAATTAAAATTATATATATACAATATATACAATATATATATATATATATGTATGTAGAAATATATTTCAGAATTTCATAATAAGCGTTTTTTGGTTTACTTTGAGTTTCTTTACATATTCGACATCAAATAATCATTAATTAATTTTTGTCATTTTATCTTTGACGAGGCATCAGCACTAAAACTGTTTTTTGCATTTTATTTGTTAACCTTTTTTTATGTTCTCGCTATACTACATATACTACGTATATGATATCATTTCTAATTAGCGATTCATTGTTTCAGCGCACATGTTGTGTTACAACATTCAGTTTTTTCCTATATTAACTTTTTTCTTTTATATATATTTTTTTTTATAATCTGCGGGATTTTTACGTTCACTCAATGGAATTTAATATTTAATTTAATTTCTTTCTATGGCTTTTATTTGATTACTTACATGCAAATTATATATGATTATGCTGATTTTCGCTGAAAACGTAGTTCGAGCAATCTACACATGTAAATTAAAAAAGCGGAAGTAAAAAAAAAAGAACAAACTAAATTAAAGCAAAATTGTTAAATTAATTTAAATATAAAACGTAATGGTTTTTATGATTTCTCGTCTTTGTGTAAACCACAGTGTTATTGTGATTGTCAGTATCATCAGACAGTTATTTACAGACAATGCTCCTATCATTTAATTAAATGCAAAATGTTTAATTAACACACAATTCAGGTGCAATAGTTACAGTTGCAGTCGGGTTGATTTCCCAACTTAGTCAATACAAAATGTTAAAAGGCTCTTAATAATCTGCATGCTTTACACTGGTGTTACACCGCGTGGTACAAGGATATATTAAGTTTTGGTGCATGAACGCAACATGCACAAGGACTTTAGACAGACGAATTTTTTATTATATCAATCGATTCAGAAAGTGTTTTTAAGCTTGTCTGTCCGTCTTACATTCTTGTGCTCAACTTATAGGTTGCAATTTTTTTTTTGATGAAATTTGGTACGCACACATGTTTTGGCGCACGGATTAACGTCGTTAAAAATTGTTCTGAGCGGGCCACTTTTTTGACCAGTTCCCATATAAATCCTCTTTTTAAAAAGTCGATATATGAATAACTTTGTTAAGCGATGTGGTGTAAAGTATTGGAAGGTGGGCCGTGCCTTCTTGTACTATTTTTATTTGCTAATTGTTCGCTTAAAATATTTTTTCGTATGCCTGAACGCAATGAAAAAACGAAATACTTGCACAAGATTTTAATTCAATATATTTTATACGCTGGAAGTACAAGTTTTTTGCTTATTTTGGAATCGGATCGCTTTTGGATCAACTCGACCGTTATTTGAATATGTTGCTCGACAGAAATTTTTCGAACAAAAGATTTCTGATTCGAGTAAAAGAGTGCGTAATTTAACGACAGCTGCGAACTAACTACCCGTTACGGCGAGTCGACATCGACAGCCATGCCTCGTCTTGTGGGCTTAATTTATCCTGTTCGCTCATATTCTTACGTTAATGTTTTATAAAAGATCCTAGTAACCTTTTGCCCTTGTTCGTTGTAGGCTTGGTCATAGGTGAACGGAAACAATTCTTAAGTTTTATCTGACACCACAATCCTTAAGATTTTTTACTGCCATAAGGGAAACATGTCGGCTACAGATTTAACAACTTGCTAGGAGTGAACGTGTTGGGGTATGTTCGGGATTGTCGAGAAAAAACTCTTTATTTTCAATCGTAGCATTTCGAAACACGCAAAAAAATGGATAGATAAGACGTATGTACAATCACCGATTCGCTACGACCAGAAAATGATACGTTTTGTTTGGTGAATCCAGATGGGTTTGGTGAAACGGTTAAACCACACGCTATCAACTACAATTAATCGATATGTGAGAAGTTTGCTGGGAAAGGTGTGATAGCAAACTGTAAATGATAATAAACTTCCTACTCTGAGACCTTAACGAGCTGCAAAGTTCAACGACATCACCTTTCCAAATTAATTCGATTACTCTTTGGACACATCACAATCACCGACCAATATAAATATGCTCTTGCTGTGTTGAAAATGATAGCTCTTTTCTCTGCCTGTTGGACTTCTATCCTTGCCTTCATAATTTAAGAACTTGACCCTTCCATTGTGCAAAATCTTGGAGATTCCGTTGACTACAACAATTTACCCTCTATCTCCAGTGCGCTAAACTTTCTAAAGCAATCTAAACTTTTCAACCATAGATAAACTTACATGAAATTGTAAGTCTCCTACACTTGCACATCCTCGCAAAAGAACAATACTACTTAATTTGTAAGAGGCTTGAAAGCTCGGCAGTTTATATAGGTTTCTCCGCATCTTTTTTAGCTTGTAATTTTTTTTATTGTAAGTTGAGTATTAAAATAAATATGTAAATAACTCAAGTTCTTGGATTTTGTTTTTTTAATTATTAGAAATGTTGTCGCAATTGTTTTGATTAAGGACTTCGGTTCGGGCCCATTTTCATGAGGAGTTTCACATAAGACTATCCGCTATTTTGCTTAATTTCTTCATTTCAAATTCAAATTTATCATCAAACTATTTTCGACATTTGGAAGTTTTTGTACAAGTCGCTAAATGGTTTCTTTCATTTTTCGTTACAAATGAATCCAATTATAAACCATTTATGTGCGTCATATCGTCACCGCATAACATAAACCATAGAATCTTATACAAGTGAAATTTTGCATCTTGTGCTAAAGAAAAATCATCTTTGCATACATTTGAATTTACACGCCTCACTCTGAGTTAACAACACCAATGCAAACATAGATGCGCATGGACGCATTTTATAAAATACAGCTTTGATGGCACTAAAGGACATTGTTATCTACCAAGCAACAATAAAATACCAGAGCTTAAGTAAAGTAAACGAACGCCTCTGTTGTATACAATGAGATCGCATATAGCGATTCACAGGAGACCTTTTCTTCTTTCTTTTGTTTTTTTTGTGCTTTATATCAAGAGAGAAATAAAGATATCAGCAAACCAAAGAATGCATCAATTTTACTTAAGTTATATAAAATGATGACAGGTCAAAGTCTATTCTTTGAATTCTACTACCAGACTACTGCCGCGCGCTGAAGCTAACGCTGACGCTGACGTTGCTGCCGCACCAGATGTTGAATTAATAAAAACAGACAACAACTGTATCCAACTTTGACTAGGCCGTCGCGCTGTAAAATAATATTAAAGAAATTAAAAGAAATGTGAAACTCACGAATGACAGCGATGGAGGTATGAAACAAGACAGTTTAAGTAGCTTTAAACTTAATGCAATGAACAACTTTTTCAATTTGCCAAAGGAGAAAAACGCGTTTGCGTTCGCGTTCGCGTTCGTTTATTTTAACGTATCCTGCATATATGCATACACTATAACTGAAAAAAAGAAAAAATTAAATTTATAAAGAAAATCGAAAAATGCAAAAACAAAAAAAAAAAAAAAAATAAATAAATAAAAGGGAGAAAGAACGAGAAAATGACTGCAAGAAATATATTTTAATTTAAAAGAATTGTTAAAAGAAACAAACATAAATTTTTTACACAAAAATGTAGACAAATTTATTTTTTCTGACGTTTATGAGTTTCTTGTTAAAAGTGCATATTCACCGATGCATACATACGTCTAGTACATGTAATACTTTCTTATAATAATAAGATTGCATATAAAACTGACACAAATACATGCATTTGTAAGTGATGATATTAAGGTGGGACTTGGTCTACGGTCCGTGGAAAAAAATATGAAATGAAAAGAGAAGAAAAAGATCCCCTGGATTTTTCTACGATTTGCTAAAGTGTCAGTGACATATATACACTCATATGCTTCCTATACATGTACATATACATACCTATGTATAAATATATAATATGATAGCGTACTGGGATTTAAAACTAAAAAAGATTGAAAATATGGAATAAACACAATCAGAACCGAAAATATGAAAGCGAAAATATAAGGAAATACTGACAAGAGGGAAAAACAAGGATGTACAGCGATATCTTCAAAATGTTCTTTTCGTTCTTTTGTCTCAAAATTTTACTTTGCCTGTCGTAGACAGGACAGCACTCTTGGTTAACCAAAACAGATTGTCAACGTGGCAAAAGTTATATGTGCAAAAAACCAAAAAAGAAAAAAGGAAGAGGCAACTTCAAAAGAATGAGAGAAAGACACAAAATTTCCATAAAATATTATAAAATAAATTAAAGTGTGTGTGTACGCTGTGCATATATATATAAATATATATATATATATATATATATATATGTGTGTGTGTGTGTGTATGTGTGTATTCACAGATACCTTTACTTAGTCATCGAGCTGTTGTTATCGTTATTTTTGTTTTTGCGATTGCCGTAATGTAGTCTATTTTGGAGAGTTCCTCGGTAAGGTAGTGAGTGAGTGTATTTGCTAAATACACATCAGCACTCTGAAAAAAGCACGAATATGTACACATAACTGCATAAACAGAACAAGCACAGACACAGGATTGTTAAAAATATTAAAAAAAATTTTTTTTTTTTACACCCGTCCGTATAAATATGAAGCATGTTAAAGTCGACAACACGGCTGTGAAAGAAAGTCATAATCATTATAAGTAAAATAATAGGTATCAGTTAAGCTACGTTCCTTATTCATAATTAAAGGGATTGAGTCAGCGTACAAACTGTTTGTTCTTATTTGCAAAAAAAAGACGTGATTTTCTCATTCAACTATCATTGTCATCACAAATCGCTTTCGATTCTTTTTCGAATATCGTGTAAATGAAGCCAAGGAGAGGGACAATGCATTTCTGAGAGCGCAACTGTGATCTTACCACAGAATATAAGCGTTTTCATAAAATTCTCAATTACCTATCACAGTAGGGAGACTTCATCTTTTTGCAACGTAGTGCGATGCTTACATGGAAGGTATCCACCGGAAAAACCGACTAAAAATGAAAAATTTAATCTTTTGAAGAATTTATGATAAAAAATGGTTGCAAAGAGGAGCACTTCATTCTTGTCAATTTTATTGTCTTTTCAGTTGCACTTCATTTATTTTTATTAAAGTGCAGATGTCTCCCAGGGCTTTAGGTGGATATCTGCCGTGAAAGCTTAACCCTTAGCCCGAGTGGCACGGACACTCATCGCTCCTAAAGTGGTTTGGATATATTTGAGTACAAGGGCGTGCCCCCTTCCCTCCCATCTCTCTCTCTCATCCTACCTTTCTGTGGGTAATGGCCAAAGAAAATAAATAACCTCTTCTTCCGATCTCGACCGACGACAAACTACCGCAATTAACCGTTCTCGCTGTTAGATGTAATCTGGACGATTACCTTGAAATATCGTCACAATCACGGTGCCAGAAAAAACTACAAGCAAAAAAATCCCTCTAGTCATATACGAAAAGTGTTCAAGTACAAGAAAGAAATGTAAAAATGTATAAAGTTAAGCATATTCCTATATAAAAATACAAAATCTTTTATTACCAAACATTCTCCTGTTCTCAAGTCTTCTTACCCCTACCATCACCGTTAGAGTCTTTAAAAATATTCAAAAATCGGGAAAAGTTAATGGATTTAGGAAAGCATCTCAAGGGAACTTGTGTTGTAAAGGCTTCACGTTCGAGCAGCAATCGGCCTGGACTTACATGAAAGAGTTTTTGTACTTTCTACGTCACTATATTTTAATAAAGCAAATCGTGTGGAATACAGCCTGTACAAGATTTACTGCCATATACTGAACAACACCACGCAGCCATCACAAACCATAAGCTTTATTATTTAAAGCAGCTTTCGTAACTTAATGCCGCATCCTAACCCTATTTTAAAACTTAATTAATATTGAAGAGCTTTATTGTGACTATTGATGTGAAAAACGAAATTTGATATAAAGTTGCAAAAACTATTAGAACAAAACGCAGTTTAGCTCTTATGATTAGTGACGAATCATAACGCCCGAATATGGCTGTAAATCAACAAAGCAGGCTTCATTTGAGAAGATTAACCGCAGCAATGCGTGGCGTTCGCAAATATATAATAGTTTTGTAAAAGAACCCCCTGTTTGGAATAGCAAGCGATTTGAAATCATTCTTTGATGAGATATGAATCGTTGCAAGTGTTGCGCCCTTCGATAGTGACAAAGTTAAAATAGCTCTTTCGAAATTCCAAAGTTCGAGCACACGACACCGCAATACAATTCAAAAGAAAGAATTTAAAATTGATTTAATCTCTTAATAAAATCGAGATTTAATCGAATAAAGGTATAAAATTCGTTATAAACCTCTTTTTAATATTCTCTCACTTAGTTAGTTCTTAAACAACCTAGAAAAACGCAAGGCTGGAAGGAGTAGAAATAGAAAGCAACAAAATTTTCTATGAAACCTTACTATCACATTGCCAGAAATACACTTAGGTAGGCAAGTTTATACATGTGTTTAAGTTTGTCTTACTGCAGCATAATATTTTTTTTTTTTTTTCTCATTTTTTGAATAAAAAATATACATTTGTGTGTACATGTTGATGGGCTTGCATTCATTCGCACGCTCATACACATACATGTCTAGTGAGTGGCAACATCATCATCAGTTCGAGTGTAGTTCAAATATCACACCTACTACTCTTTGTAAAGCACATGAGTGCGAGGAGTATGTTTGCTAAGCTCGTTTATAGACAAACTTTCTGTTATACATATGCTATACATTTGTATATTTATAGTTGAATAAGTGTGAGTATAGGTATATACATATATATATATATATATATGCGTGTGTTTGTGTGTATGTATATGCGCACTTTTTCAACAACAAGAGTATATCTTTATTGCAGATTCTGTAGCTGTCATTGCTATTGAATTATGCAAACATTGCTCTTTAGAGTGGTGTTTGAAATTAAGTTCTTGCTCGGTTCAAGTTATTCGTTTTTCTTTGCTTCTCTCCATATTTTGTTGTTGCCATATATTTGCTGTTGCTGTTGCTGCTGCTGCTGCTGCTGCTGCTGCTGCTGCTGCTGCTGCTGCTGCTGTTTTCCTATTTTCTCATGTATAAATTGGTATGGATTTCTGTTTCACAAAAATTGTAAGACACCGGAGACTTGAAATTCATACACTTTTGAATATAATGAACATTTGTGCATAACATATGTGTGTACGCATTGCATTTATTTAAAAACGATTTTATGACATCGCTCAAGAATGAATACATAAGAACGGAATAAAAAGTTTATATTCGATTTAAGCCGAGTTTTTCGAAGCTCATTATCTAATTTAGACAGACGTGTATATGGCTTAGCACAAACTTCTTCCAGCTATGTATGTATGTATGTAAATTTCAAGAAATTTCAAAATGAAATTTATGTTTGATATTAAACTTTTCATTGCCTAAAATTAATTATATCGTCGAATGGCGACGACCAACAACACATCATTTCCCGCGGCAAAAGACAATACGACATTACGTGAGCAACAGACAAAACGTGAATACATTAAAACCTAATCCAGAAAATATAAAAAATAACTTCTGCTTAACATTTCAATTATTATGTCAAGATTTTCTGTTAAAACGTTTCGTTTTATGCGAAAAGTGGAAGATAACGGCGGGACGGTCATATGTCAAAAATTTCATTACTATACATATTTCTGATGTTAGTTCCGAATTAACCATTTAGAAATAAAAGAAAGTAGTAAGTGGATGAAAAGTGCCCAGCTTGAATTGAATATTAAATACTCGGCAAACTGTTATCACATGTCATATATGAGGAGTTCCGAAATATGTGCGCAATGGACGCATAATCAGTTTTAGCTTTAAGGATAGCATATATTACATTATTTAAAACAAATCGTGTAAAATGAAAAAACTCAAAATATTTTCCTAGAAAACCGTACAAAAAAAGTAATAACAACTCGTTCTCATTCCACGAAAAAGAAATTAAAATTAGTGTACAGTGGATATTCAGTGCATAAGTACAACATACAAAAATTTAAATCAATTTCGCAACTCTACCTAACACACGTCGTTAACACAGGTGCGGACACAGACCGACTGAGTTCTGATCACAGTGTTCTCTCGATTCTATTTTGTTGCTACACACATACATTTCTGCGAGACACTCCCAAAATTTAAATTAAAAAAAAAGTTGTTGCTCTTTTGGAAAAACGTATATGAAAGGCAGTAGAGAAAAGCAACTCTTACGTTGACTATCGGGCAAGGAAGCTCGTAGAGATCGTTAGCAATAGTCCTTACCTATTAACATGCGTCTACCCGTTTGGCCAATCATTTTTTCCAGCGTAAATGACGTTCTTACTCTGCATTTGCGACTATTTATGCAAAACTGAGTCTGGTTGTTGTTATGTTGTTGTTATGTATGCATGTGTGTAGCTATTATACAATAATTATAATATGTTTAAAATAATTCAAAGAAATGCTGTGTCGTCACATTTTTATTTCTTTCAATAATACATTTTTAATGATTGGGGACCATTTCAGGGATTATTTGATTATTTTCTAGGCCCCACTCCAAGGGGTAACTTTCAAACTAGTAAAGTTTTTGCTTCGAAGACGATGATATCTTTACAATTTCCCGACTCGTTCTCTAAAATGAACTGCATTAGAAATGTTAGATCTGTGATAGCGTAAAGGGTAAAGATAAAGGGCAAAGGGTATCGATTTCGATTATGTTGTTATTGACAAAACCCTCTAAGGTAAACTAACTTTGGCTTAATTTCATTTATTATGGGTTCTTAAGAGGTAAATAAACGCCAACTTTCTCCTCCAGGTACTTCCGATCCACGCTGAGGTCTTAGTATGAATAAATGTGCACACAATTAAAATCTTTATATAAAGTGTTAAGTTTTCGTTGAAAGAGTGACTATACATAGTTAGCCGCAGCTATAGGGAGCACTCAGCCTCAGCACTCAGGTAAAGGCTTATCGACTGAATCCCTTTTTCCTCATTTCCTTGACCGTCGTGTAAAAGAAAGAGAAAAAAAACAAAAAATCTAAAATGATCAAAATATTGAAGAAAGGAATTTTTATTTGAAATCAGGGAAAGAGCATAAAAATAAAAACATTACATTGCTAAGTTTGGAATATTCATTAGAATATAGCTTCTAGTTGTTTATCACATTTCGAGGCTATTTACTTTACAATGAAAATATTTTCCTGTAAGATTTTAAATGGCTTTTAAAGTTATAACCTCTGTCTTTATAAAAATTTTCAAAAAAAAAAAGGACCAACAAAACACGCATGCACGCACTCAAAGTAAAAAAACGTATGTGTTTAAAAATACCGCTGATATAATCATGTGATGGGCAGCAGGCAAACAAACGGACTAGCAAACAGAAAGAAAAAAGAAAAAAAGAAAAAAAAGAAAAAAAAGAGTTCATATGGGCACAAAAAGCCTCAATTCAACCGAACAAAAGTTAATTAAACTTTTGTAGTTCATGTTACAGACAATTAACGGTATATGCACGCACATTGTACGTAGGCCCACATACATGCATATAAACATAAGCGCATATGTACGCATGGCGTGGCACAGGAAAAGCGATAACCAAAATGCGGGTTTATTTTTATTTTCATTTTTTTTTCCATATAGCTTTTCTGCCAATAACTACAACCAAAATAGCGGCTACACATTATTGAAAAACTGATTCATTACTCGTTTTGTTCCACTATGGTTCCAATAGCAAGCAATGCAGCAAACTTTTCATGCAAACAAAACAACGATAAATGCAGTATAGTAATAACAAAAACTATGTATGTATGGATTGTACAGTTAAAAGTGTGACTGTGTGTGCAAGTCCCGTTGTCTATATTTTTAATAGTTTTTGTTTTCAGTGAGGAATTTTGTTCTCTCCTTTTCTTTCTCGTTATTGCTGCTGTTGCTGTTGCTCTAGCTGTCGCTGTCGCTGTTGCTGTAAAAGACACATGTCGCTTTAACAAAGTATAGATTATGATAAATGAGCCAAATGATGGTGAATTGTATGCCACGGAAAAAACAACGAAAAATCTTATTTAATAAAGAAAGTGAGTGAAACGTGCAAAAAAAAACAGTATTTATCAGTTTTTAAAACAAAAGGGAAAATGGAGGAAAATTAAACAATAACAAAGTAAGGAAAAGAACTACATAAAGAGGAAAGAAAAACCCCAGGACAAGCATTTAAATTACAATATGACAATATGTCAGGGTAATGCATTTTATTAAAAATAAAAATATCCTGTATAAGCGTGTGTGATCTAGATTTTTTTTTATTTATTTTTTTTTTTTTTATGTTTCAGTTCAGCCGTTTCGTATGCTCTTTTTCTTTCGCTCTTTCGCTCGCATATCTGTAATGAACGTTCATGTGTAACGGAAACCATTTAACATAAATTCGCCAATGGCGTTAATACAGCCGTTATTACTTTGAAATGTTAAAGTAAAGAATACAAACACTCACACGAAATCACGCATGGAAAGCATGGTAATGCTTCAATGCAAACGCATTCTTACATACATCCATACATATGTGTACGCAAAGTAAAAAAAAAAAAATAAAAAAAAAATAAACGGAAACAAGGCACGCTATGGTAAGCTTTACCACGTAAAATTGGCTGGTTTGTATCCGGCGGTCAGTTAACTGTCAGTCTTTTACAGTCGGTACATACATATAAATGCACACACACACATAATTCTATATATATATATATATATATATATATATATATACAGGGAGAGGACAAGTGTGCGTGTGTGTGTGTGTGCATGTGTGTATATAAAGTTTTCATATTTGCATTTTAATTAAAAATTTACATATATGCACACAATCCGTTCGTTCATTTATATATGTATGTGTATATATATATATATATATATATATATATATAGGGATGCACTTACATGTGTGTATATTGTGTGCAAATACATATATACATGTAGGCATATGTTTGCTCAAACCATGACAAACATCGTTATAAGCTCGCCTATATTCTACATGCACGCTCTCTAATATACACCCGAAAACTTCAATCAATATTTAACGCAAACGCACACATGCACACATGCACACATACATCTACATATATGTCCAATTTAACAGCCGTCCACTGCGTTGGTCAATCTGTTGACTTGTGTTCATCAATATGGATTTTTGTTCTTTTGTTCTTCTGTCTTTTTCTACTTTTTGACTACAAAACTTTACAGATTATTCGATATTTATATGAATTGGTCGGCCTATCAAAAACTTTGGTTAAATTTTATTTAACTTTATAACTTTTTGATTTAATTATTGAATCACATGGTGGCAAACGGTCTATTGTACGCAGGATAATCGATTCTCATTAACTTGATATTAATTGTAAAATGCATTATCTATCATCTTCTTTTTTTTTCCTAACTAACTGACTAGTACGTGCGTGGCGCTAAATTACGTCAACGAACTTTTCGAATTTTGCCGGTAGATGAACAAAAGGAATGAGCCCCGTCAATGCTTTGAAAGGCTACTTAGCTTCATTTTCACCATGAATGATCTATAATTTAAAGTCAAATTTTTTGCGTTAAGTTATATTAAGAATAGCAATCGATAATGTGGGATGTAAGCAAATAGCGCTGTCCATGGTATGGAATGACTCACGGAAGATCGAAAATATTTGTCAGTTGAAGAATTAATATAAACGACAAATAAAAAGCGAACGTATTAAAGTTTAATAAAATCCTAATCATCACGTGCTTTGCGGGGTCCGTTTCTATGTGAGATTTGAAAAAGAAAGAAAAAAAATTCGTTGCATAATTTAGGCTCTGCTGTCTTTATACCCGAAACCCAATCTTTCGAACGAAAAAGAAAAAACTCCTGGATGTGCTCAAAGCATATCCTGATTTATCTTTTGTGTCCTTTATCTACCATTGCAGTGGCCATAAACAGATTTGAAATTGTGCAAATTCTTCATTATTGAAAGGTTACCCAGAGATTTCAAGTCGACTTTTGCAATTTGATTTTCTTTGTGCATTGAGCAAATAGGAAGTTCAACTGACTATATGCATGTAGATTCAAACATTAATGCAGCAACACTCAATATGCTTTTGATTACTACTAATAAGAATAAAGCTACTACTGTGCGTTCTATTAAAATTGCCACTCGTGCATCTCCGATTTGTGTGTTTAATTACGAACCTGTACAACAAGTTGATTGTGAACAATGCTTTTGCTTTAAACACCACAAAGCTGTTTGTTGTTATTGTTTTCTATGTAATAGAACATTTCACGTTGATATCCATGTTGATTATAATGGCGTAGCCTTGCATGTATGATGCATGTAAAGAGTGAGGAAAAATTCCTTTTTTTTTTTTTCAAAAATGATCATCGTAATAACGTTTCAGGCAGAAATGTAAGTGCATCTACATTTTGATGTTATAACCACGTCAATGTACGTTACATTCCATTTACAATTTCATGAACTTTGATGAAAGATGCATAAGTTCTCTGTATGGATGAATTGAAGCCTATGTGCGCATGCTTTTTGCTGTTGAAGGAATAATGAACATATTTAATGCAATCTTATGCCAATAACAATCGTTTATGTTATCATTTCGAACAGCAACAACAAAAATGCTTAGCTACAGCATATGAGAAACTTTATAAAATATTTATATAAATGCTTAGCAGATTGTTTGATTGCATGCGTTTGTATTCTATGTTAGTTTCATTTGCGTATGTTTGCGTATTGTGCTTCGATTGATCTATGTATAAATCCTTTCACATAGCATATTGTTCGTTCTATACACGTCCTCATGCAAATATGCCCGTTGAGTTGTCTGCATGCTCATCTTTTATTACATATGCGTACCATTGTTTGTTTAAAACAAAGATGTCTATTTTAGAACTTCATTAGTAATATCTCGATGAACGTATGCGTTTGTTAGTGTGGATGCGTATGTTTGATATGTGCATACGCCTTTGCAATACAATATCTATTGGTTGCCTGCTTGCCTGACTTTCTGCTATGTTTGTACCTTTATCGTACTTTATAATTAATAATTCAATTTGAATTTAATATCAATCATACGCCCAAGAGGCCGTATGGTACAAAAATACATGCATGCATTTATTATATGCGGATATGAAGACAACAAGCCTTACTCTTTATATCTAACAGATGGGTCATTAATTCCCGGAACCGATGAATAGATGTGTGGCTTTTATAATAAAATATTCATATTATTCTTGGACAACGCCAATCCGTAATCGACACTTGTCGAAACAACAATTTGTTGCTGATTTAATTTTAATTAAGATAACGTAAACGCCGACGGTGCTAAATGTGCAATAGATGGATAGGTTATACTGGAGAACATTAAAAATTGAAAATATGAAAATTATTGAACAATAATCTAAAAGTGAAGCTGCAAAAAATATCTGGCTTGCTGAAAATGTTAAAAAGGCTGTGTTGTCATTACTCTCTTCTAGAAGGAGACCGCTCTCTCTTCATAAGTGCATCGTGAAGCAAGTCGAGGACTATAAGGGCAAACTAAGGACATATTGCTGTTCCATCGTAAGACATGAAAAAGCTGGCCGTACGTTAAGTGACGGTTGTGCGCGCACAGAAGTAATAACACCAAGTCACAAATCGGTGGATGCAATGACAAAATTGCGTGAATGGAAGTCCGATTTTCCCCTTCCGCTGGCATATTCTCCAGATCATTTCCCCACCGAGGGTACTATTTTGCCCAGATCTGGAAACTACGGTTTAGGAGACTAGGTTTAGATTATATTTATATTACATGAAGTTATTGCGGAAACGGGGACACATTTTGAGAACATCGTCAAATCTTTTTACAAACAAGTAAGAATACTATAGTGGGCGAGGGCCTACTATTAAATATCCTACAGCACTTCGCTCAACGACTTTTCATAATCAGGCGTTATATGGAAAGTGATCGAAAAAGTGGTCCGATGCGATCCATTTTCTACAGCGTTCATTCTTGGGCCAAAACCAATCGGGGTGTACCAAATTTCATCACAATATTTCATATAACGCGACACTTAAGTTGAATACAAGAAAAGAATCACTTACTCAATTGTTAAAATAAGAGGTCGATCTATCTCAAATGTTTCTCGGTGTTGCATAAGTCCGCAAAGACTTAATATGTCCTGGCATCACAAGCGATGTAGGCTATGAAAAGCTATGGTAAGACAAGCAACAATGGTTAGACAGATTGTATGACTCTTGAAGAAAACCGTATTAATAACTAAAATGAGTTTTCTCACTCCGTCCCAGGAATTATTGATCGGCGTGTTACTCGTATTTATTGCTGTTGCATATGCATGCGTTTATGCATTGTGTCTGTTTAGAGTGTTGATTAGTTTAAAATGCAAATTAGTTGAAAATTCTAATTAAATCTTTATTACTATTACTAGGGATTTGTGGAAAGTAAAAGAAAAGTTGGAAACTCACACGCATGCACAATTACAATTAAAATAGGCTTTCACTCGTTTAATTTAAATATAATAAGGAAAATTTTTATTAAAGGAAGTTTTTGAAATAAAAAATAAATGAAAATGTGTGAAAATTTTCAAGTCACAGAATTTTGAATATAAAAAAATTTTAAATCGAAAAAGTGATATAGAATTTTTAATAGAAAAATTTAATGATAGCAAATGCAATATGTATAAAATGCGGAAAAGGATGTGTTTCGTACACGATCTAACTGTTAGTTCCATCGTCCCAGTGTGCAGGCATACTGCGTAGTCTGCAACAACCACTAACAGTAAGCGATTTTCTATTTAAAACAAACAACGACCTTGTCAATCGTACATAGATCACTTGAAGACCTTTCTAGCTAATCTTTCAACACTGCGAGCCAAAAGATGTTTAGCACCAGCAAAGTCTTCCATTTGGTTTTATGTGAATTTTTCCTCTTTTACGCAGAAACCGTATAAACCACTTTAAGGTTTATATCCAAGCAAAGGAAAAAAACAAACCAAAATCCATTTAAAAAATGCTGCCATGCATTGATATCATTCTTCATATCGCACACACACAAGCACACATATGTATATGCTCGTATGAGCCGCATATCGATATATGTTTTGCTTTTTTCTTCGTGAAGTACTCTCTAACACATGGAACTTTTACAGTTCATTTTCAGCAACTTTCCCTTGAACTGTCAATACATATTATCGTTCAAAAGGAATTTTCAAGCACAAAATGCGATTAATTAGCTTTTTTCATAATATGAGTGCGTGGATGATAGAAGCAGACGTGTGTGCGAGAGGGGCGCCTTCAATTTTCAAAAAACTAAAAGCAGGCATCATGCATGAATAAAAAAAAAAGAATAAAGATTTTGTATAAAAACTGAAAAGTGCTTCAACTTTGTTGAAAACTCCCTGTCGCTGTCACAATCAAACAACATTATTCTAATATTATGAACTTCACCTGGCGTTAGAACTCTGGTGAGAGAATGTTTCAAAATCAATTACACGTCAACATCAATAATCTTGGGCTACAAGGCTTAGTGTCCTTGGCAAAAACACAATTTACTTTCATAGTGTGATGTATATAATATATTAGTCCGCTTGAAATCGTACGACATCAGGCAAATGTTGAGGTGCCGTGTGCCAAAATCAATTTTGCGAGAACATGAATTTTTCAAACCTCTCTCTGTGCATTTACAACTTACGCTTTTGGTGTAATTAAAGAGTTGATGCGAACAGTGCGGACAAATTAATATTACGAAATCAATTTAATTAAATTGTAATAATTAATTATTTTAATTATAACTAAAACCTATTGAATGCTTAATTGTAAATAAGTTTTGTACGACTCTGCTTTTCTTTCTATTCCAGATTCGTTTTCCAAAACCCTAAATAGAAGAAAAACAAAACACAAGTGAGTAAAATAAATCAATAAATTTTGGCTTAAATTTCCGTTAAACAAATTTAATTTAATAATTAATGAACCGGGAAATCCATTATTCTTTTGCATTTTTTGCAAAAGAAAGTAGAAAGGATCATAAACCGAGCAGCTCTGTTTGGTATATAATTATTTTCTTGCGAGAGGTTTTCAAAGAAATAAGTATTGAATGCAGATCCCTTCACACATTTTAGTCCTTTACCATCTAGAATTAGTTTCATTGGTTTGGTTCAGGTAGGAGGAAAAATGTATTAATAACACTATCACTACTATGCTCAGCATTGAGGAATACGACAGATGGGCGTGTCACTATACAGTAAACACTGTAGATTGGTCCCGCGCTATATAAATCCGCTGTTGTACGAGTCACTTAGATTATACAAACACTATTTTTGTGCCCTTGGGTAGTAAACGTTTTTTTTTACAAGAAATGCATCAAAATCTGTCAGCACATATTTTTTTCATTTCTTTCCTGGATGTAATCATTATACCAATTGTTGGAGCTGAAACCTAATAAAATCGTAACATCTCTCTCACCTTTACGGTTTTATATGAGTCTGTTTTAGCGTATTGGACAAACGTTTCCTAACGCTTCTGGGGTATAAATAGTAAAACTTTCAAATTTTCATACGTAATAGGTTTGCAAATATCAAACCGGAATTTTCTATTGGGTGACCCTAACACTAAGAATAAGCAGCTGTGATACCAATAGACTTTTCAATGCAAAAATACTTTGCCTATCAGCAAAAACGTTAAGTTTGGTGTCAAATAAACAACATTAGGACACAGCGACATCATCTTTATCGACTTTAAAACTGAACCGCTTTGGCAGGAAGACGATATTCTATGCCTAATCGGACCGGAAGCGCCTCTTTTGTTATTTATTACCTGTTAAGGTATCGTAAAACGCTTAATGCCAAACACGGTCAACAACAATTGATCGAGCGAATTATCAAAAATGCAACACCAGGTACTTTTTCCATCCACAAAACAAAACCGGTTCGCGACACGTTGCAAGCGCTTAACTGGGAAATGGAAAATGGGTTTGCCTATGCAGCTTACTTACTGCACTCAAGTTCTTGTGGTTACCACTTCTTTACACCGAGCGAAACCCGCACTCACTGAGCAGCCCTTCACTTTTTGGTTTGCTTAAAAGAATAACACTTTCTTTGGCATGGCATCCACAAACTATCAGACGACTAGCGATGAGCAATAGTTCAATTAAACTATCAAAGTATGCTTTTCGTTCAATAAACGTATATTTTCTATAAAAAAATTTCTCTTTCGTATGTACCTAGAAGGTAGTCCATGATGAATTTCGCTCATCACCTAGTTGACGCATGGACCTTTGTGAAAAGTATTTCGCGTGATAAAAAGACAATCTATCTCCTATAAATAATTCGATAAGAAAACCTATTTCCTGACAATGTATAATAAAGCTAAGCATGCATATCCATACGTGTACATAAAAGACCCCCTTTACGTTTTTAAACTATTTTATATACGACATAAAGGTTTTAGCGTGAACTCTGTAAAGGTGAAAGAAAAGCGTATAGGAAAAGATATAGACTAAAACAAGACTTACATAAACAATATCGTTGCAAATTGTGCAACCTTTTCTGTTGACGAACATGGGAACATGAATGCAGCAGTAAGCAAGAAAGTCACGCGATATTATTGTATGATATATGACAAACAATGAAAGAAAACACTACCTCAACCTTACGAAACTAAGACTTCGATGTAAGTGTAAGAGGGAGGAAGAAGTAAATGCGTGTAGTAGTGGAAATGTTGCAACTTTAATAAAGACCGTAATCATTGCTCCAAGAAGAGAAATAAACGCGAGCTATCATGAGTATTTTTATGGCTAAATGTCAATATTTGAAATAATTGCTTTTATTTTCATATGGAGTGGTGTCCTTGCTGGAAGCATAAGTAATATTTTGCACACATTTTAACAAGTTAAATTAAAATGGAGGAAGGATTAAGAAGCATTCAAACATCTTCGTTTTGTTTGTTACCTACGTTTTAAGTTTACTTATCCATCTTATCAAATGATCAAAATTTTTTAAAAACATTTCATGTTAGCCGATCGCAATTGTTAAACTTATAGCCGAACATATATATACACACACTACAAAATAATAAAAGATAATGTAATTTGATTATGGAAGTACGGACTTAATAAGGAATATTCTTCATTAATGAGACATTACCAGTCAATCCACCTGTAAATATTCTCAACAAACGAATTTGATTAGAATTTTGTCGTTTACGTATATGTTTCGATCACTGCAAATCGGTGGAATCCGTTTACCTATATAATCATAACATGAAAAACGTTCAATTTTAACATAAATCGGGGTTTTGTAAATCTGCTCTTATCCAAGAATTCCTCCTTGTAGGCCGTATAGCTCCCTTTCATTTATTTCCCTCTATGACCGATTTGTCTGGTTTTTCTTTTTCTTTTAATACAACCAATCACTCAGGTGACGCCTCCTATAGATGTAACACAATTATAATCAGAAAGAAATTGAGAAGGGGGAAAGGAAATGGCTGCAGCGTAGTGGATATATTCCTGGTCGATAAAGGCACAAAATATACACTTTTAGTGCATGTAGCACTCATGACGACTATGACCAAGTGTAATAAAACCGCACTGAGATTTAAACCCGCGAACGCCAGCCTGGCAGTCACGACTCTTATCTACTCAGGTATACGGCAGCCCAGGAAGTGTTTTGAATAGATAATCCAGCTCGCGTTAGGTTACTTCTCTCCATTAAAAATGTTTTAAACGACATCTGAAGTTCAATAGGCAAACTAAAAGACACACATATCTTATATCAAAAGAATTAAGTTCATTGTGTTGCGGTTTTTCTACCCTCTGCGTAAGTCCTCTAGGGCTCTGTGCATAACAGGCGAAACGAAGATGGAACAAAAATATGCGATATCACCACGCAAGCTTTTCATGGATATTTAAGCCTCGTAAATATCTTTTATTAGAAATTAATGAGCTACGCATAATATTTCCACTTGGTTAAGCTAACGCTAGTTTTTGGTAAACGTGCGCACTAAAGGTGTAATAGTTTAAGTACATGCTATCATACTATATCTATAATCTAAGATTTTTAAAGCATAATGCTTGTTGCTCCTGCGTGTTAAGCATCAGTTACATGTCCCTCTAACTATTCTATTATAGGTAGATAGCATTATGTTTGTATTACCCCAAAGTGTATTTTGTTATGAAGGTCTCGAAAGGTGTATATATATATATATATATATATGTACATATATATAAGATCAACGTGAGATTGTGTGACGGCATGCCCATAATTGAAATTCTCTTTACAATTTAGCTCGTTGTCATCTGTCAAATGAAAACGACCGTATTCTTGTCCATGACAGGACCTTAGGTGATACGAATAGCAATATAATTTCTTCCTTCATTTCTTATGTACTATTCTCAACCGTTTGCATGCCGGCCATATCGTGCGTACTTACCAATTACGTTTTTTTTTTTCTGTTCTTTCTTATAAAATATGCATAAAGTTTTCCTTCCTTACTGTTAAGTGTTATTTGTGGTAGGAGGGAAGACGGAGATAAAACCTGAAAACCGGAAAATGCGTGACGTACACTTTAAAACGGAAATGAAAAACACATAAGAGAGGGGATATCTATCTTATGGCTTCAGCCAAGTACCAGCAACAGTCTTTGCACGAATATTAAATTGCGACATACAGGAATGATTGGAGTACTGAAATGAGCACAAAGAAAGGGTTACCTTTAAGAAATTCTTTAAAGCAAAGCAATTTTTCAACTGTAGTAAAAGAAAAATTAAAAACATTTACGGTTAGAAAAGATTTCTTTGTTATAAGCCTTAAATCGTCACATGAATATGTGCATTAAAAGTTTAACTGGAGCCGTCTTCTTTAACGGAGCTTTCTTTCTTTTTCTCATCTTGAATTTTCTCGTGATATGATTCTTGCAATGAATTTTGCAAAAATCCACATGCGAGCCAGACTTTCTCGAGTAGGAAACAAGGCGTATACATACGGAATGTGATAGAATTTTTTTTATAACAAACACACACACAAGTATTGCCTACCAATAGTTTCCTGTCTGATCTGTCTGCCAGCATGTGGAAAGCGCTTACTCTTTCGCCCCAAATCATTCATCGAGATGTTTTTTTCGTACGAATCGAAGCTTTGCTTCACAAGTGCACATCCCGTCAAAGCAAAACGAAGGATAACCGAAAACACCAGAGTTTAGCGAGTAAGCGGCATTGTGTAGCACTTCCCACTTGAGTGCTTTCAACGTGTCGTGATTCAATTTTGCATTTTGGATGCATGGACGAATGACATGTAGAATACTGCCCATGTGTTGTATTCTTTGATCAGCGACCCACTCAAATCGTTTAATTGTTATTGGTGACTTTTACAGCCAATAAGAAACCCCACTCCTCTTGTTCCGTTAAACACAAAACATCGCCTCGTGGTCGTAAATTTGTGTACCTTCTTTTCCTCCTCAAAACAAGTCCACTTTTTATCCCGAGTAACGGACTGATGGATTTTGTATGATGTCGGCGAATGTTGTTATAATGGTGGTATAAACTATGCTGTTGTATGAAACTTCCATTGCTGTGCTTTGAAAAGCTTTGTCAGATGTTATCAAGAGAAAATTGCGTTAATGACGCAGTTTCACAATAACTACGCTGATAGCTAGGAGCCATCTATGGACAAACTCAAATTCCATATTTGCATACCTGCATTGCATACTTTCAACGTTGCTGTTTGATGTTTATTGATCGTAACTATTCTCTCTTTCTCTCTCTCTCTCTCTCTCTCTCTTTCTCTCTCTCTCTTTCTCTCTCTCTCTATCTATGTCTCGTAAAATTGAGCACAATATTCGTGCATTTGATTCCTCCTTCTCCTTACTCATTGGCCAATGTCATGTTCCGTTTTATTATATTGAAAGCAAAGTAGGCTTGTCAGAGGCAAAAATCTTGTTTGCATTAATAAGGGTTCCAAACTTTGAAATATATAGCTATGTAGGGTGATGCTGCATCCGCAAGCAACATAAGAATATTTACTCTGCCGATGTTCCCATAATACTTGTTTACTATTTTCTCTTTCGCATTTTAATAAATTTTTAAAATCACTTTTAAACATTATTGCAAAAGTTATTATAACGTAAATCGGTATTAAATTTTTATTTACCAAAAACTTTATTTTTTTTTTTATTTAATGCTGATAAATACATATTTATGTAAATGCCTTTTAGAACACACGACGACAATGCAGAACGAGCAAAAAAAAAGTATGCAGATAAATAACACCTGTGAACATTTACATATTTCACAATATATGCATAAAATGTATTTTTCATTATTATTATTATTATTATGTTTTGTTTGATTATTAAGTTTATTTTTCAAATGGATTTCGCACAATGTAAATAGAAGGCATCGTATGATACGAGTGAAGGATGTCCACACAAAAAAGAAAAAAACACATAAGTACGTACATGTGTTGATATGAATTGCATTTCACTGCATACCTTCATATATACATACATACATATATACGTACGTGTACATAAAGGTTTATCAAAATAATATTTTTGCAATATTTATACATAAACAAATATTTTATGACATTAAATAAGTGAACGATATTTTTTTATTTTAATTTTATGATTGTTTTACGGTATTTGCATATTTTTGAACGGTGATGCATTTGTTACCATGCATTTTAGGCAAAAATGTGAAGTCATAAATTACAAAAATCCGCAAAATCCCGAAAAACAATATGAAAAACTTGCAAAAAGAAAAAAAACGAAAACCAATACGCGCATTCGAACTCAATCAGCAAATCTCCTAAACCTGTACAAAATAAAATGAACTGAAGTGAGTGACATTGCACATTTTCATACAGATGCAGAGGATGGAAATTTACAAAACCCAGCCCGCTTTCATATCATCAGCAAAATCTAACAATGAACGAAAACTCTAAACATTATTCGAATTTGTTTCAAAATTATTTGCAGATAATTTTCTAGATAAACGAATGACTGACATTTCAATTTTGTAGAAGTGGACAGATTTTAGATATCAATATCCTTTGATTAATTACACAAAAATTAATTTAAAAGTTTTTTAAGATAATCAGCGATCTGGGTTTGCGGCTCCCGTTATCAAATTGACTAGAGAGCAAATTTGCGGCTTCAGTTGATGGACTTCGTTATCGAACAAACATTAACGAGGAATGCATTGATGGTACGTTAGCGTATGAGCGTTTGCTCGATATCGATAAATCAGCTATCGACAATCAAGTTCAAGAATAAAATTCGATTAAATTAATAGCCATAGAAAGGCTACTTAAACTCGGAATTTTTAAAATTTGGGCAAAAATAATAAAAGCAAACAATTATTTTCGATGGTCTCCCCTGTCAGTGCTATAAGATTTATAAAGGAATTGAAGAAAAAATATCCGTCAATTCGAAATTTTAATAAATACTTCGGAAAAGTGATAATTAGGCCCTGTTTAGGCATTGTATAGATGGGCGAAATTACTATCGATATTATAAATATCGAGGGAGCTATTAAGAAAAGAAGAGTTCGACGATTTAAATCAATTTATTATGCTTTGTTTTATATTTCTATTTAAAAGATTTTAATTTTTTCTTCAAATACGTTTATATTATATTCGGCCTTTTCTTCCTCTTCCCCAATGAAATCATATATATTTCGTGGTAATTACATCAAACGAAAAGCCCAGCTCTGCACTAAAGCAATCGAGTATAATAAGTGTTTGTGTTTCGTATCTCGCTCGAGAACAAGAACCGTAAACCGATCCCAGTATCTGAAGTTTAAAAATTTTGAAAATTAAGATCTTTGAAAATCTTTCATATTTGAATTGATTGGAAAACTTCACACAGAAAAAAGATCAGTACTTAATAGCAAAAAAGTTCCCATAAATAAAAACATTCAACATAGCCGTAAGTAGAAGAGATTTTCTACTTCGCTTTTTCTCCTTAAGAGTTCATATCGCTAAACTACAATTACAATATCATCTGGTCTCAATGACCCCACTTTTTAATAAACCGGGACCTTCTTATAATAATACTTCCACCTTTCTGGCCGAACAATTGTTTATTGTTCGTGCAGTTCGGTATTGGAATGCGTTGCTATGGATTGCCAATCCGTGGATATTTTAGAAGAACATTGACCACAATCTTAACCATATAAATTTCTCTGATGATAGCCAATTATTATTCACAACAGTGGAGCGTATATCAACTATGGACATGTTTTTCCTGACATTTCAACCGTTAGTCTACAAGTTACAGTTGTTTTGAAATTTTGACGCAGATCGTTCGAAGATTACTAATGTGCAGAAATCATAAGGATCTGTCAACAGTGTATGGTATACATGTGTCAGACAGGAGACTTATTGAGTGGTGTGTTATATGATGTTAAGAACTGCACCTATCAAATTAGCATTCGTGAGTTCAAGTCTGAAATACGGTAGAGTTTGCTTGGGTCATAGCTCAGTCGGTGAAGGGCTAACTCCGGCCACCACAAACCACAGATTGCCTTCTCTTTCCTCTCTTCTTTGTGACAGTCACCGTGTTATTTAAAAAAAACAAAAAGTAGTTAGTATTGCCTAAGCTGTATTTAAGTTCAAATTACCGTTAAAAATACCATTTTCCAGCGCTTCGAAAAAAATTCTGAAAACTATTCTAAATTGCCAAAATGGCAGGGGGGATTGTGGCGGAACGTTTTTCACCACCGGAAACTAGCGGGCTATATATCTAAGTTCAGATAATTACTGGTTGATTCTCTTCCTTGCCTTTTGTTTTCTTATGTTGTCTTTTTGTTTCTTCTCTTCTCTTCTCTTCTCTGCTTTTTTCTATTTTTTTTTTTTTATTCTCATTTCCCAGCATGACCAGTTCTTTTTGTCTTTTCATTCTTTCTGCTTTCCATCTTCCAATGTAAGGGGGAAAAATTGATCAGCAGCAATAGCGGTAGCACATGTTCATGGTGTACTGTCAAGGACGAAATTTGTAGAATATAACACTGCATTTCATCTATGATCTGCAAGCAGTGTCCGCGTGAGTGGCCGAATGGGCAAATTTCAGTGCAGCAGACTTTGCTCGTAGCTATAGTGAATACTCAATATTTGCCGACTAGGCTGCGGCTATGCTTGTAGCTATAGTGAACACTCAGTCGATATAATATTTACCAACTAGGCACACACACACACTAGGCTCCCTACCCATTTCCCCTCCCCCATTTCTTTCTGACGGTCAGCGTATTGCACGTATATGAGACATCTCGTGAATGATTGCTCGCATTGTAAATAAAGCAAAAAAAGAAAAAAGTAGGTGTGCAAAATAGCAGCAGCATGAAAGTAGAATACAAATAAAACAATAATAGAAATTTGAGGATGTGTTTAATTTCTAAATATTTTCATAACTTAAACATAGTTTTTAAAAACTTTTAACACAACCAGACCCCTAAAGACATTGTATGAAAAACTTTTCGAGTGAAAATGAAAAAAGAAACAACCGTGAATAACAACAAATTGAAAATTTTTCAGTAACAGCGACTGCACAGCAAATAAATTTTACAATAATTTGTCGCTTTTTATATTAAAACGAATACAAAAACATGCGGGCCAACATACCAACAATCAAAAATGAGTGGAAAAGGAATGTTATGCAATTGAATTTTTACCATGTACAATGGTCACAAATTATGGTTCAAACACACTTAAACGCATACACCCACATACATGTACACGTATACATGTTATGTATATATATATGTATGTATGTGTGCATACATGCCAGTTGAAATTGCTAAAAAGCAATATTTGAAAAACAGTACCAATAAAACCGGAATGATCGGGGGGTGCGAGGGCGAGAAAGCGAGCAAAACCAGCAGGAAACAACTTATGAATTTTATTTGCCTTTGTAAAAAAAGGACTTGTGAAATAACTCTGGAAACTGCCATCAGCAAGAACGCCAACTTAAAAAAAGATATAAACGAAGCAGTATATGTGACATATTTTTGTATATACGCTACAGTGTGCTTTGCTTATTCTCCCCTACAGCGAAATGAAATTTGCATAAATACAAAGGAAAATAAAAAAAGAATATCATTTCTACATTGGCAATTTCATAAAACTTGGTAACGTTTACGTACAAACACATATCCACTGACGGCACACATATCCACACTTGTAACGTTGACAAAATAAAAGTATTTAGCTCAGACACTAATATCGTCGAAAAGAAAATGAAAAAAAAAAAAAACTGCACTCTCCCATAGATATGTAGTCAAAGTACACACAATGAGCACAAGTGTCTCTTGTTTATGATTTCGTGTGACACTGAGATCGACAGTTGTTGCCAATTGGCACAGGGATAATACATATATACATCCACCCATACGCAGATAGTTGAAAATCCACAGTAAACTTAAAAAAAACAAAAAAAAAAAAAAACTAAATAAAAAACAACAAAGAAAAAAATGCCTTTTTCACAACCATCGAATAAACGGGAACACAAACGATTGTGCTGACTTTGAAAATTATTCGTATTTTCCGCTTTTACATTGTCAAAAACATTATGCATGCCTGCGTCCAGACGCACACGAACATAAACGCATACAAAAGTGCTTGCGTTACTGCGCTCGAATGCTGTTAATATGCGAAAGAACGTTGCACATGCCTTCGGTAATAACAGCAACAAAATAATAATAAAACCTTAAAAAGATAAAAAAGTTCCCATAAAAACAAAAAATAAAAAAAACCCCAAAAATATCAAAATAGAAAACATTACGTGTTTTATTTTAAATTTTAATAAAATTGCGAAAATTTTTCAATTTTTTAAAAATATATATCTAAAATTATTTGGAATGACTTTGTACACATTACAGTTTACACAACAGACATTATTCAGTGATGGCAGAGAAGCAAGGACAAAGCAAACGTGCCAGTCGCAAATTAAATTCTCACTGTGCAGTTTCGTTAATGATTGATCTCCTTGTCAATAGATTACGCTTGGAATTAGCTGTGCTTGAGATGCAAATAACTTTCCGAAAGCTAAAATGTTTAAGCAAATTGAGAAGAAAAACAAAAATTTTTTAAGATATTTCGCATACGAGTTCACGACTAAGAGATTAAGGCACCGGATGCTAGCGGTGTGACCGAAATTTCGATAGCTCTTTAAGTTTCACGTCTTCTTTCGCACATTTTTTTCACTCTTTTATTAGGCATTTGATTTTCTTCTGATCCGAGTTTTAGATCGAAAATGATCTCAGTTAATCGCTCTGGGTCTTTCCTTAAAGAGTTTTTCATTAAGAGTAATTTTTTTTAAAATTTGACAAAAAAAAAAACAACTCGGCGCACGGCTCCAAAGACACTGGCGCATAAGCTGGTTCCAATTGTTAATCATATGACTGCGATAGCCTACGAATGTTTGACTCCAAATGTACCAAAATTTTTGGCCGGTCAACATAGTACCTGGGCATTGATGCAGTCTCGAAGTAGAACATCCATGGTTGTTAAATTACACGACCGTGGTTGGTCGATTCACAAATCCACACCTTGAGAAGAGCTTGTCCGCAAACTTCTCTCCCAGCAAAACGAGCGTAATATCAGTTGTATGGCGTGTAAGGCAATTCTGCTGGAACCAAACGTTTTCTGCGTTTTAGGTTCTAGCCACAGAAATTTGAGAAACATGAATCCGCAGCGGTTACCATTGGCGGTAATCAACCTTCCCTCATCATCCAATGACATTTTGAGTTTTTTTGAAGCAATGGCATCTCACGGAACACGTGTGAATTCTTCACGTTCCAGTAACAACAGTTTTGCATATCGGCGAAGACACTAAGACAAAAATACATGTTGTCTGGGAAGCTGATTTTTCGGAGAGAAGGACGATGAGGAGATGATATTCGATTTCGATCACATGAATCGAAGCGACAAACTTAGAAGCAGCGTTTTAAAATTGTATCTATAGGATCTTTCGCCCATCTGTTTCGAATATGGTCAATCTTCCGTTTATTTTATTAGATCTTCATTCTAAAAACATCGTGAGTTTAAAAGAAAGAAGAGCAGGTGTGTTGGAATGAACGTTCTCTTCCGACCTTCATCTTTAATAATTCGATTTTCTCCCAGACTATGCATGTTGGGCGTTCTTGCTGAAATCACATTTCGGAGGCGTTAGCTGTGCCACAGGTTGGTCGCATAGATATCCAGTTACGTTAATTCGTTTCAATCTTTGCCAAAAGTGTAATGTGAGCAAAACTGATACCGAGAATGACTTGATAATTTGATATTTTCTTTAGTTTTCTATTAAGAGACGTTTGCATTTTTTTTTTTTTTTTTTTTAATATAATTGCAAAGCAAGTTCTCAGATTGATTTTGTAGATTTTGTTTCACTGCTCTATAATCTTAGATTGCAAATTTATGTGCATGTTTAAAGCAGAAAAGAAGAATTAAAATAAAATCGAACAGATGAAGAAAGAATGCAAAAACCGATTCGGGTTTAAGCCGACTTTTTTGATAATGTTCGTTTATTCTTTCATTTAAAAAGCAAATTTATTAAGCAATACAAATACACCCGTGTTTTATATGGCAAGTGCAACAAAAAAAGCCGTAAAACCATATTTTCTGATATTTTTTAAAGACTTTTATTAAAAAAGCTTCAATCCATATCCTTGCAAATGTTTACACAACGAAACATAGTGGGAGCTCCATTCGCGACTATATGTCTGCTAAGCGAGAGGGCACTTCTGACTATCGCAGGCGGATGACATCTAACTTCCATGCCTTATTAGCGGAGATGAATATGTAATCATTCCTCGTGGATCATAGTAACAACGCACAGCAAAATGCATGCTCATTTTCCATGGCAACTAGTCGTTTACGTTGAGGTATGATTGCACAAAGTACATAGACATATATTTAGTTTGTAATATTATTCTAATACAAAAAAAATGAAAAAGACTACACTTGGCTGCGAACTAATCTTGCGCTTACTTACTATGCTGTTTTTGTCTAGCAAAGCTACGCTACTGAATACAGGAAAAAAGCAAGTAAAAACATTACAGTGCAGCTAGGTTGTTGTTTGCTAAATACCCTACTGCCCATTTCAAATCTTTGGTTACTTTCGTAATAAAATATCAAAAATTACGTTGTTCTCATGTGAAGACACACTTTTTGTGGAAGACCCCATACCGGAGAGGTCCCAAAACTTGATCTGGTCCAAACTTAGCAACATTAACTTTCTTGTCAAAAATCTCTTATTCCTCAATTATGTTCCTCATATTTCGTACTAAAAATTAGAAATATTTCTCATGTCAAAGCTTAGTTCTCGTGGAAAGCATTATTTGAAGTCAAAGCCAAAAACTAAGCGTACGTAAAGTTTTCTATCTAAGAACTTATTCAGTATATGACGTCAGAGAGGTAGACATGTTTAAATCGATTCACAAACGATTCTGAGCGGGTCGGTATAAAAAATGTTTCCATCGAATCCAAATTTAACAATCCAAGTTCGCCTTTGGGCTTAAACATATCAGTTAAACACGTTAAAAGTTGAGCGGATGTACAAGCCAGATTCCTCAATGGCTTTGTCCATTTAATCTCAACAAACCGGGTAAAAAAGTGTTGCGACCTGTGCATTGAAATCTAAAATACGTGAACAGACAGGCAGACAGAAAGACACATAGAGGAGCTGACAGACGAACAGACAGAGAGAAAGGCTTGCAATCAATTAAGAAAGCGATCGATATAATAAAAAGTGTGTCCGTCTTAAGTGGTCCTGGGTGTTGCATAGATCCGCGGAAGGAATAAATTATTGACATTGACATGTAATTCTCATAAATAATAAATAATTTTCATTATATATAACTTTACAGAAAGTCTACACAATTCTTAACTACTTATCACTTAACACAATTTGGATTATGTTTAAACTATTTTTTATTGTTTCATTTACAAAACACACTTCCCAAGGGCAAGGAAATACAAAATATGTATTAGTGACTCTCAACATTTTTTTTATTTTATTTGATTTTATAATAAAAATGATTTTTTCATTTACTTCAGAATTTCAAATATTTAGGGCGTAAATCTTTCAATGCATACAAATTATTAAATTCTGCAAAGCACCAATCACACGCACATATTTTTTACATTTGAGATAAAGTTTTGTGGCTATGTTTTTTGGCAATATTTCATACACATATACTTTTTCTCCACCCACATGCCTTTGAACTTGAATACAGTGAACAGAGTCATTCGTTCTGTTAATTACTTTGAAATTCTTCAGCAAGCTATTCAAACAAATTGAATAGAACTTAATATCTATTAGCAGTTACTTCCTTGTCTATCAGCGGCGAGTTCACTCCAGCGCGATTGCCTGTTATGGAAGACTTGTAAACGCCAGCTTCAAAATATTGGACTTATATAGCATTTTTCGTCGGCCTTTGTCCGTCATGCCTTCGCTAAATGTAGTGCTTTAAGAGAATGCAATAGTTTCATGTAGGCGCTTATTACGTTTTATTATTAAAGCACTTTCGTAGAGAAATACTCTCACTATTGAATTTTTATAGCATTATTCGAAATTGTTGCATACCTTGTTCTGATCTCTTGACGAATTTTTTCTTCTTTTTTTCCAATAATTCCAACTATAATAGTTATTTTCTTTAATAATTCTCTTGTGATGACATGCTCGCAAATAAATTATTAATTGTAACGTTCCTCTCACTATTGCATTTCGTTGATTTGAGAAAGAATTCGCCAAGAGGAATAGAAAATCCTAAATATAGAAATGTACTCGACCTTCTACGGTTAGTTTAGCACATATGTATAAGTCGGCGTTTCTTTTTAGACCAGAAAAGTTAATCATCAAGCCTCACGTAAGAGTTGGGATTGCAATTATTTTGACTATTCTCGATAAATTTATACCACACTTCAGGAAAAACAACAAATTTTTTTATTCTGTAAGCACTATCCTCGTGCATATATGTGCTATGTCAGCAAATAGTTTTGAGCTTGTTGTCTAATAAGCGCCAGATGCACTTAGATAGAAGTACTTTGATCAAGTACTTTAAAAGTACTTTGAAGTTTGCAGTGATGGCTGCTTGATTCCTAACAGGAAACTTCCCGGCTAATGTGCATGTTCTTGCATTTTCCATTATACGACCACCATCACCCTTTGAAGAAACTTAATTCAATAAGAATATAATAACGAGTTCGCTAGGCCCCGGAATACCGTCGATAGAGATTTAGAGGACAAATATCACTCATTCTCTTGTATAGTCTCCGTTAACGTCGCTATCAATAATTCACTACATTTATATATTTATATATATATTTTATTATCGCATATTATTGCCAGCTTTGTAACCTTAGTTTTTAATCCTCGTTAGCTTCTTTTTATTTTTCGCAAGCTAAGTAAAGTTTATTAGCTCACATTTTCATAGCACTTACATTTTAATATAGTATAAGTTATCGTATTAACTAACAATAATAAATAATGTCTGCTATTATATTTTTGACATAAGTGCATTTCAGCTGTTGCTTAAATCTTACGTGAATATCGAGTAAACGAAATGAAATGCAATTAGTGAGCAAGGAACTATTGCTTTCTACTTCATAATGTTTTGTTATATAGTATGGACCCTGAGACACAGTCAGGTTGCAATTGTGACAACTTTAGAAACAATTTCGAGAATAAAATTCTCTGCTATCGTAAATAAATTTTATAGTTCAGTTTTGAAGATTAGGAAAGACAAAGGAACTTTGCATATAATGTCGTCTATGTAGAACTTAAGGCAGAGTGGGGTGAAAGTATCATTAAGATATAACTAAGAATGTTGATGACATCTGAGTTTATACATCGTCTGCTCAAAATCATGATATCCTACCATCGTCATATCGTATAAGCATATTGCCTTAAAATTTAAAAGGCATCATCTGACTCCCTTAGACAGTTTTAGGAGATAGGGAGAGGTCGCAGCGTAGCGATTACGTGCCCAATCGGTAAATGTTTTGTCTTTACCCGTCTACCACTCACTATGGCTACGACCAAATTCGATCTACCGCATTGACATTTCAACCCGAGTAAACACCGACTTGGTAGCCGCAACTCTTAATAATTACAAGAGAGAGATCTATCACATGGTCGAATAATTAAAGAGTTAATATAAATTGAAAAAATGAACTCGAAAAATTCCTAAAATATTTAACGAGTCAATAAATCACAAATTAGATATTGGCCTGACATTTGGCGTAGCTGATAATAAAGGCAAAGGTAGAAGGTAACAGTTTTGAAATGCATTTCCCCTTGAATTCGTGAAACGAATTTGCCTGACGCACGTGATACCCGAAAAGTTTAATTAAAATTCCTTAAATTTTGCATCATATTGGAAAGTTCATCGTATCATACGGCCTTTAATACAGGTGTCGATAGAAAATCTAGCTTTAATGTCGACCAGACCTTGAAAGTTGTAATTGGTGTTAGTCAGCTGTTTTGCCCCAAACGCAAACATTGCCTTCCTCGTTATTATTATTTATTATACATGGGAAAAATACTTCTGCTTGCTTAGTTGCTATTACTACACAGATGCGATCTACTAAACTATAACATTATTTTTGTCTAAAGTTTTTTTGCTGCTATTTTAATATATCGTAATATTATGTTGTTTATTAAATTTTTGCTACAATGAGCCCTCAATACATGTATTTTCATATGGCTGTATATGCACACACAAACACAACCTATATTTTAATCCATTTTAATGAAACATCTATTAATCCCAACTAATATGAAATATGTTTGTTTGTATATTCAAATCCTATTATCATTGTTCGATGCATGGCTGTAATCTGTGTAATATTTTTCCCTTTTTTGTACAAAAATTCTCTTTACTATAAAAATTGCAAAAATAAATGTAATGCTACAACTTATCCTCTACTCAATATGCATGCAGTTACATACATGCATACGTGCATATATGCATGCACATATACATGTAGTTATATTTTGCATATGTACCTATTTCAGTTATAAGTTTTATGGAATTTACATGTACAACACGTAATAATGTTGTTTAGAATGTAATGTTACCCAAGAAGAAATTTTTCAGTACAATTTGTTAAAAAGAATGCATTGTTTGTTACTGATCGACCCTTTGAAATCGAACGAAATGAAAAAGATTTTTTTCCCATTGTTTTTATCACTCCAGTTATAGCCGAGTTAGCTTATGTAACCAATTAGACGAATTAGATGACCACGAATGGTTTAGTTGCAATGTTTTATTGTTTATATAATTATTTAAAAATATAAAATGTTATACGAATACATTGTTGCAGGGTTTTACATGTCGATATGTGTACTATACATTTTTGATTGGCTCCAAAACTATATCTTATACAAACCAAAAGCGTTTGTGCTGTGTTACACATATAACAAAATAATATCATTTAGGAGTTTACTAAATTTTGCGGTTATTCCTAATACCGCTTGCATGCACATACATATTAACAAATAACGTCGTAATAGCCGGCCAGTACTGTATTATCAGCACCAGTTGGCCCTCTTCAACGTAACCAACATATAATATAATATAAACCCAATAAATGGACTAAGAGCGCCTGGACTGACTCAAATAGTTTAAATGCTCATGTGTATGCATGCACGTAAACGTACATACACCTGAGTAATTCATATGTAGATATGTTATATATGCGTTATTTTTTGTAATTTTCTATATGTACTTTAGCAAATGTCCTTCATATCCGGTTTAACAAGAGAGGACCATCCCTACCAAGCAACCATCCTTAGTCATAGTAAAGCTAAATAATACTTTTGCTGTTGCTTTTATTACAATTGTTGTTGTTGTTGTTGTTGTTGTTGTTGCTGTTGCTGTTGCTGTTGCTGTTGCTGTTGTCGTTTTCATATGTATATATAAAGGTTGTTGCTTGTTGACTGCTTCCTGTTGCTTTAATTTAAGGTGAATGCAGGGGATGGGGGTGGGAGGAGGCTTTTAATAGTAGTGACGGGTGTTCTGATGTTGTGCTATTACCTGATTCTCATACTTTTTCCTTTAAAAGGTAGCAAATTTTTCCTATGACCTCTTGGTATAAATGAAAAATGTGCAGGTAGAGTAGGGTAGCGGTGTGTAAACATCCATCCATCCATATATGCACATTTAGGCTTCTACCTTACGTTGCGGATCGTTGAGTGCATGTGTGTGTTGTGCGATAAAGACATTTTCATGTAATCATGGATGAATAATTGGATTTTGAAAAAGTTTCCTATTACAATCCCCTCCGTTCTCTCTTCGACATTTATTCACCTTATGCTTTACGAACAAAATGTAGCCTGCCGGCTATCAGCAGGCAACCTCTTCTACCTCCACTCCACCGTTTGCTTATACTTTGTTGGTGGACAATAATTTTTTCTTTTTCTGTTTCTCTTTGGCTTCCTATCTCTTTCTGTCCCCATAAAACATCAATAACATCAGTTTTTGGTCGAAATCTCTACCAATGCACTCGTGCATAAATATTGAAAAATACCAAAAATACAAAATCACATTTATACAAATACATTTGTGTATATGTATATATATTTATATATAGATATATATTTGTATGTACACTTGTAAACATATACAATGTACGTGATTTTGTACATTTATATACCGACTTTGGTACAAATGTTCAATGTTATCACTCTAAAAAATTTCGGGTATATTTTGCTGTCCAACAGTAAAAGGCGCCACAACCGAGCCGAGCCCGGCGGGTGTACAAGCACGCAATATGTAGTTGGCTGCTGCTTTACATACATATATACAAACAAAGATATCATTTTCATGTTTTTAACATACAGCTCAGATTTACTATGATGCTCGATCCACTCTTTGCTTCACAACTAATCGCTGAACACACTAACTGAGTGCGTACGAAAATACAGTTAAAGCAACGGCAGCGAGTATCTATTTTTATGCATTTCCATGCACTTGCATCACAAGAAGGAGGCAATGTCCCACTCTCCGGTGTACGAAGTGCATGAGAAGTCACTGCACCAAACTCAATTCAATTTTTTTCCAACTGCTACGTTTCTGTACTGTCTAAATACATATTCGTATTGCATGTACGTATGTACGTATGTGTGTACAATATGAAATATTTATTTTTTCTTTTTTTTCCCCCAAAATGAAATGAAATTTAAGCTCTTAATGGCAATTTATGTATGCATAAATTAAACAGTAGTATGAGAGAGGGAAAGTAAAATGTTTTTCATATGTGCGCATGCATTCGTACGTGTGTGGGAGTAAGCTAAAATTGAATTAAATCAATTTAAAGTTGAAGGATGGACATATACGGAAAGAAGTATTTACTATATCCGAAAATGTATCTATTTGCCATCCATCGCCCCGGCTACGACGCCTAGAAGCTGAAGAAATGAGGAAAAATGTCGGCATGGTAATGCATCTGAAGACTCGAAGGCACTTAAGTTATAACACCGTTGCAATCTGCGACCTATTCAAGTCTTTGCTATATTTTACAATATTTACACACAATATATTTACAACACATTTTACACACACAAGGAAGGATTAAAACAACCGGCATGGAGGTTAACATTTTTAAGCAGAGTTGCAGAGTACAATGTGAAACCGATCCTGCGAGCAATTTTGTTTTCAACGTTTAGTAAATCCAGATGACCAATGAATATGATTTTGACGATGAGAACAATTGGAAAACCCGATCTACAGAAGCTTTACCACCAAATTGCTTCATATACTTTATACCGTATTAAAGCGTGCGAGGCAACATGGTCTCTGTTCATTGCCTTTAGACCCTCAATTGTTTCACTTGCATTAGTTGCAGAAACGATAGAAATTAGGTAGCAATGACCTTATGGCATTGTAAAAAAAGCGCCTTTTTTCCAATCGTCGAAGCAGCCGCGAGAAGTCTTTTAGCAGAGATTACCTGGAATAGTTTCTTTGCTTCCGTTTTTATCTCCTCAATCGATTCGCAGTGATGTCTCAGGAGCGATTTGGTGAACAACTAGATATTGCACCCTACAGAATCAAGCATATATGTTAGTTGTGGAAAAGCATTGGTTGATTTTCTTGGCAAAATGTTCCCGAGGAAACAGTACAGTATGAGGCAATGCCTTATTTCAAGTATTTTCTTATTATTATACCGACTTATTCAGGCGAACACGACGCGTAGTAGTAAAATATTATTCTTTGTTATCAGTAGCACAATGTCGAAGAAAAATGTCAACATGACCTTTATCTTTGAATCACTTTTGGGGCGATTTTTCGTTTCATAACATACTTTTAGTCAGAAATCATCGTTTCCCCGACGTAATACAAAATTTCATTTCGGGTAAAGTTGAATGTCATGATATGAGCGCGACGGTTTCTATCCAAAAAATTGACTGTCCTCAGAATCAATCGAAACTTGCCGCCTTTGAAATCGTTTATGTTGATCAAAATGAAATGCCCATAACATGGATGTCTCTAAATGTCAAGCGACGATTTTGAAGTCCCTTATATTGGCTTTCGATCGATGTTGATGGCCACCCGGGCGCTATTTATACTGAACTCTGGTTCTCGGCCCTCTTGAAGACTGTGGACCATTTATGAACATTTTCTTATGTCGAAGCCGCGTCACAAAAGCCCTAACATCCCCAACGTTTCCGCGGCGGCGTGTTGACAAACACAAACACAATTTAAAACAAATACTTTGCCCGACAGAATCAAGCAAAGTAAAAATCGGAAACACTCACTTTTGCGTTACATGTTTACAAAAACATGTGTCACACTACAGCAAGTGACAGATAGCTGTGTGTTGATATCAAGTATAGCACTAGTGAGCCTCAAAAAATATAATTTCATGATTTCATAGCATCTGCGGAGTGTAAGTTAAAAATTCACCTTATTTTTTGATTATAATGAAATATTGCCATTAGCGCCTCTGTCACGCAATGACTTAATTAGTTTGTTTAAACACTTAAAACTTAAAGTTATTGCTTCAGGTTTATCGTGTGTGATAGATGACCGGACAGAACCAAGCTTGCATCGCAAAGCACAACTTTTCCTCCTACTTTTCTTCCATTCTGCCTTCTAATTTGTTTCTAAAATGATGATAAGGTTTGCAACTCTAAAGAAAAAAAAAAATAAATACATAAAACGGTTCTACTGTCCATTTAACCACAAGTACTGAATGGTGTTCGACAGGAAATTGAAATAATAATTAAATTAATATGACATTTGATTGAAATTCAACCACATTTTAACCAAGAACATCAATAATTATGAATATGTGTGTTTGCAGAGGACGGAAAGCACTTACGTACACGACGATTTTGGAAAAAATGAATACATTAGCGAGCAAAAAAAAATCCTACATATTAATTATGTTATATTGAAAATTTAATTTTCAATAAATTCATATAAATAAAAAGCTTTATAAATTTCCGCCAATTGAACACTCAAGGATATTCGATCGAAATTTACATGTTTTGCTCTTTCCCCCACCCTCTCACTGTACCTTTTATTCTCTCATATTCTATTTCTTTCTCTCTATGTATCTATCTATCTACCTATCCATCGACCTATCTCTTCCTGCCTTCCCCTCTTTCCGGCTCTTTCTCTTTCTCTTTGCCTTCCGCTCTCCACCCATTTTCCTTCTTTACTTAGTTTATATAAATCGAATGAGAGTTTAGTTTTAGTCTCTTTATCTGCGATAGCAAACAACACGACTATATATGTGCTAAGGCGGTTTTGCAATTTTATCAACTCAAGCATTGTGTATGCATGGACATCCATACTTTAAAACATAGAAACATATACGTATATATAGTGTAAAACATTTATATGCTGACAAATGTTGTATAGTCCAGAATAGTGTTATGTAGACCCGGAGAGCCTCAAATTCAATTAGTTTCGACAAATGGACACTAAACTACAGCCAAACACACACACACATACTTAAGCTATGCATACACCTAAATTCACATTTATATTTACTTATAAGCACACATACATGTGCATGTGCATGTGCATGTGCATACATTTGTTTAAAAAAATGAGAAAATGCTTGAAGCTAAAAAAGAACGAAAAATTAAATCACTTCGAAATTGAATTCACTGATTTTATGCCTAACGGTTCAGACAAGAATAAAAACACAAACAAAAAAGCAACAGCGATGACAAATTTAAAAAAAGAAAGAATAAAGAAGAGACATACAGGGAAACGTGAATGGCTTCGGGAAAATTCAATGAAGTGATTGATTTTAATTACATGACACTCTCTCTTGTTTCAAGTTTTCGAACTGCTACCGGAGAATTAGCAGTATTTTATATTTTTTATTCGGCTTGTGAAATTGTGTCTAATCAAGTGTCTTGTGCCCAATCATGGGCCGTGGTCTGCTACAATATTTTTCCTTGTTTTTAACCTAACCCTTTACCTGAATCTGGGAAATATTTTTACAATAACTTAGCTCAATATTTTTTTTATGTTGTCAATTACTGACGCTACTAATTGCATCCATTTTCTTAGTGGACTTGCAAAGAATCTTCCGTTAGTGGTGGTGTCGAGCTTCAGACTACGAAATTGCAGGCCATAGTTTTATGCTATTGTAGCCCTGAGTGTGGAGAACTTGAATAAGCATTCTAACAACATACCACAGTCTTACAGATGGGCAGAGGGACGGATAGCGCCAAATCGATTCCGACGCATTTCTATGTGTCACAAGCCCAAGGACAAATTTGATATTTGGCATAAAAATGTTAATTTATGCAATCAGCACGAGTGGGTCTTATGAGATCTCCTTTATGTTTTTAGAATAAATGAGTTTTTCCTATACGATATTGTGCTACTACATATATACGACAATCTTTATTTTGTCGTCATCATATTATTTTAATTAATTTATTATCTTTTTACTGAAGTTATTTATATTTTATGAAGTCACAGCTTGATTTAAGATGTCATCGATTTTATTTAAAAATATGTTCTCGCACCAAAGGAACTTTTGTTCTTGTTTATTTTTCGTAAAGTTCAATTCTTAACCATTGATCAGACTGAATATTAACATTTAAAAAATTGTCTACTAAAAGTGATTGACGAGTCTTTGGCATATTAATAGATATATTATAGCTGGCTTGATTTATATGTACGTCACGTGAGCATCAATAAAACCATCAAAAATCATCGAATCACATTTAAAGCTTACTCAACAATTTTTGTATGAATACACACATATATATAAATGTATATATACATATATATAATAAATAAATAAATGCATATATAATATTTATATATATATATATATATATATATATATATATACATATTTTGTTATGTTTTATGCGGATATTATGCTTGATGCGGCATTTACGTATACATGCGTAATTGATGAGTTTTACGCGCGCGCGACAAGTTTTTGACATTTAATTACCAGAAATCTCTTACATATATATGCGCATGTATTGCATGTAAATTATTTGCATGTTTTTCGTAAATATGAATACAAACACAAGCACAACAGAATGCTGGATTGCATTCCATTTAATAAATTTATGACTTTATTCTCTTCGCAGTAACTGCCCGGGTGTTCGAGTGTTAGTGTACAGACAACAATTACTTTAATGCTTTTATGAAAATGATTTATTTTATTGATGATGTTATTGTGCGTGAAAATTTTGTTCAAATTTTTTGTTTTATGACCAAAATGCAAACTTTTTCCGAAAAACTGAAAAGCACCGCAAATTATTAATGCGGTTTTCTTAGCGCGAAACTAATGAAATGTAAAATAAAAATTTCCAGCCAAATATTGTTTTAGGAGTACTTTTTTTTTTAACTGAGTTTGTTAAATGTCCTTTCCTTCCTATCCTTAAAGAGGATATTATGAAACTTTTGAAACTTTTTTCAGAGGAAGTTATTAATGCGATTTCAAACTAGGAACTTATAAATTTATTTTAGGTTAGCAAGTAAAAGCATTATAGTCGAGCAAGGCCGCCATTAAATGCCCTATACTACATTGTCTAACACAATTCTTACTTTTGCATGAAATTACTATTAAGGATCGATTTCCATCAAACCATATTTCTAGTCTACAAAGGATCAATTTTCATGAAATTTTCAGACGGACGCACGCACAGACAGACTAAGATCAATTCAGATTGTGATCGGTATAATAAAAGGTAGGACTATCTTAAGAACACACAAGTGGTGTAGGGTATAAAAACGGAATAAGTCGGTACGCGATGCTGACTCATCAGACCTGCGTATTACGTATGTATTACGTACGACCGCACTAACATAATATACCCTATACCACAAGTGGTGTAGGATATAGAAACGGAGTAAGTCGGTACGCGATGCTAACTCATCAGACTCTTCAAAACTTCTAGAAAATAATCAAGACGGACCACGACGCTAGGTGAGTAAGCCGAGTGTGATTACAATTTTCACTGACGCTGCAGAGCCACGTTGATAATAGACACATTTCAGATACACTCACATGTCTAGAGTACCTTTACATAGGGACAAACTCATATATAAAATAAGAAGTACATACATATGTTGAACACAGTTGTTTATAATAATAACATAAAATTGCATAATCGAATGTTAATGCTTTCGTCCTTACAAATCCCAATATGATGTAAGTGCGATTTAAAATCGCGGAATAAATTTTTCCATTATTTAAATATTAGTTTCGGTTAGTTGACCAAAGTGCATGCTTAGAAAAGCTTTGCGCAATGAAACGTAAAACTTAATTGCATTTAGGTGAATTTGTCGATAGCTGCTGAATGAATTCATTGTAATCTTAAGATCACTAATGAAGATAAAACTATTGTAGCATTGAAATCAAACAACTTTCTTTCAGAAATCAATTCATATTTCAACGGAAAGTTTTTAAATATTGAGTAAGAGAAAACTTTGCGTAATCGATGGCGTTGGAGTCGAGTAGCTTTTGTTCCACTAAGGCTACAAAGGAATACATTATAATTGCGTTGGAACTTGACACAAAATTGTGAAAAAAGCTACATTTTACTATGTCATACGTACAGCGATAACGTTTCTCAGGTTTATTAAAGAATATGTAGAGTTTGTGGTGAAGCTGCTTTATTAAAATCGGGTACACGCAAATAGTTTGGTTGCTTTCACGTCGTACGAGGAAGATCCTTACAAGTCAACTAATGAAATGTCCTGGTAATTAACCAAAAATTGTTTGGAACCATTCCCGTAGCAATGGATAGATCTGAGTACAGCGTGCATTGACAGGAGAGACTTAGCAGACGTCATTCCCTTCACGAAACAAAACGAAATTTATGAGCGGCAATAATGCGCAAAACACATCGTCGCTCAAGACGAAAGAGCTGCGCAAACGGTGATGAAGCAGGAGGTGTTTAGTGGGAACGGCAGGGAGCCATGTACTATCACTTGCTTTGATCTCTTTTTCCGTAGCAAACGCGATTAAAGCGCCCAGTTAGAGTAAATAGAAAGAAACTACAATTTAATTGCAAGCGTTCTCTTTTATTACGACTACACCAGACGACACCTATTTTTAAGGACTCGGTAGAAATTAAAAGAACGTAACTGTTTCTATTCATAACGACCACTTAACCAGGGGATGCCTATAACGTAGCCATGGGTTCGATGTCTTCGTAACAAATTTTAACAAGTTCTGTACGACGTACAACTACATATGTATGCACAAATAATGGCAAAGTCACAAGTTTTATCTACGTTTGATTTTGGAAACCTAAAATGGCTGACACTACACAATCGCATTAAAGGCCTGAACATATCGAAGATTAAAAAGAAATTCTTCCTACATCAGTCTACCGTTGACGGGTACATAGTGATGAGACAGACATGCTTTAGAAATATTATGAAATGAATGAAAGGAAATGCAAGGAAATATCGAATCAGCATATTTATTATAGTGATTGCAATAGAAAATTTTAAACCAAACAAGAGAAAACTACATTAAAATGTATATTTTATTATTGTACTTTTTATTTTCTTTATATTCTCATATAAAAATAAATATACATAAAATTTTATGATGCAGTAACGAATGTTAGTTAAATGATTTCCAAGTGATATTGAAGTTGTGTTTTGCCAAGCAAACAGAAAAATGTGCATTAGAATGTATTTCTAAAAAATATTTTTTTGGCTTAACTGACTCTTGACCATTGGCTAGCAACTGAAGCAAAAGCAAATGCCATAGCTACAGCTATAGCTATAGCTACAGAAAGTAGCATAAAAACGGAAATCCAAGTCATATATATATATATATATATATATATTTATATATATAGAGACGGAAATATTTATTTTATATTATGAAATACTTATAAAATACTTAAAGTTTAACAAGCACGCAAGTGTTCGACAAATAACACATATACACACGTTGGAGTTGCGTTGCTGCAATATTGCACATTTTCTTTAAAATTTCTGCAAAAAATCTCAAGTTATATACGCAAAAAGGTGTTCTACAATAACTGAAAGAACAACATGACAACAACAATTTATATTTAGCTTTAATAAGATTAATACGAGAAAATTTCGAAGGTCCTTTAAAGAGATTAGATTGCCAAATTTTACTAATCTTTTCGTTAATCTTTTATTGATTTCTTCGATGAAATTTTAATGATTTTTATATCTGCTTGCATAGGTAAAAAAACAACATGTAAATATCAAAGCGGAATTTGTCCTTAGATTGCCTGCCTTAACACAGCGTAGAGTACGTAGTTCTCCGTAGGTGTACGTGTCCGTAGGTGTCCGTACGTGTTTTATAGCCACTGAACATTTCGTAATAATCAGTTGTCGTAATACCAACACATATCGCAATGCAACAATACTTTTTTCCGACAACCATAATGTCGAGCTTTCTGTCAAATAAATAGAATTCGCCGAGAGGATGCTTTTTTGCCCGAACGATACGAAAGCAGCTCTCTTTTGCGTCGCGTTAAAGATGGAGACATAAATTGGATCTGTTGTGATTATGGCAGGCGTAAAAACTGATGAGTCATTACAGGCGTACCGCACTCATGGACTGTGCGATTGTATCGTTTTGATACGAAGACGATACTCAGCGATTTGTGTGATCACAATTGTGATGTTTATTATTACTTGTTAATGTCTGATAAAGCGGTTGAAACTGATCGACTTCAAAAGTTCCTTGTCCAAAAAATGGGCGAAATACCAAAAAAGACACGAGAAAATAATTTTTATGTGACATTCGTCCATCCATCCAGAAAGCAAAAGAGGGTTCGTGATACATTGGAAGTATTCAACAGAGAAACGTTAGCCAATGCGGCTTATTTATCAAACCCGAGTTCTTCGGATTACCTCTTGTTTGCATCAATGGGACACGTACATGCTGAGCAGCGCTTCACTTTTTACGAAAATTTTAAAAATTGGTTCGATGGCTAGTTAGACTCAAAGGAGGAACAATTTAGTTTAGCTTAGCATTCACATATCGCTAGACAAATAGGGAAATGTGTAACTAGTGTCGGGCAAATACTTCGAATGCGATATTTTTTGTTATTTTCATATGATAAACGCGTATATTCTATGCAAAAATTTTGATTTCGTAAACACATACATACTTGGTATACACGAGTCACATTTCGGTGGTGAGACATTCAAGCATTTAAATTATTTTAAAACTAAACACAAAAGCTGTCTACGCCATTACCCTACTGTGGAATTCGAACAGGCTCTGCTAGAGTAAGTGCTAATTATTTCATATGCAAATCATCTGAGTACACCTTCTAAACATATTTGACGTATTAAGCTTATTTTTAACACTACAGTGCACGTTATCCCATAATCGTGCTTGTTAATGCTTCACAAGATCCATCACAAACTTTAATATAGAATTATGGCAGTTACTCCCTGCAAGAATGGTTTTATATGACAATCCTTAGTTCCTACGGCTCTCTTCACTCACTTGCTTACTTTGCATTAGACTGCAATTTTTCGGCTTTCATTAAGCGAACAATTCATCGAACTTTTCAGTAAAACTATTGTATTGAAGGTACATTTCAACTGACAATGCTGTCGGGTTTTCAAAGAAAAAGAAATGTTATCTTTAAACCGAAAAGCCAGATAAATACAATACAAATGCACATGTAATATGTACGTTACGTTTGCAATCTTTTTTTTTTCTTTTTTGATATTTTTTCTTCTTCAATTTTTTGTGACAAATTTATGATGATGGAATTTTAAGTGATTTTTAACGAGACTTTGCCACTCCATTCACTAAACATATTCGCATACATATTCGTCTATGTGTATATAACTTTTGAGGAATGTATGTAAAAACATGAAAATGTGACATCATTTCATTTAACTTGTAAATACATATGCATATATATATACATATGTATATGTAGATATATAAATTATCTTAACTTTCAAAACTCGACTTATATTTACTTTTCATCTCTTGAGATAATTCTCTATATTAAAACTCAACAAATTTTCAATTTTCATTTTTTATATAAAAAACATGAATGTAAAATTTTGCAAACATGTTACAAAAAGTTTAATAATTTTTAACTTTAGCTATACATACATATATAGACATATATAGACGCTGCCCTAAGGCGAAGTAATTATGCTCACAATATATAAGAAAAAAGATGTTAAACAGAAGGTTTTGAACGAATCTTTTTGTACCTACCATCTATTTCGGCAAAAACTTTTAAAAGTACTCTTTAGTGTACAGCGCTATGAAGGCGTAAATAACACTTTTAATAAGATTAAAATAATGCAAAAAGCATAGCAGAGTGGAAAAAACTTCCCTTATATGTCGCGCAATGTAGTTCAACGAAAAATCATCGAAACGTTCAGTACATTAAATACTACTACTACTACACACTTAACCTGGGCGAAAAAAGCGAATTAAATAACAATTTCTCTGCCTTGGAGTAAAAACCGGGCTTTGACATTCCCTGCGATCAAAGCTACGAACATCTGAAAAACTCTGCATCAGTTTCGCAGTTTGAAAAGAAAAACAAGAACCACATAAATTTTACAAAAACCATCAAATATTCCAAAAACAAAAAAGTTCTTAGACAGAAAAACAACAAAGAGTAATTTGCTTTTCCTACGAAAATTTGCGATGATTATAAATCTTCTTGCTGCATATTAAAAGCGCAGCATATTCTAAGTGCAAAAGCTGCCAAATACTTAATATTTAACAATAGCAATAAAGTGAGAAGAAAAGAAGTAATAAGGCAGCCATTACCAAGCGTTTACATAATTATCCTACGATAATGTGATATGTCGGGCTATTCTGCAGTTTCAACGGATCACAGAACAAAAACAATTATTTAAATTCAAAATTTTTGGAATCTCGATTCTGCTGCAATGCTCAGCTATTTCTAATATACTGCTATGATCGCAACGGCAAATGCTTATGTATTCCTTCAAATTTCTCAGTTTCATTGCCTTTAGCGTCCAAAGTGTGCTTTCTAATTCACCATACCACGTTAGTTGACGAAAACCATGAACTTTCGCACTCAATTTCATCTTTGAGGGATTATGGTGCTTTGAACCTTTTGCAGGATACCCGTTCGGTTGATCGGTTGTTCTGGAATCGTATGAATAGATGCAAGCTTCATGTCTTGTAATGATGCGTTTTATGACTTTCTGATGGTCAGAAATCATTGCTTTAGAGACATAGCAAAAATTGAAAAATTCACTTTTGTATATTTTGTTTGTATGTTTACAAAAACATGTGTAAATCTACAGAATATATTGGCATGAATGTCCACATAGATGTCAAAGATGGTAGCATCAAGCCACACGAAAAAAAAGCAAAGAAATTGTGTCGTGATTTCATCATAAACGAAAAATTCACCTTAGTTTATGTTCACAGCGTCACATACAGTTTTGGAACTATTAGCGAGGGCAAAGAAATGGATAAGGTTTTCGTTCAAGGAGATATAAACATAAATATTGTTGTACGTGGATGGCGTCCTGGTACATCAGACTTGCAGGAATCAAAGAACGAAACTTAAACAATTTCTGCAAAGCTTTCAATAGTAATTTAGTGCACAAGTCAATAGTAATACTCCTCGCAACAATAACCGTCCCACTTAATAACTTAGGCACTGACATTAAGTTTTCTTCATAAGCATCTTTCCAAGGTTTTCAGAAATGAACGTTTTTTCTCCATCAAGTTAGTATCATTATTAACGAAATCCACATTTTAAACCACTGAAAAATGCTAGCAATTGAAATCTACTGTTCGCCATAGTCCCCTTCGTAGATGGAGAAAGTCCTTTTCGTCGGAGCATATGGCGAACAATTGCATTGGTCACTCCAATAGCACCATGGCAATCTAAAAATTTATAAAAACGAGTAAACTGCTCCATAGGCGCGGAACGCTGGTTACATACATGCGCGTGTATAATAAAATCTACAAATACGTCTCTTGGCCCTTCTTAGGCGTAACCTAAGAAAGCTATATCCCATCTACTGAAATGAAAAAGCATTTGACTATTCTGTCTTTTCTGGGTAAACCAGGAGAAAGAAAATGCCGTTACTATTTCTCTCAAGGACTTTTTTCTATATTCCTACGTTTCACTTTAGATACGCAATGTTTTCACATATACTTCGAAGAATCCTAAACTTAGTTAATTTATGTTAATTTTATTCCGCAAAAACAATCGCTACAAAAAACTTTCTTAATACTTTTCTTCCCCTCCACTTAAAATTCTATAAAAATTTCTACACTCATTACTAATGTCTGCATACGGAAAGTAATGGTTACGACTACGGGGGCTATAATGTATGATAAATTACTTGTTTTTTAATTTTTTTCTTAAATATTAAATTATGCTTAAGATTAATGTTGTTTTCAATACGTCAGGCTATTCTAAGCGTTAATGTGCAAAAAAATGAAAATAATTTTAAAATATTACCACCTATTGTGCTCATAATTCTTAAAAGTTTTTTTCCGTCATTTCTTTGAATAATAGATAAATAAATAGCAAGGATTTCCTTGAAATTAAGCAAAAAAAAAAAAGCAGAGAAAAACAGAGTAAAATGAGTGTCATTTGTCGATTTTAATTACCAACTATAAAGCCGAACGCCCACCTTTAGCTAAGGTGATATAAACTAACTGCCGACTATAGTTGTTTTCCTTTGTTTATTTACTTGTTTTGTTTTTTTTTTCTTTTTTTTAATTACAACCGCTTCGCGACAACCTGTTCGAATTTCATAGAGCAGTAACTATTGCAATTAGCTTTAAAGTAATTTAAATGCTTTAGTGACTCACCATCGAAATTTGACTCTTATATACAATGTATGTATAGAGGGGGAAGGAATTTATTGCATAGAAGCTGTGAAGGTGAGAAAAGTTATTTTATTCGAAGTATATATGCCCATAGCTATACATTTTTCCCGCCCCTCTGACAATTTGTCGATGAAACATTACAGAACTGCTGCGCTCTTGAGGCAAAGCAGTCACCAAACCATTTTCCTACATGTTCGTGCGAAATGGAGCGCTGGTCAGCTAGTGCGCGTCCAAGTAAAGCAAAGAAGTGGTAGTCGGAATCACTCGACTTTGATAAATAAGGTGTATGGTCTAGCGCTTCCTGATTAAGTGCTTCCAGCGTATCGCGAATGGGCTTTGCTGTGTGAATGCATGAACCAATGTCCATCTCATCTCCCATCAATGTACATCTGGATTTATCCATGAGTTTTCACGCCGGGATTCTCAAAATAGATCCTCCTGTAAAATAAACTTTATTTTCTATCGTTTAGACAAAGAAAAATTGCTTTCGGCGAATGTTGTTTATTTGCTAGAAAAGTGGCAATTGTCGTTTCTGTAAAAAAGGTGTTTTCACATTGCGGAATGTATAGGCAGAATGCAATGCTTGCAGTTGCCGGTTTTCCAAACTTAATAAACAACCCAACGTTGGACATGGTGGTAGGAAAATTCCGATTTCATATTTACATATCTAGTACTCATCGACGAGAAAAACGAATCAGCGCACCCGACAAAACGCCAATTCCTAATCAATTTAAAATCATCCTCTGCCTTAAAAATTCGTTGAACGATATCGGGTTCCTTCTTAATGTATTTCATAAAAAGATTTGTAATTCTTATTAATTTTTTTGAGCTGGGAGGGCGTACAGGTTTCGTTGTGTATGACGAATATAACTGTTTTACTTATTTACCATTGCCTTATAAATGCAACTAAAGCTTGGTTGTGTAAAAGTAATTCACACAAAAATTTAAATAAGAAAAAACAGAACAAATGGAAAAATCATTAAAATGAGAAAATTTAGCTTTCAAGGCGAGAAAAACAGATTGTAATTTGTAATGAGAAGTCGCCACACTTTGTAATGAACATTTCAATAACTATATAACATGCTTTACTCACATAGCAATTTACTCGAATTTTGAGAATAAGTATTAATGAAATAAGATATTCGTAAAAGTACTTGCGCGTTGTAGAGGCTTTCATCCAATCTGCCATCACTTGGTTTTCAACACACAATAAGTTGACGATTACGAATCTACGGATGAAAATCCGTATAGTGATATATGAATTTGAACCGCTTATAAATTTATGAACGGTCATATTGAGACTCCTCTGACCATATACATAGCATTGTTTTCGGAGGAATATGAGTACGAATTCATTTGCCTTTCACATTATGTGTTGGTCACGTTGTTTCGCTTAAAGATGTGAAAACATTCATTCATTCATTCAGCATTCTATGAATTAAAATTAATCTTTTGTAACTTATTCGGAGTTAAAACCGAATTTAAAATTTTAAATTTTATATGCATCTTATACTTCTGCAGGATATTTTTGCTTTTCACATTTTCTTGCTCAGCTATAAACGTTTAAAGGTAAAGGCTAGAAGAGTAGGTTGCTGTCCACATGTTAGGTCTGGTAATAAGATCTCCATTTATTTTGACAAAGTTCAACTTTATTTAAAATGTACTTGTACCAGTGCTTAATATTTAGCATCGCTGATTATGATCTTTTGCCTCTTATCAGGCAGCTTGCGTGTGCACCCGCACTCATTGATTCACTTTCTTCAACTTCGCAAAGCCGCTGATCTGCTAAGTATAATTGCACCGATCTGAACCAGTGCTAATAAGAAGAAGTCCACTTCCTTCCCTTGAGACGGACGGACGCTGATGAATTTTCATCGCCATTAAAATAAAAAAATTTTTTGAAGCAAATACTCACACTGCAACTATAGCTTTTGTGAGTTGCTGATCTGCTAAGTATGACCGCAACGATCAGAACAAGTGAAAACAGCAGCAAGCTAGAGAATAAGTTGCAAACGAGGGAGGTTCCCAAGTCAAGCTGAATATCACATCCGTGCGGGTTTTTGCTGCATTGCTGTTTGCTCGTAATTAGTCTCTTTTGTCGAGCGCGCCACTTAGTTAGGGCTCGCGGTTTTAGAAGTTCATAGTAAATAATTACTTTCCAATCCCCCCAAACTTCTTCTACAAGCACTTTCTAGGCGTGAATATATTGCTTTGTAAGAGATATGGTGGTCATTCTGGTCCTAATATTTACTAAAAGTAATATACGCATTTAACTTTATAGTAAAAAGAAAAGTTAGATAATGTTATTATTAACAAGCAAATTTTTTAACTTTCCTTTTATTGTTTCGGAACAATAAATTAACTGACAATGTGTCATATATCTGCAATATAAACACATAACTACGTAAATTAACTAAAACTTCGCCTGAAAGACCAAATTTAGTTTTTGGTTTTCTTTTCTTTTCATATTTGGGAGCTTTTGTGCAAAAAACAGCAAAATGCGTGCATGGTTTTTCACTTTTCGTCTATTACGACTTGCGATGGTTTTGTGCCCAACATTAAACTTTTATTTTGTTCTCTCTATTAAATACCAAGTGACAGGATTGCAATCTTTTAAATCGGCATAGGACTCACGATAAAATTATAAAAGAATCAAATGTAAATAAGACGCACAATGTACATATAAAATTGCCGTCAAACTGTATGTATCGTACGCTTTATCACGGATAAAGAAATATGCGATATCCGGGATATTGTAGTCGGGCAAGATCGACTATTAAATACACCTCAACTCTTAATACATTTCTTCATTTATTTTTCCGATGATATGCCGAAAACGACATACTTTTCATGCGAGGCCATGTATTGCCCATGTATGCAGTCTATGCAAAGCATGAGCTAAGACTGTCCGCATTTGCCAAATTAGTTTTCTTTTGGAAAATCTTATTATTCTCTATTTATTTTCCTCGTAAGATAATAGAGATTAGTTTTGCCATATAAAAGACTTATTTTTCAGTATATCCTGTATAAAGAGTGAGGTTCAAAAAATAGACCAGCACGGTCCAAACTTGCTACAGTCAATTTTCAACTGTAATCGTGGACTAATTTTCATCATAAAATATTAAAACGTAAATATTTTACCATATGTGGATTGTAGCGGAAAAAATAAACCAACAAGGACCACATTAGGTGCACACAATTTACATGTCGAAGGATTATTATGGATCAATTTTTGAAAATCAAGCCATTTTATCTTATAAATTCTCAATTGTCACGAGAACACTTATATCGAAGGAAGTTCAAAAAATTGATTCATTCGATCCAAAGTTTTCTCATCAATTTATTATCCTCAAGCACTTATAGTCAACGATTTCTACTGAGAAATTTAGCAACTTTCAACGTTTTTCATGTAATGCTTCTTATGGTCCGACCCAATCTATTTCCAATAGAGTTTATCCTTGCAAGTCTTTGTACCAAATTTCGTGAAAATACATGCAATTCTAGGAAACACTTAGGAACACTTAGGAAAACTGACGACCAGGTAAGCTTAAATTGATTTAGACAAATCTGAACCGATCGGTGTAGCAAATATGTGCTTTTTCTGAGGTACTTGTAGATGTCACATACATTCGTTTATCCTGCATCACTACTAGTGTAGCCGACAATAATCTGTCTATTTTTTATCCCTATTAAGAGAAAATTTGCTGTAATGGGAAAAATGAGATAAAACGCGGATTATGTTTTTTGAAACGTACTTTATGAGCCGATCTCAGCGTTCTTATCTGAAGGTCTGCCTTGTCTAAGGCTGCCTACATCTAGCAAGTAGGACGACTAAAACATAGATCAAGTTTTTTGTGGTTTCCAACGAAATTTTTACTCATACTTCCTGGACAACTAAGTATAACTTTCTTTTTTTTTGCTTGCGGTGTTATTTAACTGCATACTCGAGCAGCTTGTATGTATCACTAAGTTTTTAATTAGATATTTTTGTTACTACATGGAACGCCAAAATACACAAAGCGATTCCACTTTTTCCTTTTCTGTGCAATTTAAATAAAATAACATAAAAAATTCTTAATTAAAATTTTTTTCTATTCAAACACTAAAAAAGGAGTACAAATAAAAACTCTATAAACACAAATTATAAGCTTTATGCACAGCGCATAAAGAGATAAAACAGGCAAGAAAATTACTCTTCGGCTCTGATCGAATCTTCTATACCCATAACACTTGTGTTAAAAAAAGATAACCCGAAGGAAATGAAATTATTATTCCCTATAACATTGGCTGGGAGTGGCTAATTTTTTTTATTTTTTTTTATTTTTGCATATGCTGTGGAACTAGCCACAGAATATGCAGTGGAAATTTTGATGTTTTGAGGCTTACAAGATAAGCAATAAACCCAGAGAAAAAATAATTTCTTAATTTATCTTATACTGTAGGCATCCCGACCGATTAACGGACTCGGCCCACTTGCAATATGTAGGTCTCTGAGCAAAGACTTGCATGGTTTTTGCAAAATGTGAACCTAATACCTTAGTTTTTACGATCCGGAGTATTTTTACCGTAGATATTACGCGGACATATCCGGGCAGGCAGGCTGTGCAAATTATAATATTGATCAAGAAAATAACTGCTTTAATAGGATCTCTTCCGAATGTTGCTAACATTCCGACAAAATGAGTATACAGCCGCTTGCCGGTCGGAGATATAAAAAAGGCAACGGTAAACAAAAAGAAAACAAAAACTGGCAGTCAAATGTTAACGAAAAGTAAAGGATATGTTATAAAAATCGACAGGCAGTCATAAAAATCAAATAACGCACACGGACACATGTACGTTTAAGTATATCTATTAGATGGAGAATTCAATACATTAAGTAAAGCAACAAAAATTCTTAATACATGAATGTTTGCATAATGTGTGGCATCGAAGCGGACTATCCGCTGAACACTTCACTTCAGACAATTTATTAGTGCGTTGAAACTTTTATGGGCTTTAGAGAATTAACATTTAAACTTTACAGGAAAGCAGGTAAGACGTGCATATGTATATGTTTCGCATCGTTTGATATCCATAACCTAGAGCTTTATGTTCATGTGAACCTAAATTTGTGTTTCTTCACTTCATGTATTCGAATCTTATAAACAGCATTGCAAATTGTAGCTGCGTACTGTTTTTCTCGACCAATGCACCGACTGTTATTTACCTACCTAAGCAGGCATTTTCTACAAAATATTTCACCATAATTGATTGAAGGAACAAACAGAAGTTATAGAAAAAAGATTTTTTCAAATAAGCAAATAAGTGAAGGAAAAGTTGAAAAATATTGCATATCGCTCCACCCATTGCTGTGTGTGACCATACGAAAAACTGGGGACCCTAAATATGTTATTGCGTAAGAAATTCATTTCTTTCTAAACAACTGAAGCTTTTATCTATACTCACATAAAAGTGACTCTCGGAAAAGATATACTTTCCATCATTTAGTACATCTTTTACTCTGTACTTCGTTTCATTTTTCTATATGTGATCAGCTACTCAAGCAATGTTAACTATTCGGGTTGGCTCATTTTAAGAAGAGTTGTGTGCGGAAGGAGGAGGAAAAATGCAGTGCTATTTTCATATGCTCAACTTTAAAGAGGACACATCCGGAAAGACGGTAAAGACCACAGCCGGTGGATTGTTCAAAATGTGGGAAGTGGGCTTAAGAACTGACGCATAACGGTGATGTGCTGGGCGACATGTAGAAAATCTGTAACGGATATGTGGAAACGCTATAAAAACTCTCACCACACGATTAATCAAGGATATCGAGGGCATTGAACGCTTTCTTGTCGCCACGAACACATAAGTTCGTCACTGTACGCGATCAAGGGTCCCCTAGCAAAACTTGGAAGCTCCCGCCGATTCATGTGAACAGTACTCTAATCTTGGCTGGATGCAGGCAGTGTAATTGGTGCTGTGTCTCTGGGATGAAATATTTTTTGCATCGCTTTAAAAATATGATGCATCGCGCGAAAAAACGCAATATATTTTCAATGTTTCTTTTGGAAACATCATATTTTTCGACAATAACTACAAATGCGCTTATAATACCTTATAGTTAAAAAAATAATTTTTTTGTACATTTACACATCCACTGCATTTATTTATTTCCCCAAGCTTAAAATAATCAATATTATGTTTTTTTTTAAGCAATAAATTAATAATCTTGAATAGAACGCATATGCCACGTATTTTCATACAACTATTTCAACTCGAACATGAATTTAATTTTTAAATATTGCACCTCGATTAAGTTCAGGCAAAAAAAAATAAATGAAAATAGGGCCACGACAAGTCGAAGCTCGAAATTAGAAGTGACTTAAGATTATTGACTTCTGTTCCAAATTAAGATGGTTAGGTTGAAGCTATTATACTTTCTTGGTCGAAAAGAAACTCGTCGCTAATAAACTGTTAGTTGTCTCTTTTCGTCTGGACTAAGTACATAAACCATGAAGATTTAAAATATTTGCTGGCACTGATTAGATCTCAGTCTGCATCAGCGGTAAGAAGCCGATTTTGCAATGGAATTTAAAGGTTAATCTAATCATGCCAATGAGAGGTTCTTTGGAGGTCAAATTACATAGTATTGATTTAATTCTTTCTTTATGTGTAGCAATATTTTACAGATACAAAGTTATACGTAACGAAAAAAGTCTCTTCTCTTTCCTGTATGTCTGACAACATCCTCAGTTTCATGAAAGATCGCTCCAAAGGTACTTAAAAAGCGAAAAAGAGAAATCCGCCAACTTACACGACAGAAGAGTGCAGGTTGCCCGATTCCCTCCTTCGTCTATTATGCTGGTATGGTATGAGGGACTTGAAATGATTCCTTGTTATCATGTCATGTTAACTTTTCATTTTGCAAATTCTGTAGAGAATAGAATGACCTGCAGTTCATATTTATATCCCGAGTCTGCAAATGGTAGACTCGCTCTCATATTTTAATCTTCATATTTTGTTCAGCAGTTTTATTGTCAATGTATGGTTAATTTCCAATAATCTCTGCCTATTGGCATCATTTGCTTCAGGTATTAACATAAGTTGCTGCGTTTTTCGTTATTACACTTTGTTTTGAATATGAAAAGAGAGGCTCAGGCAAGTGACTTTAAATTTTGCTTTAATCGGGAGTATGTGTGCTTTGTCGGATCTCCGACAAAACCTCTCAAGCAATTCACTAATCTTCGTAATCGGAAACTTATGAAATGATTTAGTTCTTTTTTCTTATTTACTTAACACATGCTTGCAGTGTGCGTTTTCACAGTATTTCTGCAAGTAAATCTGTTTTGATTCGTGCAAAAATAGTTCAAAACGCGTGCAAATTGTAATAAATATGAATAATCTTTTTTTCATGCTTGACGAAGCACCGCACGTGTTAGTAAACGCACATAAGAGAGTTTTCAATTAAATAAAAAGAAACCTGAAAGCAATAAAAAAGTAACTGAAAATATAAAATTTCGTAATGAAAAGAAATCCTTTTCAGTTAATTTTTTACGTAATAAAAGCTGATTGCATTTAAGTTCAATTCGAAGACTCCGAAGCTTTAGATAAAACTTAACCTGTTCGAAATAAATCTCAATAATCTTATGTTTTGAACAAAAAAAAAAAAGACGAAAAAAAATGCAGTCTAGTTATGCATGGACCGCATATGAAAAACTCGTAAACATTTTTCCAATCTTTTCGACTTTTTTTTTTGTTTTTGCTTTTAAGTTTTACGATCCGTCGCTCATAAATTTATATATTTTGATATGGTGCTAAAAAATATAGAAATAATTTAAGCAGAATGTTAACCGAACTTATGGCTCTTTGAGTATTTTGTGTATTGTTGCACATTTGAAAATGTACGATTCCATTAGATATACAGATACACAGACGCGTACGCAAACGCATATACAAACACAGGCACGACGTCAACTTTATTATTGTTTCCTTCGCTGTCTCACTTTGTGCCTCTCCTTGAAACAGAAGTGATTGAACTCATTTATGGTGTTCTGAATTCAGTTTGAGTTATTTTTTCTTTACATATTCTTACTCTTCGCTGCACTATTACCCGGTCGCGTATCATTTCATTTTCTGTTTATGATGGATAACATGTGTTTTAAAATGCAAAGCAATAACTTAGTTTACGATCTTGGCTATAAGTGTATTGTGTATATGATTCTCCTTTCTTCCGCTCCTCCCTTCATCATCTTGCTTTTTGTCCCGATTCATTGACTAGATTATGCTTAGGAGAGTGCCATTGGTGCGGACAAGTGATAGATTTTTTATATCTTAGCAACTTTTTTACATTAATTTTATTAACCTAAGTGTACACTGGCGTATCATACCGATTCTTTCTTCTATTGATGTCTAAAATTGGGCAATAAAGTTAAAATCAAAATATTGTGCATATTGCGTATACATTTGGTCGATTTGGGTGTGCATTGTGCCAAAAAAAAATGGAAAAATATTAAACTTGTAATTGCGCTTGGAACATGTAAAATCGAATGCATGAAGGACTCTATATGATTCTGTATCACTTGGTCGTGTGCCACCTATCATCGCAAATTCTACGATCAAACAAATTTTTTTATTTCATTACTGCAATCCAACTTTAAGGCTTCACGAAAAATGTTGAATTCCAACAGAGCAATACTTTTTTCGAAAAGTGTGACATTGGAGGGGATCCAGAAAATAGACCGGAACAAATTTATACATCAGCGCGCTATTCTAAATTAATTTTTATCGCAATATACTTGCGATGCTGCTCATTTGTTGTTAATCAAAAACAGTGACGCAACAAACACTCACAGTAACAAAATATTCCGTAATAAAAACGTAAGAGATCACAATTTATTTTTAGCAAGAAACTCGAATTTTTGCTCAAGAAATTTATTACTTAATTTCAGGTCTGCCAGCATTCTGCAAGCTTGCCAACTTTTTTACACTCTAAATACAACTTAACAGAGTTACCATCATTCTTAAAGCTATTATTATTCCCCACGTACTAAGAGTTCGACTCCTTCTGTTGTGTAAAGAATTGCATTTTTTATTATTTGGAAGGGAGTTCTTTTAAACTCGAGAGGAATTGCTTTTTGTATTATAACAGAGGGATATTAAAAGATGCTTCCATCGCATTCCTATAAAGAAACCCATAACGATGCTTATCAGGCAACTGGAGTTTTCAATTCTTGAGTTGCTCGCTAGCTTATAAGTTCAAGTACTGGTGGATAAAGTGGCCTCCTCGAAACTCTCCGCTAAAGATAAATATTTTGTTTGAAAAGGGAGAGAGTTTGTGAAAATCAAATAAAATCGTGATTTTTATTCCACTTACATCCGCGATAACATACAATTTTGTCATTCTATATGTAAGAAGCAAAAACAAAATTTTCTGTTAATCAATACCAACTCCTTTAGGTTTCTCGAAGCTAAACTATCATAACTTAACTGACAAATATTACACTTTATAAAAATGATTCACGCGGAAGTCTTTTCTTCTTACAAGTGACTTTTTTAGAGAAAGAATTATTTAAACGTGATGTAGGTCACTTCTTCAAAATGTTTGTACTTTACAATCAATGCAATGAAATTAAGTAAAGGCGGGGTTTTGCAAACATTTAAGGAAACGAAAACTGTTAAAAGACAGGACTCTTTGAATTCCTATAATACACAAAATTGTATAAAAGTAAGTGCATAATGACTTTTAATCACAAATTCAAACTGTTGTCAACATGAATAACAGTAGTTAGTAGGTAAGAATCGCGACTACCCAGTCAGTGTTCGCGGGTTCATATCTCAAATGCGGCAGAGTTTACTTTGACCGTAGCTGTGGTGAGTGGTCAGCCAACCACCAGGCTACGGCCGCCACCTTCCTGTCTCTTTCTTTTTCCTGCCTCCTTTCTGACCATCACCGTGTTACACAAATAGAGGAGATATCCCCTGAGTGATTGGTCTATATTCCAAAAAAAAAAAAGGAAAAAAAAGGCTTTTATGCAAAAACGATGAATAACGTGATTGGAGCTACGTTTAAAATAATATCTTAATAAAACTTTCACCTACCCAGCATATAACATTGAAAACAAATAGTAAATAGATGCAAAAGTTGTTAGGGTGAACATCATCGCGCCAATTAATTGTGCAAACATTAAACAAGCTCTCCATATGTGCATTCAGTGTTCATTTTTCACATATATTTTTTTTTTCGTGATAACTTTTGGGTTTGCTTATCCTAACCTAACATCAGCTAGACCGACAGATATGCTTTACCAGCCAATCAACTTTTTTCTATAAACGAAATTTATTTACTTGAAACACACACACAATGACTATAAAAATTAGAAACTTAAGATACAATGCGAGGTTAAGAATCTTTTTACATAGATTTTTTTTTAATGGTTAACTTTGACTGAATTTATAATCACTTGCAGGCCGACTTTTGCGAGAAAAACTCTGAAACCGACGAGATTTTTTTTTAATCAAATCTCACGCCCTTTATTGCATGATTTTATTATTTTGTTTTGGGGAAACTTGGACAGAAAATCGCAGTCAGTAAGAGTACGCCCATGGGAGTCCATGGGAGTAGGTTGTAGCACCGTCGCTTTGTTTTTAATAGTCTATTAAAAATTTGTTCCCATGATCGATCTTTCGTACAAAGAGTCGAGAAAATTACCATTGACTCCGCGCTTGCCAGGTGCCTATACTTGTTAATCGTTTACCTGCTCTGTCCGTTGTTTGTATCTATGACGTGTGATCACTCACTTATAAAACCGAAAATTATTTTGAAAAACGAGAAAATGCTCTTTAAACCCCCAGCCAAAGTATATGGCGAAACGATTTTTTCTTCTTTTAGATACCAACCGCCAAGCAATAATAGGGTACATTCATTTTGTCTAAACGTTTGCAGCGACCAAGAGTATGCTTCAGAGACCGTATAAACTGTATTCACTTTGGATCAGCATTGCCATCAAATCACTCCACACATGCCCGTCTGGCATTCTGTGCTCAATCGGAGTAGGTAAACATTAGTAAGCTACGACTACCTTTGCTTTTAGAAGAAAAAAGAAAACGTTTTCTGCTTATTACTCACAAAGTATAGCAAATAAAACTATTATATCACCCGCGCATATTCTATGAGCCATCCTACTATGTCCACACAAAATTGGAAAAGATCAGTCACGCGCTATCTATCACTCGTACCGCTCAGAAGGAAGCTTTACAGAGCTCGTGAAGTACATATCTTCATTACCGGTATGAAATTCATCTTAGCATCTTCATCTATCCCTCAGTCCGTGTGACCGTCTATGTAATATCTCTGGTGAAATTTTCACCCGTTGACAAAATTACGTCATCGCTTTCAAATGTGGCACACACGTTGGAAGTTCTTGTTAGCATTGAAAATATACCAAATCAGTCAAAGGACACGCCTACAGCGCAACACTCCTTACTTTTTGCACATTATTCATAAACTACACACACGGGCATCCGATGGTACAGAGTAGAAAAGTTTACTTGCCCTTTTTTTATCGGTTATCAGGATCATGGTGTTGGGTACAAAAAATTCGGTCACAGCAGAATATAATTTTCTTAGTTGTTCTTATATAGCGTCATTATAACAATAAAAAAGATTAATTTGGCATATTCGTAGCCAAGAAATGAAGCAAAAAACTTATTAGGTGCGGCCAAAGACTAAAACAAAACCCAGGTGTGTACCGTTCATGACTATAATTTTTAACACACTAACACTCATATCCAACACAGACCAACAAAAGCACGTAAAGTTGAAATTAACGCGTGCCAAAACATATAAAAACCTCAAATATATATATATATGCATATATATATATATATATATATATATATATACATATATATATGTATGCATATATATTTGGAAGTTTTTTGTTGTCATACAAAATAAAATTACTAACCAAAACCAAACACCAATACAAAAAATATTTTTCACCCAGAAAAGAAAAAAGCTCTTAAATTAAATTAAAAAATAAAAAATGAGCTTTGATTCAATATCTGATAGTCAATAATTAAGATTCTCTGTTATATGACATCTTTAGTGGTTTTCCTTTTTTAAAATGAGACAACGGTTGTGTGTTTACGTCTGTTCAATGGCGCATTATAATAAGTAGGTCTATTTGCATTCCTTCTCGTGGACACATTCACTCTACAAACATTAAAAATTCCACATTTAAGGTTTGTCTATATGATAAACTATTGCAGATGACCAATTGTTTTAACGAAAGTTAATCGTACGTGACTTCTATTTCGTCTTTACATCGAGACAAGTTCGCATTGAATATCGATGAAAGTTTCCTACAACCATTGATATAACATCAAGCATTTCTATCCTCTTACTAAAACAAGACCAGTAATAAATGCAGCTCATTGATTTAATCAGCGATAGTGTTATCCTAAATCCAATATAGTTTTCCATTATTTCAATCACTCAACGTGTAAGTGTTTATCCGGATATCGATATCTTTTGCAAACTTATTCCGTTATATGTATTTGATATTCTTCTCTATTTTATTGTTTGTATGTATATTTAAATATTTTTATCTGTTATGAGAGTCCGCATTGCAAGGCAACTACTTTTGTTAAAGAATTCATTTTTCATTCTATCAATCATATTAGATCGCTTCGTTGTCTATTGGTGGATAGCTTTCTAACAGAAAATTTTGCCTCACCACTAGTACATGACAATAACATTAATACGACAGCGCTCCACTCCACTACTCCATTATAGAAAGTAAAAATATAATGGTTTATGGTAAGATAATATTGTAAGGCATGCACTTGATACGTGCGTTGTAAAAATAAACCCGGCATCAATTTACAAGCATTTTAATTTTAATAACGATTTTCGATCAATGTTTTGTGGTTAGAATCGGAATTTGTATAAATTGATAAGCACGCGTCGAATCGCTTTAGTGCTTTACAAATATTTTATGAACTTAAACATGACGGACGCTAACGATGGGATGTGACCCAAATATCATATTCGTTCCTCTCTAACAATATAACTGCGTATCCCTTTATATCTAATTACAATACTTATGCCTTTTGCGTATATCACTTAAACAACTTACCGGAAAACTCATATCAATATCATCGCTATTTGTTCGTAACCATTGAACTACTTTCTAATTTCCCTTTTGTTAATTAATACATTAACCTAACACACACGATGAAAATAACGCTGAATGTATAAAATTCTTATCTTTTTGCCAAAAGATTAATAAACGAAAAAACGAAGCAGAAACATTCAATAAATTACGTATGTGCTGCTGCTGCTGCTGTTGCTGCTGCTTTCGAGTAACGCAGTAGAGCAAAGTCCGATTGGCAGCAAAACAAGGTCGGTGGTCTCACCCTCGTTATCGTTGCCCGTCAACAACACTCTCCCTCTCGTTTATTCGTTGGCAATCATTCTTAAAATAAAAATTTATTACATCTGCACTCCAACGTACAGCATTAAAATAAACTAATTATTAAATTTATAAATGCACGCTTTTATGTAAAATTTATTTTTTATATTTGTTTACAAACTAATTGACCGAATTATTAATTGTAGTTAAGTTTATGTAAATTATTTAATTTCATTAGCATGCATTCAAAAATTAGTTCATATTCTGTATTTTAATTATTTTATTATTTATTTTACATATAAGATTACATTCAGCTTAGATCAAATACTTTCGCGAACACAATTTAAATGTGTCCATGTAATGTGTCATTGTAAGTTTCTATGGAAATAAATGCCTCAACATTTCAACCCTTCTGGCCAATATGAGTTCGTAGACCCCATTAAATTCGGCATGTTTTCACATCACTAGTAACGAGAGAGAGATACTTCTACTATTCCATTATTTACTATTAATAAACATCTCTTATATGTGGCTTCTTAATATTGGTATCCTTATTACGACTATACAGCATTCATTCGCAACAATTTGATGCGAATTTCAAAAATTCTTAATTATCTACATTAAGATTGACTTTACAATATTATGCATGGGATAATTTTTGCACTGCATCATGCGATAATTTTTTAGCTTTTTGATATTGAAATAATCCCAACGTTAGCTAATACAAGCAGTGTTTCAGCTGTCTATTCAACTCCCATGAAATCAGATATTTTCGATAGAAAAACAAAAATTTGGTATGTGCTTCCTTGCAGTCCGATTTCCGAGGAAGAGAGTGGTGTTATGTTGAAAAAACTTCGCAATTGTGAAAGTAATATATTTTGGCTCTTAAAAATGGATTAATCCATCAATTATTGTGATTGTGTGTTGGTAACTAAATAGCATTGGCTTACTTTGCCTACTTCAGGGATAAAATGCTTTTTTAGAGATACGTTGATGCCTAAGTTACAAGCAATATAGATATTATTAGTCGATACTCAGACGAATAGCAATAACTTTAAAATTGAAAGCAAGTGAAAGTTGAAAAGGCGCAGAAGACAGCTAATTATAGAATGACCCACCGTCAACCTGATTACATCTGTAGTATAAGAATCTTAAGAACTATATGGGATATACTTTGAGTTGTTTTAGACTTCAGGCAACTATCAGAAAAGCTAGCACTTAAAACTCAAACTTTGTCGACTGATGTAACTTAGGTAAAAATTAAGGCACCTTAGAGTTAAAATATCGAATGCATTGATAAAATGTACGCGTTGATAAACCAAGACTGCCAGATTGTGCAACTACTATCCTATTCATTTGCCATCCGCAGACAACGTGCACACACACACTGTAACTGTACAATTATGCTCAAAATACTAAAAGAATTACTTACGTAATATCAATGCACTTTTAATAGTTGGAATTGTTCTGGTTATGGAGGAAAATGTGGACCGCTATTTAACGAACAATTTAATTTATAACAACTCAAGTTATATAATATTTTTTTTTTCAATGGCTCGTGCTATTAATTTCACGCGTATACGCACACACATGCTAGATAAAATTATTCAAAATTAAACCATAAATCTCTAACGTATTAACTGATTTTATATATATGACGCGATACGATATCGACCGGACATTTAATTACCGTACTATTAAAAAATTACTTTATTAGTGTGGTAGTAAAAAATGTATATACACATCATATAGTATAATAATTAAAAAATAATACACATATGTGGTAATATCTGTTAAACATTTTAATTTATTGTAGACAGAACTCATAATTAATTAATTTTATCGTTTGTTTATGAAACATTTATGGCTTCAAGGAGATGAAGAAACCATTGAAATATATTTGAGAAAATGTTTTGATCATTTTATTTATTTTAAATTTCGCGATAAACGATAGAGAAACATTTAGTTTAATTTAGGTTTAGGGCATAATTAAAAAAAAAAATAATGAACCTTCATTGGATAGTTAATTAGTACATCAATCCAGAAGTTAAATCTGTGTAATCGGGCAAGTCTGAACCTTAAATATCTGACTGTTTTCCAATAAAATATCAAAAAGGTTGATGCCAAAAAATTTAATTTTTCATAAGAGATTCTAGACGAAGAAGGATTCAGGAAATAGACCAACGTAATCAAAATCTAAACATTAAACATTAAAAGTCATAACAATTCTACGTCAACTTTTGGTATAAAATCTTAAAAACAATAAATTTTCTTTTCAATATAACGATTTACTTTTGGTATGAATGCAGGTATGAGAGATGGGTTGAAAAATGATTTCATTCCATGAACATTTTCTAAGCTAATTTAGTATGTCAAAAGGCTGCGTAAGCCTTATAAGGCTGGTGTAAAAAACACGCCAGACTAGCAAGATCATGTCGTATATCAAAATATCTCGAAATATGCGACCTCTAGGTTGAACACACATGGACATATAATAGAGACGTATAGGTAAACAGGACAGATAAGCTTTAAATCGATTTAAAAAGCGACTATGAATCAATTGCCATAATGACATACAAGTCTACGCTAAACTTGTTCGGAATATTGCACACATCCGCATTAACTTCCACCGTATTATAAGTGGCTTAGAGTGTTAAAATCGAAAATACACAAATTTAAATAAATATATACTGATTTTAGTGAAAATATATATAAACCTTTATCATAAATGTCGCTAAAAAATCACTCTGCTTCTTAACCACAAATGATTATATAAGAATTAATTTTTGCGTTTTTTTTTTTTTTTTACCACCATTTTTTTCTAGACCATTAATTACCATAAATTATTAATGTATGGTTTTGTACTTTGTTATTGTTGTTTAAATCTTTTTTTTCTTTTTGGCTTATAAACCCCATAAAAAGGTTGGTTATATAAAACAATATAATCTATAAATAAAATGCTACGTAGACATGTAGAAAACTCTTATCAAAGCTTTCGTATAGACACACGCATATATAAATCGACGTGTGAATGTTTGCATTGATTTAGATAGAGAAAATTGTGCAAATGTGTAGATGTAGAAAATTTTAAACTCGATGTCCATCATAAATAACCGCATTTGCAATAAAGGCTACATCATCAAATTTCAACCATATTCGCCATGAAAACCACAAAATACCATTTGCTTGGACAGCACACACTAACCAACCTACTATTGAAACTATGGTTATATATACATGCATATATATACATATATATATCTATATATATATATATGTACATACGAATCGGTGTAGATAAGCTAAAACATAATACGGCGACGACGAAGAAGATTGAACAAAGGCAAGCAACAAACAAGAGAAATGCCTGCCGCCAATAAAGATAAATGATAAAGGGAAGTATAATAACTGTATATATATAGATATATATATACATATATCCATATTTGTGTATAAGTTGTATTTATGTATATAGAACGTGGTTACATACATATATATAAATATATATATAACAATAGTGCAGGTATAAGTAATTGTCTGCTTATCAAACCATTATTGTCGATGGCAGGGGTAGACAGTATTTAGCTTTCAATATCTCATGAATAAGAAATCTTCCATGCACAATATATGCTTATCGATTATATAATTATATTAGAAATATATTTCACACTAGAACTACCGAGGGCGTGAACTTGATGCATTTCGAACTTACAAAAAAACGCATTACACTTGCAATGCTTTTGGGGACTATTTTCAATGTCCCGCAGGGGAGCATATCCTAAAATGAAGATAAAGAACATTAAGGATTACGGGCACAGACGAAAGCAATTTTGGGTTTACTTCTATTTAATATACGGGGATTTAAGGCATTAATGTTGGTTTATAATCGCTGCATGAAGGGTTTACGTGAATTGAATAAATTTATCATTTTTAGGCTAATGTAATGTTAGGTCTCGAAAATTTAGTTGCGACCAGGCGCGTTTCGCTACATATACATTTGCCTTCCTAGTCCCGTGATCAAGATCGCTCTAATCGTGCGGCAATAGAACTATACGTGATATTGGCGGTAAACACATAGCCATGAAACGTGGCTTCATGGCTGTATCGACCTATTGATCGTAGACAAGACTGCGAGTCCAACTGCCGCCATCATGCTTCCACTAATGAGTTTATTTTCTCTCTTCCGAAAAAGCGGTTCCAAAGGATCAGCAATATATATATTTGGCATGTAGCTTTCAACTTTTGCTTTCGGACGTGTTTTAAGTATCTTTTAACTGTGTTATTAAAAACGCCTAAGCCAGAGGACGTTCGTAGCTAGAATATTAATGAACAAATGAATGATACGGATACTAAGGCATGGAAGTAGATTATGAATCTTAATTGAAAGGAATAAAATCATCACGTCTCTCTTCTTCTGTCGTTTACAATTTTGTGTCCATATTTTATTATAACTATTTACTTATTAAATATCTTAATGCTTAATTAAATTGCTTTTTTACACTTATCTCATACTGGGAAAAGCCAGCCGCTAACTACCAAAACTAGCAAAATTACATACTCACTTAGCAGAATGATAAAACGAAACAAAATACTTTACGCAAATATTTACAACACATTTTTTGCATACCAACCAGCATAGCAGCCCATCATCATCATTATCAACCACATGACTATGATAAAAGAGCAAAGTAAAAAACGGAGAAAAAATGACTCAGTTTATGTGACCGTAAATAAAGATTTCATTTTCAACAAATGCTTTTTAGACACCTAGATTATGCAAACAAGGGTACCGTACACATGCACGCCTTAGACATGCATTTATATATATATATATATATATATATATATATACATATATATATAATATCACACATGCATAAGTATTACATGTATATTCCATATATTACATGCATACATAATACATATTTTACTTACATATATGCACACAAATATACATAATCATATATTTTTGCAAATATATATACATATAAATATACGTATGTGTGTATATATAGGTATATATAAAAGATCACTCAATAAGTTCGTAGGATGCAATGTAGACCCATACGATTAATTTACGAGTTACACTTGTTGTTGGTGACTCTACTTTTTTAGTTTTCAAAACAATGGAAAAATCTCGATTTCGCCCATCAATAAAGCATTTTAACCGCGGCCGTAAAAATATCGCCAATCCTGAACGCCCTGGTGGCTGTAAATCGGCTGTTGTTTCAGCAAATATGGAAAGGTACCCAAAATAGTTTTGGAAGACTGAAGAATGAGGTTGCATGCGATAGCTCAAACCGTAATGTGCAAGTGCATGAGATAGCTAATATCTTAATCCTTTCAGAACACTTTGCCCATGAGAAAAGTTCTTCACGAACTGGGTACGACATTTGTTCAATTTTGATCAAAAACGACGTGTTAGGAGCTACGTAGGCTAAGCAACAAGGATTTATTTGTTGCGATATATATCAATGGATGAAATATGGATTCACAACTGCACCCCAGAGTCAACTTGACAGTCGGGCGAGTGGATAACAACCGCCGAAAGTCATTGTTGATTGGCAAGGTTGCGAATTTTGGAATGCGCGACAATATGCGATAGAATATTCAACGACTCTCTGAAAAAGGGACAAACGATCGATAGTAAATATTAAATAGCACTATTGATGCGTTTGAATGATCAAATTGCAAAAAAAGGGCTCTCAAATCCTACGAAGTTACTGAGTGCTATATTGTATAGGTGTACATATATATAGATATATCTGTACATTTACGGATATTAAAACTTACTTATTTGTGTATTGTTTGCCCTCTTTGCGTGGCTTTGCTGACAAGCAAGCATACACAGATGGATTAACTGCTGCCAGCTTTAGAATAATATACATTTCATATGTGTGCTTGTTCCGCTAACGAAGACAAAATTTTCGCTTCTGCGTTTGCTGAGTATAGTATTTTACAGGCAGAGGCAAAAGAATATGTAAACATCTGTGCGCACACAGAGACAACTACGAATATGTTCTAATTGTTGTACTCATCAACAGATCTTTTTTAACTAACCGATAGAACTAACTGAACTCGTTTATTAAATTCAACCAATCTCTGAGGCCCAAGTAATTTCCATATATGAACAAATGCTCATTGCATTAAGCATGAGCCAAACCTTAAGCCTAAACTACTTGTGAGCAAGTTACTTGATGCTTTATGTTAATGCAAAGCCATTATATTTGGATTAAAGATGCGAAAGTGATGGTTCAATTTAACTTAGATATAACTTTTGCTAAATATTTTTAGACAAGTCGACAATGCACGAGATCAAGCACTCTACATATTCAACATTTTATTGTTTTCATCTTTAAGCATTATATTATTATCAATTTCACGAGTGAAACGCCAACAACAATAGTGAATCCATGACAAGTAAAGTTTTTCGTATAATGAAAAATTACTGTTTAGGGATTAATTTATGCTGGGCATGTTTAAGCAGACTTACATACATGCAATGTGCATATATGCATTACTTATAACAAAAAAGAAAAAACAAAAAAAAAAAACAGTAATAATAGATTAAACAACAAAGTCCAAAGTCTACTGCAAATGCCTAATTAAATAATTTTACAATAGGCCTAACAAACAAATACGGAAACATATAAAAACTTATAATACCTCTACACACTAATTTGCATACGTGCATGCATATATACACATTAGATAAATGTGTAAGTGAACGTACGTACTTATGTTTATAGTGCTACGTTTGCTGTCATAACGATGGTAAAAACATGCATATAGATAGATACGTATATATATATATATTTATATATAATTTATATATAGAGTAATACTTAGCAGCTATTGGCAATAAAATGCTGTGGTTGTTGTTCTTGTATTATTCACATAAACAATACATAAACATGACATATAACTTGGCTTCCTATTCCCTCTTTTTAGCCTCTTATATAGCTTGTAATTATATTCTCACCCATCAGCAGCAGCACAAGCATACACACGCATATAAAATTTTGTAACATAAACTCTCTCGAGTGTATCTGCATATGATTATAAGTGAAAAACTTATACATCATAAACGCAAATACATACGTAAATATGTAAAACACAAATTTTATGAAAATATTTAACAGCAATAACATAAAAACATCAGCACAACAATATATTGTTAACGATGCTTATGCAGTAACTCATATAATTTACATAAAAATTCATGCAAAAAATAGTATAAAAAGTTTAATTTTGTATGCGTGTAGGCGTTTGTGAATGTATGTACATTTATTAGATTAGAATCGTCCAGAGTCCACATGAATGCATCTTTATTAGCAAGAACGTCTTATATATATAATAAGTAAACAATTAAAATAATTTTCATTTAAAACAACTCACTTAATTTTTATGCTAACAATAGTGCGCACAGAAATCAGAGAACTTATTATATAGACAGAGAGAGAGATTGAAGAAGCCGTTAACGGTAAATGCAATATTTTATCGTAAATGCAAACAATTTAAGTCTAGCACTAAACTGAATATACGACTCTGTGAAATATATTCGAACCATAGGTACGAATATCCCTCGAAGCATTCTTTGAATGAATACCTATTTATGAAGGTCCGTAAACCGTCCGATCCATCCTTCAAGAATGTTATAAAGGAAGTATAAGACCCACAAATCAGTTAATCAAAGGAGCTAACACCACACGTCTCGCCTTCACTTTCCGCAATAACTTGTAAAGAGATTATGACAGCCCTGTTAGCAATTCCATAACGTTAGGAGTTCACATTCTCCCTTATTCTACTTCATAATTTACAGTTTCTACTAACCCACGATTTTATGGAGGTTTCTTAAATTTAAGTTTGCGGACATGCTTTTATCCATAGGGTACGCAAGCAATTTGAAAAACTTATAACTTCATTGAAAAATTGATCGATTAAAAAATTCTTGCCAATTTCTTAAAAAATTAAACGTTTACTTAAAAAAAAGTTTCGCAGGATATTTCACTTAAAATATTGCCTATGCCCAGCCACAACTTTTATCATTTTTCATAACTATTGGTCTTTTGAGGCTATCTCCGAGAGACTCCACGTTTTTGAGGTTGCTATAGGAATGGAGTGTCGAGGCAAACAAGAAGTGGTTGGTTGAAAATAGTGCTAATCGGAAAGGCTAAAGCCTGTTGAATACGCGAATATAGCGGAGAGATCAGCATATGTCAGTTTAGCACTGCTAACGTCTCTTAGACGAATTCATTCAAATTCGGTTCAGCTAATTTTTCTATTAAATTAGTCTTGAGATCTTAAAGACTTATGTACCATGAAAGCCCTTATGTGTGATGGGACACAAAAAATTGATCTATAGGTCAATAGAGGAATAGAGGAATTTTTTATTATTTAAAATTTAGGTTTTGTAGGAATACTTATGTGGGTGGGAGCTTCGAAAAATTGCCCCATCCAGGCAATCCGGGTGAAGGAATTTTAAAGATCGCCATTTTTTTCATATAACGACCTTTCCACTTAAAACCTTATATGGGAAGTTGTCATGAAAGTAGTCCGATCTAATCCATTTTCAATACGTTTCATTTTTAGACCAAAAGGACGTGAGACCAATAGGCGGACGGACAAACATGCTTAAATGAAATCAGAAAATAATTTGAATCGCTCGATGTAATAAAAGTTCTGTCTACCTTAAGTTCCACTGAATGCTACAAACGTTCGCACAAACGCAATCCATCTTGTACAACAAGTGGTGTACGTAGATAGAGCTTTCTAATTCCCAAATTTTACAAATATAAATGTTACAAATACCATTAATTTTATACAGGGCATAAAAAAAACATATAAGAACACTATAGGAGGCGACGGCCAATCATTAAATACCCTACACCGTCCTCAGTTATTCGTATAATCCCATCTCAAAATAAGGCTTTATGTGGGAAGTTTTCCAAAAAGTTGTCCGATATTTTCACTAGCATTCGTCATTGGGCCAAAACACGTCGGTGTGCCAAACGCCGCCAAAATCTCTCGACAAAAGCGGCCTGGAGACTGAACAAACGAAAAAAAAAAGAACAAGACGAACAGACAAGCTGAGATTGATTCAGAAAGCGATTCTAAAGTGATCAGTATAATAAAAGGTAGCCTATATCGAGTCGTTCTGTGTGTAGTATACATCTGTACAAACTAAATACATCCTTGTACGGTTTACAAATCTTACAAAATACCGGTTTTTATAGAAATAGTTTTAATCAGTAAAAGATTCCAATACCCGTGAATACCTGCGATGTTGAGAAAAGGAAATATTTATGAAATATTTCGTCCAACAATGATCTCAATTGGTTTGTAAATATCTTTTATGACAAATAAAAAGTGAATGAACTTTAAAAATAGTTTACGGCATTCCCTCCAAACTTGGTGTAGCTAAAAGCCATTCACCATTACAATCACCAGATGTGTATGGTGTATCGAGGCATTGCAGCACTTTGTGTTCAGCTAATTATGTACTTTATCGTAATTTTAGGAGAGAAACGCACAGATGCACTTGTGCGCATTTCATAGAGTCATCGAAAAAGTTATTGGACAGGAAATGACAAATACCTCCACTGATGTTTATGACGGATAAAAGAAGCGACTGTTGTTAACTTTAACAAACCATCGATTATCTTTTAAAAAACCACCAAAAGAAAAATACATTTACTCTCAGAAATCCACGGACAAACTTGAACATAGGGTCGAAAAGTGTTCATCGGCCAACAACCGTAACAAAAAATAAATAACTTTCGTATAAAACTATTAACAAAAAAGTGAATAACAGAACGCAACTGAAGTACAGAATACTATATCGAAAAGTGTAAACTTTTATTTACTTTTAGTTAAGTTTTCATTTAATTTTAAATCAAAAACAGTTAAGAGCAATATTGTCTGGTCGTTTCATTTGTAACAGTCAGACGCACACTTCGAGTCGACAGAGCAAGCTGCTTAAGACAATATATAATGTAGATAATTAAGAATTTTTTACAAATATATAAAGAAAGGGGACCTAATGGAACGGACTGTAGTTATTTCCCCCAATTATGAAATAAGTAAGCATTTGTCACATGCCCTGAAGTATTTATTATGCATTTAAGTGTAACCTGCATATAATTCACATACAACGAAGTTCTCCTTTAGTTGTTGTACAATATTGGGGCGTCGAATAAAGTGCACTAAGGTGGGTATTTAAGATGTGCTGCAAGCCAAAACTTTAGTTTTTAGTATTTTTCGGGCAAAGTAATGCAAGTTTTTCGCTAACATCTTTTTGCCACATTTTCTTATTCGGCAACTTTTTTTCTTCCTTGGCTCTCGCATTCATTTGTTCTAGAAAGTCCGTCCATCATTACTTTCTTTTTGTTCCTAGGTTTATTTGAGGAATGAATAAAAGGATGTTTTCACTCGTTGACTTTTCTCTTTCTGCTTATTCTACTTACTTTTCAGTTTAACTTTCCACCAACAATAACAGCAAGAATACGAAAAACTCTTTAAAAGTTTTTATATATATCTTTTCTTTTTTTTTTTTTTTTTTGTTTTTTGAAACTCTCTCGCCGAAAAAAAGATGTTTAAGAATGCGACTGAGAAAAATAGAAAAGAAAAAAACAAAAAGTTTCACAAAAATAATGAGATTGTAGTAATTTTGCAAAAGAAAAAATTTTGATATTACTTCACTACAGCAAGCGCACAAACACACATATATATATATATATATATATATACATATATATATACTGATGCATCCACAACATTGAGAGCCCACATTCATCATGTTCTTACATGTAATAAATTTTTGGTTTCTTACTCATTGCCACTGCTTGTTGAACTTATGTTCATATAAAATTTTTGTGCAAGCATACATATGTGTATTTAACTATAGTTATTGCTATTAAGTATTTTCTTTCTATCTCACCTCTACTCTTCTTATCAGAACGCCTCTATTCGCGTTTCTGTAAAAAAGACAGTATTACAGACAGGTATGGCGGATGTTACGGTTCATCATATAAACTAATGGAATTTAAAATAGGAATGAAAACGAAATTGAAACAAAAAGAACATTTCTTACACCGCTTAAGTTCTCTAGACATGTATTACGATTTCGACCCTATTGTTATATTTTCTAGCATTAGCAACCGACTAAGACACTTTTGAAGACGAACTTTTTTTATTACGAATTCGTTACTCTGCACTAATTTGGGATATTGAAGCTCAAAATGTTTTCTTTCTTTTTAAGAAAACCAAGGCATTTTACGCGCTGCTATCTTTCGAAATGTCTGCGCTATGCTAATCCAGTCAATAAAAGTCAGAAAAGTTTCGACTTAAATTCAATGTGTTCTCCCTCCCTCTGCCGCTTTTATCTTTTCCGAAATTCGCACGTATGGTGCATCTAACCATACATAAATTCTTTATTCATTTAGTTTCGGCTAAGCATATTCCTTTAATATCTGCTTGCAACCATCGTTATTACCAACGATTCTTTGCTTTCTATAAGAAAGTCAGTAGTGGCACATTTAAACATTACTTAAGCTTTCATCAATTTCGCATTAAAAAGAAAACTTTTTTTCCCTTAACAGCTCGACCATAATCTATCTACAGCTAAGGGAATATTATAATAACAGCCGCCGACGCGGCAACCAGGCGTAGAAAGTGTAAATTTTGTATATACACATATACATTTAACCCAAAAGTGCATCAGCATTAGTAAAAAAAGTTCATACATACATATGTATATATATATATATAGATATATATATATATATAGATTTATATATATATATAGATTTATATATATATAGACATATGTGCGCGTGTGAATTATACTAAGAGTTTCTCCTTATTTTCAATATATTTATACACATAACAGATGAATTTGCAATTTCGAATATTTTGTCGGTTGTTTACAACTTTTTTCATCACATGAATATTTTTTCGGTTACTTGCTTATTGAACTTTTCAATATTATTTTTTTTTTTCCTTTTTCATTTACAACGTCTTAGCAAATATGTGTAGATCTTACTAATCCAAGGAGTTTATTTATCATCTCTTAGTGCAAATAATTTTTACGTATGTGGCTTGTTATTAGGAAGTAGTTTTAGACGCTCAATCGACATTTGTAGATGAGAGCTTAAATCAAATTCTAGAGAAGATATTATTATGGAGAAATAACGAGAGGAAGCCGATATCAATGATTCGAATTTGTGTTTATTATATCCATCATCAAAAGATGAGTGTAGGATATGCCAGATTTATCCTAATGTTCGATTTTATGGATACTGAAGAGTTTAAGTGAGGCGAACATAGCAAAAGTGCTTCAACCACATTTAGCACATTACAGTTATTTATAAAGCGTGCCGAATGTGTAGTCCATCCCATATAAGGAAGTGCCAAATATTTTACAGACATAAAAAATAGGTGCTTCCACAGGCCTGATTCCATTCTTATATTATCCGCAATACACATCACAACAAGACAGCTGGTTAAGCTTTTTGTTTTAACGGGATGCAAGGAGTTAGGTTGCCAGAGTTAGTGTGCCTCTTACACTCACGTAAACCACTCGCACGTCTAGAAATACTCCTCACGGAACTACCGTTAAGTGTTACGTCGGAAAAATCGTTTGAACGTTAGCCCAAATCGTCTACCGCATTGTTACGTAAGTCCTTCCAAGTGTTCCTCCTCACTCCGCTTAATCATTATTACCTTACTTATGCTTTTTGGTAGCGTCCATATCTGCAGATGGAGCAGCGTTGATCTTACCAGATTGTCCTGTATCGTTTCTCTCACAGGACCTGACTTAGCGTCCCCTATTTAGCAGTTCCATCTTTGCCTACGAATCTCGCGCATGTTGATGCGCTGTCATAAATCGTCCTGTGCATGCCAGTCCGTGTATGCTTGTATATGCGCTTGCGCGTAGCGCATGTGGCACCAGACAAAGTATTTTGGGTGTTTTGTGTTGCTTGTTGCTGCTGTAACGTTTCTGCTTCTCCGTTCGCTCTTCTTTCCGCTTGTTTATCCACTTGTTAATGATGCACAGCCGTGAACGCTTAACCCGAGTGTGCCCAGTGCCACACGAAGTGTGACAATGAAGAACTCAGCGCCCCGAGGTAGATTAGTCCCCGAATGCGATACGCATATCGGCTCTCACCCTTGAGAGCCTGCACAAGCAACGTAAAGAGGGTTTCCTCAGCGTTCCTACTCACTCACATATCACTGTGCCCGCCCGTGTAATGGACATTCCTTGAGTCGCTAGTCAAATATAAAAAATTAAAACAGAGAACAAACGAAAACTTAACTAAAAGATGAAAAAGAAATCTTCTTGGCATAGTTTTTGTGTGTGTGACTGCATAGAAGGTTGTGGCGTTTAGGAATATTCGAAGTTCTTACACATTGGAACGTTAAGTGTGTATGTAGTGCTGTTTTTATAAAATACTTTTGTTGTTTGATGTTACGTACAGATACAAACGCTTAATAACTAACACAATCTGAAAATGTAGACCACGTTCTCTGAGCTCAAGAGAAAGCCTTTGACGTATAGAATCCCATCACAAATCACAAACTGCTCTTGAATAAAATGAACTGAAATGGACAACAATGCTGAATTAAATCGTACGCTTCATTTACAACATATGTATGAGACATGTATCTACTTAGGGCTTTATTTCTCCTCTCCGTTCTCTCCTATAACTCCTCTCCTATAACTTAACGTTGCCCCTACTGCTCAAAATTCTTAATTATTGTATCTTGCAGCTGTTTACGTTGGGTGCAGTGAGTGAATGAAAAAGTAAGGCGTGGTAGAACGTCGGAAATGAATTGAGTGGTTTGATGCTTCGTATCTAGAACTTTTTAATTAAAACTTAGAATATTTTTGTGCGCTTATTATTGAGTTGCAACGCAAAGTTCCAGTTAATTTTTTTCTTTTAAAATCAAATGTTTCACCATAATCGCATTTGGATACATCGCTATGCACTTACATAAATGTGTACACTTTTGTAAAACCTATTCATCACTGTATCATAACTCCAATTGCCGATGGTGTGGCAAATCTACACGTGTGTGCGTTTGTCATTGCCTTTGGCATTTCGATAACGCGCACACATCCTACGAATTGCAATTGAATGTTACTTTTTGTCTTTTGCACTTTTTTTGTTTTTGTTTTTTTTTTTTGGTTTTTTTTTTTTTTGCAGCTTAAAATATATGTTTTTGGATGCTTTTGTTTCTATTTTGGCAAAAGTTGTTGAGTCAGTGAATTAACACAGGGAGTGGATAGGAGGTAATGGGAAAAAGACGTGTGTTGGTGGGAATTGAGGGAAAATAGTTTTCATTTTGGAAATTTCGTAAAAGTGCAGAAAACTTTTGCCGACGAGCATGTACGTAAAGGAATTTTTCTCCTTAATGGTAAAACTTAATTGAATTTCTGTAGTTTTTCACTTATTTACGTCATCTTTTCACCCACATCAACATTACACAAATATATATACTCACTTATCGGTGTACATATGTGCATGGAAATTCATTTGTGAAAATTGGGAAATTCCTTTCAACATTTCTTAAGTTTACTTCAATTTTTATCCCCTCTTTTTTCGTTTCTTCGGCCGCCTAAAAGTTTAAATGCATTTATTTTAATTTGCAAAATTTTCAATGAAATTAACTTGAAAAATTTTTATTTAAATAGAAAATAAAAGATCCTTTCATACTCTTTGTTGTAAAACTTAGTACATGTATACGCCTACGTATACACACGTATACATATATATACAAAATTAAGGATCCGCGTCCATGTGGCCGACAAAAAAATTTAAATTAGACAATAGTTTGCTAGTCTGAGCAGCTAGCTGTGTTTACCTCACTTGCGTTGCAAGTGCGCGAAGGAAGGCTCCGAACTGCTTTTCGATTACTGAAGGGAAGAAATGAGAGTTCAAAATATTTATTCGACGTCAAACAGGAGTCTAATTATGTCATCTGTCAATTGTTTGTTCCGAAACAACACAGATTTAAAATTGAACTTCTGAATAAGGTGTTCTTGATAGGCCGCCACCCTAAGCGGAACACGTGAAATTCACTCCATAGCTATTGCATTCTGACATAGGATCATTAGAAACTAAGCTCACCAGTTTAACTCAAAACATGTAAAAACATACACCACCCTACAGTTATTCAAATAACAACTTTTCAAAGTAAGACGTTTTATAAGAAGTGATTGAAAAAGTGGTCCGATCGGAATCGTTTCCTTGTCCCAAAACAAGTCAGTATAATAAAATTCATCAAAATAACCTAAAAACTGCGACGTGTAGGTTGAACACAAGAATATAAAAACGATCGATCAGCAGGCAAAGACATGGGCAGACAAGCTTAGATGGATTCAAAAAGTGATTCTGAATCGATTGATATAATAAAAGGTGAGTGCCTCATAAATCCTTGCTTACATCCACACAAACTTAATATACCCTTGCACCACAAGTGGTGTAGGGTATAAAAACGTGCCCCTTCTGTTCTTTGATATGAACAGCAATTTCACAATTTTTTATATTGTTACGGCAATCATACATCTGTACAATCATACAAGGTGTACATGAAACCTGCCTGACTCTGTCGGAAACGAAATTTTCTAAAATGTTGGGAAAATGCCAATCGATCCCAAACGTAATCTAAGGCATGTTAGGGAAATGGGACAATATTTTCCCTACCCAGCTGCGAGGCGAATATAATTCATTGCTTATATAATACATCTGTTGGTTTTCTTTTCTCTTTCTTAATTCAAGAACAATTAAAAAGCTACGTTTATGACTGTGGCATAAAGCTAATTGAATAACCAACTATTTTTATATGATGCTAACTGCCGATAAAAGGAAAAAACTTGTTTCATATATATGTTCATTTAAGGCGTTTAAATGAATTTATTTATTAATACTTTTGCATATAGCATATGTTAATCGCATTTTAATAATAAATCCAAGAAAAAAGAATCGAAATTAAAACATAAACTGTTCACTCGCTTAGAACAATTTATCTTATGTATGTATAAAGTTAAATAAAAACTTAAGGGGAAATAAACTGAAGATATGGAAATTCTGAACCGACACGTGCACTAGGTAAGTTGAAATGTAACGGCAACGGCCGTCTTCCACTATTTATCTCATGAAACAAGTTTTAGTAGTCAAGCAGAATAAATAAGTATTCATCTCCTCCGTTATGTTAATATAATGGAGAAGAAATAAGTAAAAAAGAAATGAAAGTAAAACAGTTATGGTATCAGACCAAGCGTATGGCAGAAATTTAGATGCCGTAGTAGTACTAAAAAGGACAAATTTTTAACTAATACTTTTTAATGGATGTCCAAGAAAGCATATCGACAAACAATGAAACTGAAAAATAACGAAGAAAGAATAAAAGACATTCATGATAAATGAAATAAAGTAACAGAGATAACGTCTGAAATGTAATGAAGACCTGAGCACAATGCGTGCGTGGGCATCGTGCACTCATATGTCAAAATTGGAAATAGTTACACCACAAAAGCGTGATATAACAAAATTGCTCAAGAAAATTTAAAAATAGAAAGCAGTTTAGTCATTACGGACTCCCTCAATGTCTCTATTAATGTAAAGAATGTAACTCTGTTCCATTAGCAGCCATGTTCTCCATGTTCTGTTCTCATATATTTGTATGAGCAAAAATTCTGTTAAAGGTTTTTTGATATGACATCACACTGTATGAAGTATTTACAAACATGAAAATTTTCACTTCTGCCCTTTAAGCGCATAGAGGACATGATAGGCACATATCCAATAGAGCTCATAGCGAAAGATCAAAGTAGACTCAAAACATATTCCTCGCTTTATGATGACAATGGCGTTCGTAATAAATGCGGTAAACGGTTGTTTTTAATACACGCGGAGGTCTCTGGCTTGTTTTGCAAAAAAATTTAAACCAAATAACATCTGTCCATCAGTGCATAGTCCGAAAGTCAAGCAGTTAAGAGACTTGACTGTCAGGTCGACATTAGTGGGCTCAATTCGCCTATCTGAACCATGTTTGTTGTGTGGTTGTCGCAATTGTGCCTCGTGCCTCGTTGATCGCACCGGCTATGATCTACTCCCCATTTCTTTCTCCCCCCTTATTTTTGACAATCACCGTCATACGCCACATGCCTTGAGGCCGCGAGCATTTGAATTGTTAAGGAATTTTTTGGATTAGGCGAACATAAGGAAATAACGAGCAATCTTCAACTCACGAACAAAGAACGACTTCCTCTCTTGCATCGATTAGAAGCAGATTAACAACTAATTGTTGACGACGGGACGTCCACATTCATGTAGAAGAAGTCAACGTTGACGTTAGCTGTAGATACATCTGAATTATGTATAACGAAGCTATCCTCCTCCTTCTCCTCCTGGAATTAATGCCAACTGAAGTGTGTAAAAAAAGAATTAAGCGCATATTCTCTTAGGACGAGTGAATACTAATGAACACTCATAACTCATCCAGAGTTGGCGATGATAGGAATCTTCAAGACAGAACAAGCTTATGTAATTATGAATTACTTAGGTAATAGGAGATTGTGGATAGAAAGAAAGATTTTTCTAGCACGGGGGGTTACTGCAACATAGGCACCATTTACATTAATAATTATTTGAAACTTGGACTTTTGTCCGTGCACAGCCATATATCTATACGTACATGTAAATGGCAATGCGCATGCATACCTACTTAAGAACGCTTGTCTGGTAAACATTTGAATCAATGTGATATCATATCAAGAAACTCTTAACACACTTTTTATCTAAACAAATATAAGGCGATGTAGAAAATGAAAGCACAAGCAATCAAATGACTGATAATGTAATCGCGCTGCATCTTTTACGCTAACTCAGACGTCCGTATTGAACCAACTCTCTCATATTTGGAAACATTTTTACACACTCTTTATATCTTACTCGAATGTGTTTATCTGCATGCTCATGTGTGCATCGTTTACAGCTGTTAAGTTCCTTAGTGTGCTAGCTTGTTAACAGAAAGCGTACCAGTTTCTCGAACAATTAATTAAAATTTCGTATAACAACAAATAATTTTCATAATGGCTTTCATAAATTTTAACACATTACTTAAAACCAAAGAATAATCTGAAAGAATGTATGCGGATATGACGACTGCAATACGATACTTGCTTAGAACAACTACTTTAGATTCCATTTATACGGTGCTTTCATATGCTTTCATATTCCAATTACATTTGTAGGCCACTTGCGCTGTCGAAGGTCAATCCGATGATCAAACTCTAGCAGATGTTTTCATAATATCGAAAATAAACGAGAGGTTAAAGGGAGTTAAAAATCCAATCATCTATCCCTAATAGGTAATGAGTAAGAGGTCATCTAAAAATAATACATTAAAGCCTTATTTTTATAATTTCGTTGTATATTTACACACGTAACTATATCACAAGCACTTTCGTGTAAGTGAAACAGACTGCTTTGGAAATAGTTAAACGTATGATGAGTTAATGAGTGTGACCTATTCAAAAAGTTCTAAAAGTGTACTTTTTTACACCTCCCATCCTAGGGTTGCATGTATGTTCATTTTGTCAAATCGTTTTGAAGATCCGAAAAGAAGCTTCAAAGTTCCCATGGAGTATACATAGACCTGGTTAGCATTAAATTCTGAAACGATTTATGCATGTCCGTCTATCTGTCTACAAGCATTGCTCAAACCTTAAATGGTAGTTGTTTCGTAATAGTCAACAAGAGTTTAACTTCTGCACGTACGACTAGGCCTAAAGTTGATAAAAGCTAATATATAGGGATCTCACTGAATTATGGGCTCAGGTGCTTCCAACTAGTTTCATTAATTCATTCATTCGGTTAAAAATTCGAGGATGATTAGTGCAGATGATCAGATGGCACTGATGCATAGGTGCGGCTCCCGTGCAAGGTATAACGAAATTCTCTTAAACTCTCTGTTCCGCTTGGTGTTCGCCTAAATGCAGCAATTCTGAATGATAGATGTTTCTAGCCGTAGCCACTAAATTCGCCGTGTGCTTAACTTAAAGTACTTATTAAAATTTGGGTGTGTGTATTTTTAAATTACTGCTATAATAAACTAAACCTCTTTCGCTTTGCCAACGATAAGCACCGAACGAGATTTCTCTCGCGTGTAACTTTTAATAGGTTTACAGTCATTTAAGTCAAGCGATTCTTTTATTCTCTTACTCACTTTATTGAAGACCTCCTGTTGTGTGGCATAAAAATTCAAACGCTATACGTTCGGATAAATGTCTTTCTTAACGAAGCAAATTGTTATTGATATGAATCTAAAGCACATAGGATTATAATGGAAAAAGAAAAAATTATGTTTATCAGCCATCGAATCATTACGATAATGTTTTGGATTAAGGGTTTTCATGCATCTGCAAAATCTAATAAAACACGTAAATAGGAACTTTTGTTCTTTGCTTCAGGGGTTAAAATTTTAGTGCGCTCGCATTTATGCAGATGCACGCTATTTAACGGTAACTCTTGCAAAGTATCGATCAGCAAAATTACACAACGAGCAAACAGAAAGTTATGCCTAGCAATCACTTTTGTAAGGTTGGATTTTGCTTACATATAAAATGTATGCATATATGTATATGCGTGAATTTTCTATTGGTTTAAAATGCTGCATACTACAAAGCGATGGAGTCAATGTGCACGTCAGATGGAATTTTTTAACTATTATTTTTTGTTTTTATTTTTTGATAACTTAATAAAGACACAAGTCGGCCGTGAGTTACGTATAAAATTTTTTGTTTTGACATTAAATATTACCTGGGACCGTTTCAGTATAATATAAGTTTTCATTCACAAGAAAGTTAGGAGATATTGTGTGAATTTTTCTGTCTTTTTTACGCCCAACACGTGAATGCTTTTGATATTCAAAACAATGAGGAATATCTGTATAGCGAAATGATTTTTTGCATTCGCTGCCGAAAAATACAGGCGTACTGCATACGTCGCTCTCTTTGTAACATCTACAAATATACACCATAATATGTACGCATCCTAAATGCCCGTTGATGAAACAGTCTTTTTTAAGCTGCAGGGGATTCACCGCGCCGTGTACAAAAGCTCCTGTGAAAGAAAAAAGTGATCAATCTTTCGAATGTCGGAACATTGTAATCACAGAAGTCGATTTATTTATTTATTGGTTGATTAGCCTATCGTGGGGCTATCTTTTGCAAGCTTATTGTGGTGAATTTTAGAAAGTTCAGTATCAAAATCTTACACATCACAAATCAAGTCGTCGATCCGCCTACAACACAACCACAATAAGCAAGAACCGGTTGGCACTAGTAAGACTTTTTAGACAGATATTGTCTGGGGCCATATAAAGGTGCACTTAACAAAATTTAATGTATTCGTTTGATCTCAAAGAGACGCCAAAAGCGGATATAACATACATGTCAATGATTGGGTATTTCTATACCCACAAGCAAAGAACGACAGTGCACTAGAGTTCTTGCTTTCGTTCGTAATTTGCTGAAAAACGCTTCAGACATCCCATAAAGTATACAGCATGTTACTCAATTAGATCGTAGGATGATCGCCCTATTAGAGAATCCATATGAATTTCTGAAGAAATGTGCGAAAATCATATGATATTTCGATCATTACTTTACAAGTTACGCTTTTGTTTTTGTAAAAAATCTGGGTCTCGTATCATATGGAGTCGTTAGTATTCACCATAGATCTGCCCGCACTTATTGAGTGGTTTGTTAAATTCTTGATAAACATAACATTGCCTGTAACTCTCGCAGTTTTCCCAAAATAACTGTAAAGAAATATCGTATGGATATTTTTACGTAATATATTCGAATGTTACAAAACGGTTAACAAATTTCATATGCCCCAGTAGGTGATAGTTGTGAGTATAAAAAACAATTGTATTGAATTAAAAATATAATTGTTGAGTACATATATGATCCAAATGACCTTGAGACGAAACAAAAAAAAAGAAGAAAACTTTACTATGTAGTTACGTTATTGCTGAGCATGTTTGCGAGGAGTCGAGTTTCAATAATTGATTTTGTGAACACAATTTCACAGTAAACAGAGTCTCGAAGACTTGGTACACATTTATACCTCTATACACATTAATTCTTTTGTTACTAAATAAGCAAAGCAATGCATAAATATTTTTTATTTTTTTCTTGAATTTAAAAGCTATTATTTTTTGTAATTGTATACATTACACACACACACATATATATATATAATGGATGTATAAAACAAAAAATAAAATATATATATATATATATATGTATACATAACTAAACCAGGTGCATATATATACATACAAGAAAAACAAAGCAAATGAGTATACGTTCAAAGATAAAAAAAAAAAACTATTTGTTGCTGTGATTCATTTAGTTTTTTTTTTTTCGTTTTATTTTGCTGGGTTGACAACTAACGAGAAAAAGTTTCATTTTTGCTACTATAGGCTGAAAACATTTTCACTCACAGCGCACAATAATAACACACAGCTCCAGTCTAACTATGCTAAAGTAAAGCGCGTTGATGATTATGTTATGATTATCGCACCATTGCCAGAGTTTTATTGTTGTTGCTGTTTAATACTAATAAAACAAGAAGAGTCGAAGTCTCATACAGTTAACTTAACAGCCCGCGAAATATAAACAGACTGACGAACAACTAACAGCCAAATAGGAAGGCATACCGGTATATAGTCAGACAGACAAACAGACAGACGAAACGGTCGTCATAATGATGATAACGATGAGGTAACCAGCACGCTTAAAACTTTTAATGGGTGGGTGGTTAATTTTTATGCCCGTCAGACTGTTGGGTTGATTGTTTAGTTATCTATCTCTCTTCTTTTTTATATTTCTATAGTAAAAGGAAAAAAGTGCGGCAGGTCAAAAAAGTTGTGTTTTACACATTCCATATATATTTTTTCTTATATTCTTATATTCAACACTTGTCAAGCAATCCAACATTAGCACTTACTACTTTACTCTTCAAGTCTCACTCATTACAATTTTTATTGTTTCTTTGTAGAATTCAAAAAAAAAACTCTTCACTCTCTTCTGGATTCATATATTTTTTCATTCATCATAAACATCACCAAATCAATATGAGGCCGTCTGACTGAGAGACTTTGAAAGAGAGCTACATCCAATTTGTAAGAGAGCAGACAAAGACAACAAAAAAAAACAAAAGAAGAAAAAATAAACGAAATTTCACCACACCTTAAGCATAACAAAAAATAATTGTGTTTGGCAGCTAAGCGAACTTGATTTTCAACTCATTACAGTTACCAGCCGCGTTCTTTACACATACTTATCAGGATCTTGAGAAATTACATTCAAATAAATTTCAACTGCTGGTAAATAAAATCTTAAATTAAATATTAATAGTTTAAAACACTAAAGAAAAATAATCTAATTTTTCCTTTTAAATTGTGAAGCAAACGTTTGATAATGATTTGAGTGACTTTTTTTAACGTGTAAGCTTGATGCGTATGAAACATGACCGATTCATTTAAATTGGCCGAAATGCAACGCACAAATATCGAATTTGAACGTCAACGACATTTAGCGAATTGGTTAATTAAAAGTAGTCCTCACATGGCAACACCTCCACCATCCAATAACAGCAGCGCATCAAGTCCTGGAACGGTCGCTGGAACGGTAGTAGCAACAACGACTGCCACTACGGCAGTGTCAGCAGTTAATCCGATAACTACAACAAGTGGTGGTGAGTACGAATATATAAACATTAAGAGGATAAAATGAATGCACTAATGAGAAATAAAGAGAGAGCACAATGTGTGCGAGCATATAAGTGAATTGAGTATGAAATCAAAGTCATCCCGCTAGGAAATGAATTTCGTCATATTTTATAAGAATTTCACTACTAAGCAAAGTCTTTCTGCATTTACATTTTATGCATTTAATGCAGATTGTGTATGTGTATATATGTGTACGCGCATTGCTAATTTAGATTTTACATATTTATATATATATTTTACACACTGCAAAGCCATGAAAAAATTGGAGAAAAAAAATTCACACATGCACAAAACCTAAACACCATCTATCCGATCCGAAGAAATGAGTGTGATAACGTGAAAATTGTAAGCTGCTGCTGCAAAATGATAATGCAACATATGAATCATATGTCTTGCTTCACATAGCCCATAAATACTGCATAACTGAACTGCATAACTTAGCTTCACTTAATTGAAGTGAAGTACACGTTTATGGTAAACATCAGAGCAGAGAAGCTAAAGAAAACTTTTATTTTATATTTGCTCTTCGTATTTATGCTTAAATGTCCGCAATTTTGCTTAAATGTCCGCAATTTTGCTTAAATGTCCGCAATTTTGCTTAAATGTCCGCAAATTTGCTTAAACGGCCGCAAATATGCTTAAAGCTTCCTCGGTCTCTTAAAACTAAAAGCATCTACACACAAATCCTTATGTGTTTGTGTCTCTTGCTCCTTGTATATGAGTGTGCAGGCAATAATCTCTTTCTCGCATTCTTTATATCTCTCTCTTTCCCTTCATATCTCTAACTGTTTTTGATATTTTGGATTTGAGTTTTTATTTACTTGACTTTTTTCATTGCTTTGGTACGGTAAAGTTAAGCCAAACTTGTCAGGTTGTCAGGCTTTGTTTTTGTACGTATTGCTACATGTATAAATGTATTTGTCTTTTTACAATTTGCAGCCAATGCTAGTAGTGCGGGTCATACACCAGTTAATTCAAACAATTATATGCATCACAACCATCATTTTAATGCGAAACATGGAGGCGGCGCAGGTTGCGTAAGTGGAGCCAACAATTCGGCCAATAATCCAGTATTTTATCTTATGACGAGTAATGGTAATATGGGGGCGGTAGGTAGTGGCGGTGGTCATTCAGCCATAAGTACATCAAATGTTACCTCAAATAAGCATACAGGTGCGATGTTGACGACTACGGTAGGGGGGGCTCATTCACATCATGCACACCATCATCATCCACATCATGGCTTACATCATTTAGCCGAGGGTCGCAAGGCCAAGCTAAGGCGTTTCAATTCGCATGATACCAGTTCTAATATGTTTTCGGTAGCGGATTTCGAGAACGCTCGCTTAGCCAGACGTAACGAGATAGAATTAAAACAACGTCTTCAAAGGCGTATGCGCAACTGTTTTGGTAGCAACTCCGTTGGAGGCGGTCTAATTGGAAGTTCCAACAGTAATTCGGCCTTAGCAACTGGTAATATTAGCTGTGATTATTCAACGGGCGATAGCAAGACATCAAAATACAGTAATGAAGTGAGTTTTCTATTACCTTTATTCTATATTTTATAAATTCATTTGAAATTTCGTATTATTACAGCTACAAAATGAACCATTGCCTGCTGAGGAATTTTTGGAACGCTTTTCATTGCCCCGAGTGGTTAGAATTTCGTATAAAACAAAATATTTGCATGAAACCTTACAATCGTCCTCCTCGAATGGCTCTTCAACAGTAACATCAAACTCTTCGACTAGTGCCACCGCTGTCATAACAAATCCAACATCGTCACATGCAGACGCTAATATGATTACTTCCAATTCAAATTCAAATACCGGAACTTCATCATCAACCTCTTCAGTTTCGGCGACGACCAGAGGTGCTAATGTCATTAACGCAACACACACAATCATTAGCAGCAGCAGTAGTAATAATAGCGGTTCTAAGCAACTGAATACCTCTATAACAATTAATGGTGCAAACAGTAGTAGCAGTGGTGGCAATATTGGCGTTAACTACAATAATAATCAAGTTTTACATGAAGACGAACAGGGTGAATTGTTTTTGTTATATCGATTGGTGCGTCAACGTCGCCTTTATCACGGTCACAACGCTAAGACAACCGTAGCTAATCGCAAGAAAGGTGTGCTCATACCTCAAGAATTTCCGGGTAAGTACAAAATAATTCCAATTATTTTAATAAGGGATTTAAAAGTAAAAGCACTAACAAAGAGTCGAGGAATGTTTGCTCAGCTGTTGTCTTCTTCTTTTATTCATTTCAAAGCAAATTAATCTTCTGAAAAATGTTTGTTGTTGTTGCAAGGCGATGACAAACAAATTAAATATGTATTCTATGTAAACTAGAATTCACTTTAGTCACATAGAGCATTTTTATACAGCGATGAATGATGACTTTTGCTATACTGCAAAACTATAGGTCAAAAAATATCTCAAAATCAGATAGAACCGTACTTATAAACGACACCCAGGTCTTTAGGGACAACTGAGGTTAAATTGATTTCGTTTCAGTATTCCGGTAATTATTGAATATCTTAACAGTACTTTAGATGAGATAAAAATATTTATAAAGGTATAGGTACAGACTTGGACAAAATTTATTCGTCATCCTTTAGTTCACTGAAACAAGTTTATTTAAACAAATTTTTTTGAAGATTGTTATAGTTATTACCGTTGGTCTGCAATGCACTCTTTTCTCGACGATTTTTTGGCTAGAATATGCTTTTGCTGCATCCAACAAGAAGCTTATCTTAAGTTCAAAACTATACGTATTGTGAGGTAACAGAGAAAACGTTGAGAAAATTTATAATTCTATAGCTGAATTTGTAATTAAAGTGAAAATCTTCCTCATATAGCTTACATTTCTTGTCAGAAGACCGAACTTCTATCGAATCGTTCTCAATATTTCCATTCTCTTTAACATTAGAGGGATGACTTTTTGCCTTTTTTGCAGGATATAATGTGGAAATTTTGTCGTGTTTACGAGTAATAAGCCAAAAAAACCAAAAAGCAGAGATGTTAATTCATGTTGCATTGTGGGTGTGACCTTTTACCGATTTGGCTCAATGTTTCTGTCAAATTTGAAATGGATATCTTCATTTTTGCGAACAGGAGAAACTTTATCGCAGAGATTACCCCGACAGACAGACGGACAGACATGGCTAAATCGATTTAAAATTTGATACTCTTCAAGAATATATATGCTTTACGGGATTTCTGAAGCCTGTTTCTTGCTGTTGCAAAGGTTTTGTTAAACTAAATATATGTCCATCCTTTGCTGAGAGGCATAAACAAAAGCATATTTAACAGTGACAACACAAGAAAGATCAAATGTCTTTGCGTTTCGGTTTTGAAAGCATTGTATGATAATGTCAAGCGTTCGATTTTCTTTAGCAAAAATATTCTGAACATGATTCAAGGAATAAGGTTGCATTACAAATTCATACTTTTTTCCACAAGTTTGGTGTCCATAAGAAAATGCAAAATAGTTGCTTTTGAAAATGATTCTCATTCGCTTATGAAAAAAACACGACCAAATTTATGGTAATTTCATCTAAAATATTAAACTAATTAGAAACAGCTACCATAACCTAACGGAATTGGCAAACAAAATACCTTTAGAAAACAAAGTAAATTTGCGCTAAAAGGACTAAGAAAAGAAGCAGAAATTTATAAATTTTTTGAGTATTAATCTTTCCTTGCTTATGTTGGTTATTTGTCTTTCTTTTTTTTTAATTTAATTTTTTTTTTTTTCTTTTTAAATTAAACTATGCCAGTAATATTTGGCAATCTGTGTGGTCTCGCATTAAAAATTGCATGCCTTTTATTATTTCCTACTGATTTTAAATAACCTTCTCTTCCTTTACGAAGAATAAAAGTACAATTTGTTTATGGGCTTTGCTTGACTGGCTACACAAAGAGCGTTTACTCTTGGGTTCCTTTTTTTGGCACACTTTAACTATACACTATAACTAACGAATGTTGAGGAAAACAAGGGGTAAAGGCAATCATCACTGCCGACGTTAATGACAGGCCAATAAATGCTAATGACATTGAGTTTGTAATAAATTTTATTTTTTTGTATATATATCCAGCGTCACTATAGCATATTAACTTTGTCATATAGTTCGCAGTTAATACAAATTTGCATTGAAAACTATAAAGTGTTCACACATTTCAAAGGTCAAAAGTTTCAGATCGCTTATTAGTACGTTAGCGCAAATTACAAAACCGCTTTAAAGCGTTTGTAAAGAGAATCAAAAAATTGCTGCTAAAATATTTGCAATCGTGTATGTCCGCTGAAATATTAGCGAAATTTCCCGATGGGAAGAATCCCTCCTTCCAAACCAATGAAGACATGTGTAGGAAGAAGTTCTTCTTCTTCAAGAAGCCTTATTTTTTTATATTGTCACTCTATTATGGAGGTTTATACCAAGAACGAACTTAAGAAGCAGTAGTGGGTTGAGAGCATGGCAATAGGCTGTGCCCAGCTTCTTCTAGAGATATTGAAAATTTACCGGTAAGATTTTTGATCCGGGATATATGAAGTTTCAATATGAAGTTCTAATGCTATATGTTGCCTAAGGTCTTTACTTTTCGCTTTACAAACTGGTTTTAAGACATCGTGTGTGTGAGGGGTTTTCGTTTTGGGTTTTTCCATTCTGGCTGTTGGGAATGATCCTTCAATGAGTGCGGTGGTAACTGTAATTATCTCAAAGTCGCGCCGTCACTAAATATTAGGGGATGAAGTAGAAGAGAAGAAATGATCTGCACCCCTGACATCGTTATGGCACTTCAGGAGTTGCGACAGAGATTGCGGCGGTGATTAATGCGTGATAAGTAATCAGTGTATCGTAGTGTAGCGCACTGTGGGATTTAAACTTCAGGTCAAGAACAAAGGTAAAACAAAAAGGATTCCCATAAGTTGGTTAGCGTGCCTCTAAAACATTTCTTTCTCCAATCTACTCCTTTTATAAGTAAAGTGTACTAAACATTCGGGCTCTTTATCAAGCACAAATTCCATTCAACTAAACGAAATCAAAGCTAAATTTTTCATCACATTCACGTCGATGTGGCAGAAATTTTAATTCCATTTTTTTTATTCTTCTTGCTTCCTGTTCTATGCTACCCAAAAACAATTGCATTTCATTACCGTCTCTTGCTTTTTTTTTTTTTTATTGGCGATCGTTTATGTTTTGCTAGCATGAGTATAGTTGCATGGAGAGTTTATGTTGAGAGTTCTTGTCGAATGGCTGGCTGGTTGGCTGGCTGGCTGGTGTTATCATTAAAAAACGTGCCACACACTGCACACATTTTTAACGATATGACGAAATTTTTATCGTAAATGTTATATGAAAGCAAAAAAATAAAAAAATTTGGAAAAACTCAGACTCGCATGTGTATGTTAACATTGTTGACGTTGAATGAAAGAAAACGCTTTTATGCCATAAGCGCACTTCCGTTTCCGTTCTTTTTTGACTCGTAAACATAAAACTGTTAACATTTACTGCACAAGTGTTGTCATAACTTGAAATAATAGCTGTAGCAGCACCAACAATCCTACTAAAACTCTAACCCTGCTGGTGGTAAATGGTTTTCGGTTTTGTTATTTAACTGTTTGGCTGGCTGTTCGTTAACTGCTCTTGTTAGCCAATTTTCTTTATTTTTTTTAAGTGATTCACATTTCGCTGAATATTTTAAATATATTTTCGGTTTTAGCAAATTATGTGCAGACATGAATATATTTTGAATGTTAAAACATTGCGAGCATTTTTTGCTCCTTACTGTGCTTTGTTTTCACGTAATTAAAAAAATTAAACCCTTAGAACAGGCCGCGTGTTTTTACTTCCATTTCATCCTCTCCTAATTTTCTCAAATATTTTCAATAGAATCTTAATTTAACTAAGCGAGTTAAGGAACTATGTCACGCTAACGATTACAGCATATCTTGCGGCCACAATTCACCACCATACGTTGTTGTAAGTTTGTGTTGTTCACAACAAAGATTTTTAAAAGGAAATAAAGTCAGAATTCTTGAGAGCAAAAGTTTTCTTTGGTTTTTATTAAAATACCCATTAGTGCCCATTAGGTCTTTTTTTTCATCCAAGGTCAGAGAGACTCTAAATTAAATTTGAGACATTTCTACGATAAAAACAAGTAGAAATATTATAGCGGCACAAGATCCACCGTTAAACACCCTAAACCATTTTACTTAATATAATTATTCATATATAAACAGGGAGTTGTGTGACAAGTGGTCGAAAAAGTGCTCCGATTCAATAGCGCTCGTCAATGGGTCAAAACATGTGGCTCCAGTAAATTTTATCAAAAGATTTCAAAAACAGTTACCTTTCGGTTGAACAATAGAAAATAAGATGGACAGACAAGCTTAAATCGATTCAAAAGGTGATTCTGAAAAGGTGCATCTATCTCAAATCTAAGTGGATGTTGCGTACTTTCGCAGAAACTTAATATACCTAGACACCACAGGCGGTATAGGGTGCAGTGAAGCATGTATTCAACATTCAATCTGCCTGAATTTCTACTACTAACACCGTTGACCACGTAACGATTATAAGTTGTTATTATATAGCTAAACAAGAAAAATGCTGATTATCTGTACCCAGAAGTAAGCTTCAAAGATCTCATAATGTGTTGCAAAAACTTCGAAGAGTCCCGTGAAATTGTTAAATAGAGGAAACACCCGAAAGTTTAATAGGTGGACAACCGTAGAGGAGGTTGAAAAGACGGCAGATGAACAATTACTTTGTCACTATCAAAGAAGTTTTTACTTTACTTTCGACCGTTGTTTTTAAATTTTTTTTTTTTTTTATCTAATGTGCCTGACAGCATAACCGTGAAATTTCGATTAAATTTTCACATACGCCATGACAATCCCATCGTCATATTCCTTGGGTTTCTTATACTGCCTGCACTAAAATAATATATCATGAAATGATTACATTTCCAAAACTATTAGAAAAGATTCATTGTTCAAACAACATAGATAGAATCTTTTTGACAACAGAAAATAAACTAATCCGCTGTGAATGTAAACATTAAGTAGGAGTAGACCAAAGCAAAAAAAAAAACGATTGTGAAAATTGCTTTATTATTATACATGAGTCAGCAGAAATGCTGCTTTCAAAACTGTGATCTAAGCAGAATTCGATAATTTATTCGCATTTGTGGCTTTCGTTTATTGAAAGTGGCCGCTCTAAGTAAGATTGGGAAAAAAAAAACGTGTCAAATTCTTCTTTTGAAATAGGAACCATGTGTATGGTCTTTATTCATTTTGCAATTTCTTATGCTTTAGCTCATTAATTAATATTATTGCGTATTTTTATACTCTACACTGCTTATGGTATAGGGTATATTTTATTTGTGTGAATGTATGTAATCTCCAGAAAAGTTTTAGATAGATTCAACTTCTGTTATAGCAAACGATTCAGATTCATTTTCTGAATCTCTTTATGTTCTTCTGTCTGTCTCTCCGTCCATGTGATATCTGAATATTTAACTACGCGTTGCAAATTTTTAAGATGCACTGACGTTCTTTGTGCCAAAGACAACCTCTATTGAAAGAAATCGGACTACTTTTGTGACTTATTTCCGGTTATTTAAAAAGAGTCATTATGGGAAAGAAGTTTTGTAACATCCATAAATTTCGACAAAAATCATGAAGTAATAGTTTTTTGACGCGAAAAATTTGAATCGGATGCGGCAATTGTTTTAACATCCATCCTAATAACCTACGAAATCATTTCAATGTACTTTGTTAAAAAGTTCTTCATTTATTTTCGTCGTAAAGATCTACAAGCTAGACTTTGTTGCTAAACTCAAAAATCAAAATAGCTAACCAATTAAGACCTATAAGTTGAACACAAACACACATGGACTGACAAGCCTAACCCCGTGCAAAAAATGTTTGCAAATCCTACTTAATATACCCCGTACCACAATTGGATAAGACTAGAAATGGGTTAAGAAAGATAAAATCTTTATCTTATGAAAAGAAAGTATAATTTTTGGTCTGTTATTATGAAAATGAACGAATAATTGTCTTAGGCGCAACACTGAAAGGTATTTAATGATAAGCCTTGCTCGATGATAATCATTTTAGTTCTTTAACCCTAACCTTGCCATCTTTTTTTTAGTAAATCATACCACGATGCGTCTCTCAGTCACTAATAAGAATTCCAAGAATCCCAAGAAAATGTTGTGTGTGCTTATACTTTAAATTCGTTTATTTACTTATCCAAACAAGCAATATATCAACATAAACATAAACACACAAGTATTACATAGAAGGCATATATTTGTTGGGTTCGAATTATGTCCAAAGAAGAGTCGAAAGATGAGAAAAGAATTATTTCTTAGGTGCAAGTTTTGCATAAGCTTTGGCTCGGAAGATATCGTCAAGAATGATACAGCGGCTACTGTTCGCAAACAGTATGCGTTGTTCTTTAAGGGAGAGTTTTTCCTTGATTGGATCCTTCGCGTCCCAAATACGAGATTCCTTTTTGGCCGTGAGACTGTAAGTCATATCCTGGTATAGTAATACACATTTTTAGAACAGGACTAAGAAAGATATCATGACTAACTCCAAGTTTACATACATATGCGTATATTCCTTTTTTTAGTGTTACATGTTTATTTAAAGCGAAGTAACAAACAACAATTTTGGAAATGCAATATGAAATAATGAAGAAATGTAAGTTGAACATTCAAATAGGCTTCAAATCCTCGTCCTGGTAGAATTGGGATTAAATAAGACTTGTACTAAATATGCTTGTAGGCGTTACAACGTTTCATGCTTTCATACAATATTGCCTATAAGAAAATATCGGAGGAAACTGAAATATTCGCTTTTCCGACCTCTTCTTTAATACCTCTTCTTTGCCGAAGTGGGGTTGTCTGTTTCTCCACCATTTGCTTATAAGCCAAGCCATGAAAACTTCCCCACTCTCTTTGTAACATTTTTACTTTCTATTTGTCTTTTCGCCCCCGGCGGCGAGTTATATGAGACGTTAATTGCGATGTTAAATCCCGCTTACCTATAAAATGGTAAGAAAATTACTTCATTTTTAATGAAAAAATTTTTAATTACTACTCCCTCTTACCATAATGTTGACAATATATTTGGTAAGCGAACATTGAGTTCCGTATTTACCACGGTTCAGCATTTTATTGTATTACATTCTAAATTGTATGCTCCTGTATTTATTTAAGATCTTTAGACCGGTAGTGGAAAGCTTTAACTTAGCAGCAATCGTCTGTGGAACAGAGTGGGCTGTAAACAACATCAATAAAACTTTTTTATTTTTTCATATTCTGACGACTTTGTTTGTTTAAATTTTTATTTATTTATTTTTTTTTTGTTTCTAATTTTTATTTTTTTATTCTATTTTGCCATATAAAACCATCGCCATTGTTGTCCGTCTTTGTTGTTTACATCTTTTTTTTCTATTTTTTTTTTTTTTTTGTTATCATTTAAATCCAGTGGACGTTTTTATTTCGAAAGAGTAATGTTACCAAGCAAATATTAAAAATGGAAGAGGTGCGGGAAACCCAACAACAACAACAAAGGACAAAAGCAAGCAAGCAGTAAAAAAAACGGTTTTATTTAAATACAAAAAAAAAAAAGGAGAGAGATTTAAAAACTAAATAAATACAAAAAAAAAATAAAGAAAAAACTCTTTTTGTGGATTTTTCGGTCACAGAATCATCATCATGGACGTTATTATTATTAAAATGGAGAGAAAACACTTTGTTATGAAATTTAATTTAATTTATACGCAATGTAAAACATGCCAGCTTTGTTGTTGTTACTATTCATATTGCTATTCTTGTTGTTATAGTTGCTGTTGTTGTTGTTGTTGTTGTTGTTGCACAAATTCATAAATCACAGACTTTATTTGTATAGTATATCGTTTTTATTTTTATGCTTGGGCTTTTCTCGTGTGTGTGTGTGTGTGTGTGTGTTTATGTGTGTTCCTTCTATTGTGTGTTGAATTGTAGGTAAGGCTTTCAGTATTAGGTCTTCATATTTGTATGTGTGTGGTTATGTGCGTGTACGTATGTGTGCACGCGTGTGTGTGCCTGTGTCTGTGTATGTGTCAGATTTTGTAATGCATAATTTATGATATGTAGAAATACTTATATTCACACTTTTCGTGCTAGCATATCTGTGCAAAACTATATTTATATGTGTTTGTGCGCTTTTGTGCATTGTGTAGTGACAAATGTCAAAATGTCAGCCATACATGAAATATTAAATTAATTAAAATTATTTTACATATCAGGGAATAACCAAAAAAAAAAAGGAAAATGCTTCAAACACACAAAAAAAACTAATATTTGTGAGAATTTGTGCAAAAAATCCTTTTTTGTGATTTTTGGAAAAGTCATGTCTTCTATTTTTTAAAAATGACGAGCAGAATCATAGTTAAAATTAAGTTGAGTGAGTGATTTCTATGAAATATAAAATTGAAAAATTATCTTTTTTTGTTGTTTTGCGTGCTTTAAAAGGTTGATATTTACTTAAATTTTGTTTTCTACATGAATTTTTGTTTTTGCTTCTGTGAATCGCTAATCTGCTAAACAGAACTGGCGCGATCTCAAGAAGTGGTAATCTGAAGGGACCAGGTATGGACAATACGCCGTATGCGGGGGAAGATCCCAGTCCAAGTTGAAGATCTCTTCCTTGATTGGTTTTGCTGGAGACGGATGGACGTATGTGAATTTTCATAGTCCTCAAGATTGAAATTTTTTTTACATCAAATCTAAAATACACCCATCCTCCTCCTCCTCCTCCCCCCACATTTTAAACCTTTTCAATAGCGTACTGCGTTTTCATTCCAAGTCAACTTAGTAATGCCAGCTTCCGCTGCACCTTTTTTCAGTTAAAAACGGAGAAAAGGACATCCATCTCTTTACATTTGGATATACACTGAAAATGCGAGGAGAATTGAATGCATCAGATAGATTTTATGAAATAACAAACTCCAAGGTAGAGAATTTCTTTGTAAATTTAATGTATTGTTTAAGGGAAGCCCCATGAAGTAGCAATTGGCGGGACGCTAATATATAAAAATTGTCAATGGAATTTCGTGAAGTTATGAGATTTATTCTATCATCTTCTTCTCCGTTCCTCAGTAATTTTACTCCATCCCTGTACGCTGACTGCATAAACGAAGCCTTAGAAAACATTTTTTGCTATTGAATTCTTTTTCTATCATGTATGCCCTTGTTTGCTTAATTCGCTAGAAAATTAATATTGCATATTTTTAGGCTTCCTTTATTGAATGATATCAAAATTTTTCACAGAGTGAAACCTATTTATTTGTTTCATTTATATTTTTTTTTTTTTTGTTTATATTTTTATATTTCGAAATTGAATATTTGAGCAGAGAGAATCCTTATTTATGTTCTTCACTATTGCTGTTCTTGTTGCTGCTGCTTCGCTTTGCAAACTTTATTAAAAACACAAGAAAACGAGAAAAAAAAAAAAACACAAAATATACTATCATAAATTCACGTCCGAAACAGGAATATTAGTTAAGCATCAAAAGAAACTATAAACACAATATTTTCTTTAACAATCGGGCAGATAAGCAAACACAACAACACTAAGGAGAAAAAAAAAAAGGAAAAATAAATGAAAAAACATTGTTTAAAATACTCGAATATGAAAACTTATTTATAAAGTGAAATGCACTGAACAATTACAGAATAAAAATAGATAAGGAGAGCGAAGGGGCTGAGAGAGAAGAAATGCGTTTTATGGTAGAGAAAGCAAAGAAGCATAAACTTCCATCTTGTCTGCCATATATACATACATACATATGGGACTTATATATATGTGTATATACATATGGATATATATATACATATATGTGTGTGTGTATAGATCACAACATATACAAACATGGTAGCAACCTACTGATGGATTTGCGGAAACCAGTAGTTGATGTTCCATTAGTTTTACTTAACAACCAACATAAGTCCAATATACAAACATGCCAAAAAAGGAAATGCTTGCGAAATGTGCATGCGTTTCAGTTCTCTCCACTGCTCCATTGCTGCATTCTTATACGTGCACTTGCCTCGTATTCATGCAAAGTGTTTGAAAAATTTGAAATTGTATTAAAAACGTTATGTATATGGCATGTAAAGTTGAATATAATTTAAAGCGGCGCACACACATATGCTCCTACGTAAAAAAAATATAAAATTTTACATACATTTTTTTCGTAAATAATGCATATGTAGATACGCGTTTCCTGCTTTCATAATTCAGATAATTAATAGGTTCTTTGTGTGAAAAGAACTTCTTTCTGTAGAAAAATGTAATTGCATTTGTATTATGTAATAAAAATAAGTCGTGTCGAGTGTGTTTAGAACTGCAATTGCGTAAACATTACCACGAATCAAATGTGAAAATTCGTGTTTTTGGCTTTTGAGCTTTTTGCTAATCCGCGCCCTTTTGGAACAATCTACTCTTATGCCGTACGTTCACAAATGTTACTCTCTTCTTCCATCCCGCTATGCTTATAATCATTCCTAATCGCCAACATGACCGCACGTACAGGGGAAATAACCTGCGTAGCTGCTCGTATAAAAAATATAAAAAGTCTTGGTCAACTTGATATTCTGAAACAATTTTGCTACGTACGTCTGTGGATTTTAAACTTCGCGGTTTCCCTATAGAAACACTAAGACGTATGGGATAAGAAGTTTTCCCTTGGGAAAAGACTTATTTTCTCAGGAGGAGTACTAGGTCAAGGAGATCAACTTATTATTATCTTTATTATCGACCTAAAAGCTGGGAAGCAGTGACTTGGCAGAGAGCATCTCACGGGCGGAGCTATGTCGCCCCGCAGCCATTATAAATCAGTGTAGAAAAATAGTGAAGACCAGTAGTCCGAGATTATATGAAAAATCGAACCACAATTCAATCTAATTATTTATTATCTAAAATATAATGTAACACTTTGCAAACGAAATTGTGGTACAACGAACTTCACTACTAAGCCACTAACTAAGACACGTCTTTTTGGTGGTGCCGCTTGAGCCTACGGACGTGTTAGGTAACCTCCGTTTTTTCCAGAGTGGAAAGGGATACCGGCACTACCACTTACTTCATTCATAAAAAACTGCAAGTTAGAGTTTGTCGCTAACGAAGTGTTTACTTTTCATGAGATGGCCTTCATATCGATGGGTCTAAGTAAAAGATCTATTACGAACTACTTTTCACCATAAAATATTGAAATTTATACATTTTCGCCGTACAAGAACTTAGTTTTCAATAGCCATATGAGGTGGGGTCCAGAAAATAGACCTAATATGTCCAAATTGAGTAAGACCATTGTTTATGTCAAATTATTACTGTACGCGAGTTTCTACCAAGAAATGATGTATAATATGATTGTGCAGTATATAAAGATTCAGTTTCCGTAGAAACGGTTATATAGCAGGTGATTCAAAACATTGCCCGACCCTATCTTAATTTTTCAGACCAATTTAGAACGCCCTACTACTAATACTGAGCGATTTATTTCGCGAAGTTCTGAAAATTAGAATATTCTTTTATAAATGGGAATGGGCGAAAAAAGTGGTCCGATTTGAACCATTTTTAACGGCGGTCGTTCTTGCGTCAGACTACGTCAGCGTACCAATTTTCATCAAAATATCTCAAAAATTGCGACCTGTAGGTTGCATACAAAAATATTTGGACATGGCTTACATCGATCCAGAAAGTGATTCTGAACTGATCAGTATAATAACAAATGGGCCTATCTCAAGTCATTCTGGATGTCACATACGTCAGTACAAACTTAATATACCCTATACCACAATTAGCATAGGGTATAAATAAGAGTAATTGCTAAGATCGAAATTGTCAATATTTTCATCGGCAACTTTCTAACCGCAGATATTTCTTCACAAATATTTGTCAAAAAAATTTTAAGTCAAGTAAGTCTAAATCTTCTCATATGCGCTGCGAAACATAAGTTAAGCATACATTCGCTTTGTTGCTTGATATCATGAGTCCACCTGAAGGTATATGCCTTTTTCCTATTTGTTGAGTTTACGATAAGATCTCTCTAACTTTTACAATATTTATAATGCATAGAAATGTCTATCAAAAAGCCTTTGAAGTATCCAGATACCTAAGCATGAGAAGCGAAGTTGATTAATCGACTGGAATCATAAAATCTGTAAAGAGCCTTCAATATTATAAATATATATGCTTTAGAACATTCACTAACTACTGTTCTCTATAAAATCCATATTCGAAATAAATTAGTTACAATGTAAGCTCAAGGGAAAGAGTTATAAAAATTATTACACCCTACACCACTTGTGGTACAAGGGATAGTTGCAACACCCAGAAGGATTTAATTTAGGCCCGCCTTTTATTATACCGATCGATTCAAAAACTCTTTCTGAACCGATCTAAGCTTGTCTGTCCAGCCGCCACCCTTGTTTTGTTGTTTGCAACCTATAAGCTGCGATTTTTGCGACATTTTGATGAATTTTGCTCCAGCGCTATGTTTTGGCTCACGGACGAAAGCTATTGAAAATGGTTCGGATAGCCCCACTCTTTAAACTAAATCCCGTATGACATCATGTTTTGAAAAGAAAATATGGTGTAGGTTACTCCATTGTGGGTTCTCTCTGGGTATAGTGTTGCTGCTTATTGTTAAATTCGATTTCCTGCAGATATTTAGAGATTTCCTTCGATATACAATATAATACGTAGTAAATATACCAAACGTGGTCTATAATAATAGTAGGAGCCCACAGTGATAAAATGGCTGATGTGCAGTTTTTTTGACCGTACGTTTAATGGCGATAGAATACGGTTTTCGTAAGTTAAATAACTGAGAATTAATTATTAAAATTTGTTCTTACATTATCTACGCTAGAATATGAATTGATTTCCAAATAAAATTGTTTTTTGTTCAAAAGCGAAAGCACTGTATTCGAGCGTTATGACCGGTTACTAGTCATAGGAGAAAACTTTGCGTTTCCTTCCCATAGCGTGTATGACTTTATATCAAATTTGATATTCCGGAATATTATTCAGCCGTAGTACACAACAGCTTATTATTATTTTTGGTTAGAGAAATGTTGCTATGAATATATACAGCAACGAGTCAATGAAGTGGTTTGATACTAAAACCAAATCTTATTGAGAAAGTGGAGTTAATGGATTTAGCAAGCGAGGTGAGTGAATCTTCGTTTGCTAATTTAAAAATTTAATGGTGAAAAGCGCGCTCGAGCCTTGTGTCTTAAAAACTTCGTTCAACGCTCGCACGAATATCCGTGTACGTGAGAATCGCGACTACCAAGTCAGTGGGCACCGATTGAGCCCACACCTACAAGACTGCAGCCACTTTCCTGTCAATCCTTTTCTCCACTTCTTTCTGATCGTTGCCATGTTACACGCATAGGGGTATTGTCTCAATGAAAGCAATAGGTTGATGAGGTGACGAACAATTTCAAAAAAAAAGAAAATATAGAAGACTCGAATTTCTTTTTTTTTTTGTTATTAATTCAATATTTAATTAATTAAAAGGCAAAACAAAAAAAAAAGTTGCAAGTATAATAATCAACTTAAATCGAGTAGAATTTCTTTCGCTCTTTTATTAAATAAAATCGAGAAACTTTTCGACTCAGAAAATGGAAAATGAATTTGACTTTTCTCCTGGCGTGTTCACATCTACTTGTGATTGTCTGAAATCAAAACTACTTAACAAACCAGACGTTCGTTCGCCACTCATACTTCTTGTGGCCGATTTTGTTGCAATTTTTCAAGCTTTTAAATGCCAAACTAAGCATAAATTTTGATGAAAAGGTGTATTGCTGCAGAGCTTTTTGCTAAATTAAAGCTGCTTCTTCCTTTTTTTTTTTTTTCTTTCTTTTTTTTGCTCGCAAAATAATTCTTTTCTTATTCTGGTTAAAAAAAAAAAAAAAAAAACAAAAAAAAAATAGTAAGGATTTTAATTTCTTGCTGTCATCTTCATTAGTGGACGTCCGTTTGCTCTTGTTCAGCTCGTTTTTTTTTTTTCATACGGTTACTTTTAAACGACTGATGCTTTTCATATATTGCTAACAGTGTTCGGAGACCAGATTTGTTGGACTTTTGTTCATTTTTATTTTTTACTTTTCCTTTTCTTTCTGTTTTTAATCTTTTATATCATGCTATTGCACAATTTATTTGCACTCGACTTGCTGCATTACTACACTTTGTCATTCATTAACGTTGTCGACTGTAAACTACAAGCGTGGTTATTTTTTAAATATGTGTATATATGGAACACAAATGCCTTTCTCCCTTTTCCCATTCTTACTTGGCTGGTTGGCTGGTTGGCTGGTTGACTGGCTGGCTGGTTTGGCTGGCTGGCAATGTCTCGCAAGTGTCACCTGCCTTGTGCTGTAATCCTTCTTTTTAGTAATTTTAGTCTTTTCTTGTCGCCCACAGGGATCTCCTCCACTCGAATGGGGTTTGGTGTTTTTAAAAATTGTTTCTTTTTTTTCCTGCATTTTCTTTAACCATTTGCCCGGTTGCTTCGTTCTTTTTTCTTTTTTTTTTTAATACTTCTACGTACTATTGGCGTTGTGTGCTGCTTATAATACATTCAGGGGTTAGCAAATTATATACAGATTCGAGGCAAGATTTCAAGAGAAATTCATTTATATATCCACCTTTCTTTTGTATTATTTCTGTTTATAAAAGAATTCAGACCGTGCCTACGGTGGTTAAAGAAAATTAGAAAATTAAAAGTACGCAAGAAAAAAAAAAAATTAAAAACTCGTCTTATTGATCTAAGATTTGCTGCAAACATATATATATATATTGTAGACAAGTCTAAATATCCCGTTCTCGCTAACGAGCACGGTAAGAAGTAATTTCAATATGGCAATATTGAGCATTTAAATTTCATTTCAAGTTATACTAAATCCCAGATGACAAATATATATCATATATGCAAGAAGATATCTTCCTAAACATGAGTATTATTTTCTTACTTGTGTTTCTTAACACTTGCCCCCGTTTCCTCTATTTGAATTTAATTGAATTGCAGTGAACTTCGCTGTAGAGGTTATAGACACTCTTTGCCCAAATGCTCTTTTTTTTTTTTTTTTTTTTTTTTATGTTGTACACAGATATACATTTTTTTATGCAATCATCCATTTTTTCCATCAACTATTTGTTCATTGTCGTTTTTAGACATTTTACTAAAGCACAAATAACAATATTAGCAGTAGCAAAAGTGTAGCAGTAGGAGTAGCAATAGGGGTAGTAGCAATAACAATAGTGGCAGTGGCTACGCTGTCGACGTCAGTAAATGTTCGAGTGGACTGGCAATATACTGATTGTGGACATGTTGTGACATTCCCATTCATTTAGCATTAATTTCATTTCTCAAGTAAAGCTTAAAAGTGTCAAATATAATATAGAGAAAATCTATCTATGTATGTATGTTATTTCATCTACACACCAATGTCAGGTTTATAGAGGAGAGGTGTACAAAAAAGGATTATTGATATCGTTGCACTTTGAAGAAGTGTGCATGCATGTATGTATGTGTGTATGTATGTATTTATGTATGTATGTGTGTAACGAATAGTGATATAATGGCCATAGCAGCAGAATAGTAGTATATGGTTTATACAGAATACAGAATTGAGTACGCGTTTAGTTGTTGCTGGCTGTATGTGCATGATAAAGACCCAGGGCAATTCATTAGATTTATTTCACAAAAGATAATTACAGCGCTTTTCTACCAGAGACTAGTGCATATTAAATACACTTTAAATGATTCTTTAGAGAGTAATTTTTTTCCTTCCTTTTTTTCTTTCTTGTTTTACACAAATGAATTGATGACGATAATGATGGCGAACGACTTGAATAATAAAAAAGAAAGTTTAATGAATCATTGCCATTATATTCATCAATGAACTTAATGATAGCCAGAAAAGGCTACGTCAAATCTTACATACATATATATGTGCATCCATCATCTGCTCTAAAGTACACGCCTAGCTAAGTAAATAAAACTTATATAATTCTATTCTAATTTCTAATGCTTCAAGCAAGGACATAGGAGATCCCATACGTACTCGTGTAAGAGTTTTTGTTAAGGTTAGACGCACTAGTTGACCGATTTTCATATCGCATTTGTATAAATCGCTTGTTATTACTTACTCCAAGTTATCAGATCAATATTTTATTTCGATTTTAATCTGTTCGATTACAAGCCCTCACCCAGCATCATTCTCACATTTGATTTGCAACAATTAGTTGAGAATCTCATTACTCAGATTCAATTTTTAACAAATTTCACCAAAATATCTCGAAAATTGCAACCTGTAGTTTGAACATAAGGGGCCGGTGGACAGAGGGACAGACAAGATTATATGTGGGTCTATCTCAAGTCCCTCCCTCTGGGGGTTGCAAACATCTGCGCAAACTTAATATACCCTTGCGCTACAAGAGTGCAGAGTATAAAAACAATTCTTTTGTGGCCATAAAGATATTAATGGAAGTAAAACGTTTCGAATTTGTAGAAAATTTTCGGATCACGCTCGACTTTTGTTTGTTTGTTCTGTATGCACTTGTTTTTCTGGCATGGAAACTTTCAATCGATATGTGTGGCACTTCTAAATTCCCCATCACACAGACATTTTGTACACACGTTGCGTTCCGATGACAATGCGTTATGGTCCAATCAAATTTTCTATATATTTAAAATAAAACCCGTAACAGAGATTCTTGCGGGGAATAAAATAGAAGGACTTAGAGAGTAAAAGGTAACAAGCTAAGCGTTTTCATTTCAAATTACATACCATATCCCCTCCCTACGAACGTCAAATAAGAGAGCTTAGCGAAATCTAACAGATTAAAACGTATAACGCTTGGGGGGGAAACTGAGTGACTGCGATAAAATCTATTTTTCGCCTTTTAGATTCGCTCAAATAAAAGCTTATTATGAAGCTGCTTGTAATATCTCCGAAAATGTAGCTTTCGATCTCATTTAGCGCAATTTAGAAAATATTGGCAATGGTGGAACGAATTGATAAGACAAAGGTATTCCGTCCGCCCATTCTATTAGGATTTCAGACATTTTGCAGGATTAATCGAGAGAAGAAAATTATTTGTTTTCTTCCCCTTGAAATATATAAAGATTGCGATGAAAATGAAGACCATATGAGAAATTGTCTTTGCTCCAAGAACAGTTAGTGCCAAGTGAGAAGATAGAAGAATATATATATGTAAGAAGAACTCCCTGTAGAACATTTCAAGTGAGCGAGTATTTCAAGTCGTTTATTGACCTTATATTTCAAAGGCCTATTATCCTTCGGAGAAACTTTTGAAATCAAAATTCTTCCTTACAACATTAAACTTTTCCCACAATTCGCATTAATGACATACATCTCTGTGTTATTATGCTCCGCGTATAGTTTATGTTTTGCATAAATTTTGCTACTGAAACAATTAAATTCCCGTAATTAATTGATACTTTTCTCGTCATTAGCGCATACACACTTTTACGCTCTTACATGCGTTACCCCGACATAGTAGCTCGTCCTCTTTTAACCAACAGCAACATGTGTGGTGCAATGTTCTGCAACAAGATATATAATAATGTAATAGCAAAGGGAAATTCTCTTACACGCATTTGTGTGAGCTTTTCCTAAATGAAACCATATTCAAGTTGCTGACCAAATGCATATCATATGTACATAAGCTTGTGTATATGTACGAAATTAGTCTTAAATTTCAGATCCTCCTTCAGACAAGGATTGTGCCTTAAAAGTATAATAATTTGATACCTGCGTGCCAGCTCAAAGCGCATTCATATTTCGTAAGCAATTAGCAAGCCAGTCAAACGACTAACCCCGGCTAAATGACGAAATTTAATCAGCGACGCAAAGAGGGAACAAAACACTTGAAATTAAGTTCTACACGATGCGAGCAATGGCTTTTATTGTCGTTCACAGTCAAACGACCCGTCATCTCGTCAGGCAGTCAATGAGGCAGTTTTCATTGCTTATACCTATACTCTATTATGCTGTCTGGTTGGATGTGAGTGTACATATTTGTGCCTCATTAAACATTTTCATTTTACGTGCTAATTGCAAACTGCTTAATGTTACAACAACAACAACAATAGCAGCAGCAGCAGCAGCAGCAACATCAACGCACTACATGTTACTACTAAAGGCAATCTATTTATTACACTACGCATTCCTCTCTATGAATGTTTACAAAGCAAGGAGGGTAGAATCGGCTGCATATCCAATAGGAAGCGATATGTAAATCTCAAAATCTCTTTACATTTCTTTCTACTTGTATTGAAGCTTATTGGGAATGGACAGTAGAATTAAAGCAACGTCAAATACACAATATTTTCATTTATTTATTATTTTAACTTGAATTCTGTTGATTTATTTCTTAGTAAACACTTAAACATATATTTATGAAGTTATTTCTTTCGAGTTGAATGCAAATACGACTTAAATGTTTATGGAGCAAAAAACATTAAAATTTGAAACTATAATTTCCCAAGAATACAAATAGAAATTTACTTTTCCGTCTATATGTCTTCATTCTGTATTTACAAAATATCGCACCATTAACTCTAAGCTTACCGCAGGGTAAGCCTTTGAACTTAAATTTTTTGATTATTTCATATTACACATAACAAAAAATTGTTTATAAATTTGGAATTAGTCGTGATGTCAAAAGTAATCCTTCTCATAATGTTTGAATTATTATATCAAGACCTGTCTCAAAGTCTCATGGTCAAAAAGGAATCCGGTACCTTGGACAAGAAAGTCTCAATCAAGGTTAAAATTTGGGCCGGAGATGCGTTGCCAAATTGTGCGTACCATTTCAGAGCACAGTCGGGTACATCATAGTATGAGTGGTTATGAGAAGATGGTTAAGCGGTGACATCATGGTACGATTTGTTATAAAAAAACATAGTAAGGTTAGAGTTAATATTTACACATCGAAAACTAGGATCACCTTTTATTTCGACATGCTCCAACGAGTTGAACAGCCCTAGATTCTCATTGATAACGGCCCGGTCGTCTTTCAAATCGTGTGTTTTATGTTCCAAAGCTATTTCATTAATGTTTGTCTTGTTCTCGCTTTTTTCTATTTTCGTTTTAGGATACTTTTCTTTACTTAATGACAAGGGTATGCCTACGGCCACGCAATACACCTCTTTAATACAATTGGTACGCGAACGAGTTTGTAAATTTGTCTCTGTGGAAAATATGCCCGCTTTTACAGAATCCCAACCGAATAGTAGCAGTAATCCGAATTCACCCACGGAAGGATGTTTAAATATTTATTCGGCTAATGGCAACACGCCCACCAATAATCGACCTCAGTACATTAAGACTACTGCTCGTGGCGGACAAGTTTTCAAACTGTTGGCCGTCTATGAGGACGGTAAACAAGAACACGGGGCTATGGGTGCGAGTATTTCTTGTGGTGGCTTAGGTTCAACCAAACAAAATAACGGTCACGGTCGTGAGAAAGAGAAAAGTCGTTACGCTCAACTATTAAATGAGCAACGCCAAACTTTGTATGTTTCGTTGGCTACCAAGGGTAAATTTTATGAAATCGAGCCAGGTATACCTCAGATATTGCAGAAACGACTGGACACGTCAGCGAATGATAGCGGAAACATTCATCCTAAAAAGATTAATCCGGATTGCGTGCACCGTATTACAGCTTTAATTACTCCAAACAAAGAATTACCGATTACTTTGCGGTATATTTCAGGACCCACTGGCTGTGCCAGTGCTATACCAGAAAATTTGTCTATTACGCGTATCAGTTCGGAGAATATTGTAATTGCTTGCCCCATTGAGGATGTGGAAATGCAAAGTCCTTTGCATTTGCGAAAGCTGCAGCTAACCAAAGAAATGAATTTCTTGCGTAACACTCTGGGCTTTGAGAGCGAACAGCGAATGCTGGCCAATCCCAATGTCCAAAATATTTTGAAATTCTGTCAATTTAACTGTGATCAGTTTCTAAAAATGGTTGAAGTAGAAATTCTGAGTCGTTCCGAACGTTCTACTTCCAAAAGTCGCGTTGACGGCTTAAAGATTTTGAAACCTTTACATTTTCCAAAGCTGTTGAGGCGAGAAAAAACCACGATATCAGCTCATGAGAAAGAGGATTCTATAATATTTCTTAGCAAATCGGACTTGGCCAATTTAGAGCATAAAGAGCAATCTTTCGATCAAAGCACGAATCGTATAACTGATAAAATGAAAGTTTTCCAAACCACCAAAAAGAAATGGTTTCGCAAGCCAGACAAAAATTCTGTGAATTTTGTAAATGCCATGGATTTGGATGAGCAAGCCAAACGCATGAGTATGGAGCGTTACTCGGACATGTCCAAGCTATTGCAAGAAAGATTCGGAGACAAGCCAAATACCTCAGGTAACGAGCATGAGTTAACTTCAGAGCCGAGTGGCGGTGCCAGCGATATTGGCTGCTCGGATGGCGAAGCCACCACTTTCGCCACTATCGAAGAAAAATCCAATCGAAGATATGGTTCTACTAAGGCTGGAAAAATGGTCAAATTGCAAAAATCCATGTCATTGCAAGACATTGAATTGATCACAGTCAATGCACGTAAACCAGATCTCGTGGCTTCTCATCAAACCACTGATACAATTTCAGAAGCTGGCACGGACTTGGAAGATGTTGAAAATCATGAACCTTTGCAACAGTCTTTCATAACTGAAAAACTATACAACGAATTTCATGTAAAAACCCGACAATATAGTAAATCATCGTCGAGCCTGCATCAGCTGTTGAATTTCTCTTTACCCCAGAAATTGCAAATTGGCGATAATAAGCGATCATTAGCTCAGCTGAAACATCAACCGCTCCATGGCAATCGTAATCCAATGGAAAAACGTTTAGACTTTAACATAGGTGAACCGGTCACTGGTAGAAGAGCTACAGGGGGTTTAAATCTTCTCACGGGCGTTAACGCTGTAAATCAACAAACGACTTCTTTATTAACATCATTGACGTCCAATAACCTTATCGAAGATGACTTACCCTATTCCAGTGTACGCGATTCATTGGTATTATCCAGCGATGAAGGCAGCCCGCCTGATATTCCTGCTGGCACTATACGTCAAGCTTTACATTTAATTGACTATGCCAAGGAGAATATTTATGCGGAAATTTGTCACGAAGTCAGCGCCATGGGTGGCATACCCAGTCATAACCACCACACACGTGATAATTTCTCAGGCGCCACACATTCCACACAGATCTCAGACGACTACGGTGATTATGCCTCTCTGACGTATCCGACTTTAAATCCCACAATAAATGGCAACAACAATAACAATTCGACAGGCTTAGGCAATGCCATTAGTCGGGTACAAATCAATTGCCCGGCAAATTCAATTAGCTATCACACTTTATATGTAGGCGATGAGCCATCGAACGGTGACCATCAATCGGTCAAGGAACGAAGGCGTAATTCCAATTCGAAAAAGGAGGCACGACATGCACGCGATCGCTCGCACATTACGACCGTTGACGTGGTAGGCGGCGGTGGCGGCAACATTGGGAATAACGTGACAGCACCGGTAGTAGTCGCTGCTAACGCGGATGGACATGATTCAGGGGGTTTTGACAATATTTATAATACGCTCAAATGATGACTAATGTGATTTAGTTGGAAATTGGGAGCGTCAGTGTTGAGTGTGTTGAGTGACGGTAAATTGTTTTGATTAAAATTTCGAGCGGGGATAATAATCGTGATAATTATGATTAATGCGGAAAGAAGGTTTAATTTTTTTTTATGGTTCAAGGGAACAAAATACGTGTCTGTGTATATATAGAGGGAGATGTGCATACTGAAAGCAAGAAGAGTTTTTAAAAATAAAAAAAATTAAGAAAATCCATTTTCATTTAAAAAATTTATTCCCAATTTTTTTTTTTTCTTCTTTGTAACTTCTGTTTAAATTAATTTCTTATTACTTTTGGATTTCTTGTTTTTCTTTCTTCTTTTGGATTAATGCATAATTAAAGAATGAAAAAAAAAGAAGAAAAAAACGTTTCACTTACTTCGACCGTTTTTCTTTCCTTTGTTTCGAGAGAGTTTTTACAAAACTTCTTACAAAACTTCTTTGAAAAGTAAAATCATAATTAAAATGTAATTTGATATCTTTTATATTTTATTTACATTAACGATTTCCATTACCATAGAATGGTAATGAAATACGTAAACTTTTCGAAGAGCAAAATGTAAAAGTAATTCTTTTATTTTTTTTTTTTTCTCTCAACTTCGATTATTAGCGAAACTCGATACTTTCTGGACTTTCGATATTTGACTATTACGATGACAATTTTTTAATTTGTGAAACGTCTAGGAGGGAGGGGTATCGATTAATAACGAGTTAGTTCAACTTCTCCATCAGATTAATGTTGGACTTTTTCGCTTCTACGACATACTTACCTTATAGACATTTTAAGTTAACTGTTTCGATCTCTTAAGAAAATGTGCATATGCGTCACAACAATGTAGCGATGACAATCATACTCGTCATACACATAGTATGTGTGATGGGAAATTTGGTTGTAATGAAATAACTTGACAAAATGACATACACACATTCTAAAATACCTTATTACGGCAAATACACATTCACAACGATAAAATTTTATAAGGAAATCCGACAAGGACAGATGGACGGATTATGATATAAGTATTGCTCATAATACACAATTTTCTTGTTTTTTTCATGACGTATATATTCGTCATACAGAGTTAACTGGTTAAAAGTAAGAAATTTTTCTTTGTCCTGATTGCAGAGGAATGGAAATATAACTATTTGTGCCCTCAATGTACCCACTGCGGACTTCTTATAGAATATATACGTATTCTTGAATGGCGATTCTAAGATCCGTCTATCCGTCCGTAATCTCCTGTATGTAGGAAAGTAACAAAATGTTACCTTTTGCGTTCTTATGTCGACTAGGCGTCGACCTAGAGCCGATATTTTATTATTATTACTGGTACGTGAAAAATAAAAATTAAAGTTGCAAAGCCGAGAAGTACCGCATATATTATCGGAAAACAAATTTTCAATTAATTATTTGACATTGACCGATTTGAATTTTAGAATGTTGATAAGGCGCTAGGGCGAAAACAGCTCGAATAAGCTATTTCCGTGAAATTCTTGAAACATAGTCTGTCTGCAATAAAGAGGACAAAAAGAGTTTCCCGTTTTCATAACGAACGCGCTATATTTCCTTGGGGAAGACAAATGTTTGTAGTTCTGTGCGAAGTCTGTTGATTTTAGGCATCACAAATGAAATTCATTTGCGCTCTCGGGTGTAAAAGAAAATTTTCTTTACATAAACAATGGAACATTTTAAGGACTGCTGTGACAGGAACATCCCTGCTCCAGAATTGATTTTTTCTTCTATTACCATAAAAAGGAAAGCACAAAAACAACTCAATAACAAATGCCACCAATTTGACAACTTTTTTAATATTATTTTATTTTTTTCCTTCACTTTTTAAAAAATATGTTACAATTAACAACAAAAACCAAAAAAAATAAAACGAAATATTATGTATTAATAATAGATATGCAAGAATTTTTATTAAAATTTAAAATTTAATAAAATATATAATATAACAATAATTGAATATAAACAAAAAGTTTTATGAAAGACACATCTACACATGCAATAAATAATATTTTTTATATTTTATAAGAAGAACAACAAAAGTTAAAAACAAAACGAGAACTCAAAAAGTATTTTATAAAGAATTTAATATATGTACAGAAAAGAATAGGATAATAAAAAAAAAAAAAAAATAAAAATAAAAACACAAAACATCCAAAATCATGATAAAAACAAAACATATGTATATTTACACAAACACACATAATCACACATACACACACACACACACACATTTCAAAATATTAAATTTATAGTTGTGTAGATTAAATGCAAAAATATTAAAACATTTAAAACAATAGACTTAAGCAAGACATGCTTTTACATGCGTATGCATGTATGCATATATATGTATGTATATACACTTATGTACATAAAAACTATAGTAAAACAAACAAACAAAACAACATCTGTGTTAGTAGTGGTAGTGAGTTTGCGTTTAATTAATAAATTTTCTTTTATGAAAATTTCAAATCTTAATAAATTTAAAAATGCTTCTTTTTTTCTTTTCCTTTCCTCTCTTTTTTGTCGTTTCCTTTTTTTCTTTTTTTGTTTTTTCTTAATTGTTGGTTTTAAGAGCAAATTTATATATAATTTTGTAAATTACGTCGTATAAAGCAGGCGAATAAAAGTAGAAAAAACAACTCAACTAAATGCAAATCAATCAATAAAATAATAAGAACAGAAAAAAACAAAGTCAATGAAAATGGAAAAATCGGAAAAGGTTGAAAGTGAAAGAGAAGTTTTTTTATTATTGAACAGAGTCCCTTTAAAAGAAAAACAATCAAAAAAAGGAAGAGAGCAAAAAAAAATTAATTAATAAATAAATGGTTTATTATTATTATTAAATGTAAACACTTTGTACCGTATACAGATTACTAGACATATAGATAGATGCTAATAATGTATTTAAAACAAAAACAAAAAAACAAGAACATTTTGCATAATTTCGTTTCGTGTGTCATTTAAAGCAAAATAGAAAGAAAGAAAATCAAACCATTTAAAGAAAAGGGACTCCAGAGAGAAAGAGAAGAGAGAAGAAAGAATTTTTTAAAGTTTTGTATGAGAAAAAAAAAACAAACAAACAAACAAACATTGTATAATCGAATCACATGTAGGTATTATTAGCTTTTAGTTGCATATAACAATAAATCACAAAAATACAAAGAAGTAAAAAACAAGAAATAAGACAAAAACAAAAAACAAACAACAACCTTAGACGACAAAAGAAACAAAAAATCATGAGAAATATTTAAGAATAAGATTACTATTAATAGACATTTCATACATATATGAAAAGGAAGAAGAAGCATACAGTATCATGAGCTTAATGAGCTTCAATGAACTCTTGTTAAATTGTATTGATTGATTGACTTCGAATTTTTTCGTTAAATAATCTTTATTCTAAGCTGAACAAAAAACTTTTTCTAATCTATTTACGTAATAGTTTGTCTAAAAAGCACAGAACTCCGATCAGGAAAGCACACTTGTCTGCCACTTCGTTTTTTTTTCAAGCGTCACCTCATACTGTTTTTGCTAAGAAACTTTCATTGTCTCTTTGGGACTGTGTTTAGCTCTTTTTTTTTCTTTCTTAGCTAAATGCTAACGAACACCTCTCCAGTTACTTCTGCATAGATCGTAATAAACCTGGGATTGGGGGGGGGTTGGCGATGCTATGTGAAACCCGAATATCGGAACGCTGGGTGAATCTCGTGACCAAAAGGCTTGTTACTACTTTTAACTATTGCACATATGTGCATGTGCGCCTGTATTTTGATTCATCTTCCGTTCTGTTTTTAGAGAGTAAATACTATTCAGAAAACCATGCAAAAGCTGCAAATACAGTTTTAGTATTTGGCTTCTGTCCTGCTTTAAAAAAACTTACTTAGCTGACAAAACAAAATGTGTTTTGAGTACACGCTCCTACTGAACACTGGATAAAAACAGAATGAGACTTGAAATTTTTTATTTATTTATTACTTTTATTTATATTACACGAAATGACCAGTATTTTCTTCTTATTATTGACTGTATTTGAGCGTTTGAAAGCAAAATTTTAGATCTCCGCATATATCATCGAATCATTTGGGTCCTTTTGAGGCCAATTACTCCCAAAAAAAATTTAATCGAATCGTATTAGTCATATCCGCTTGCATTTTGCTTGGCCGTCTCGATCGGTAAGCTGATTAGCTGATCTTTAGGAAGATTTTAAAGATTCCTTATACTTTCTTTTTCTTTATATGACGATTCACACAGGGTCTGTCCCGTATACGAGTCTCTATGGAGCTGATAACAGTTTTCTATCTATGTCTTGAAAGTGATTGATGTATTCTTGATTAAACCTATTTCGATATGCATCTTACGGGTATTTGATGTACAACAGATTGACCCCCTTTTCGATTTGTATCTTTATATACATAGATATACTCGAGAATCACTGGATTTCGGTGTATTGATTGATATATTCCAGATTCACCCGATTTTGATACATATCAGATTCATCCGTTTTCGATTTATAGCTTGGAGGTGATATTCCAGATTCATCCGATTTCCTTTTCGTAATGCAAATTTTATCAATCGTTCAAGGCAGAAAAATGATTAGAATTATAAGGACCTTTTACAACTTGACTGTAACGGCCTTCTGTACTTCTCTTTACATATGTTTTCTTATTACATTTTTTATTATATATTCTCATCATTGTTAAACTTTATTTTTCTAACTTTTAGTTCCAAGCGAAGAACTCGAATTTTTCCTTTTTTGTTTTTTTTTTTTGAATTAATTTTATCTGTATTATATCTTCGGTCCACAGTACCAATGGACTCTACAAAATATATACTTTAAAAATATCAAATATATTGTAAAATTTAATAATACTTTCACAAATACAAAGAATTTTCTTTTGCAAAGTAAAACTTGAAAAACATTTGTGTATTTAATTTGCATTGTTGTTGTTTTATTGCTTAATTTATCTAATCATTATTTACATCATTTTACACTAAAATTTGTTCTGATTTTTTCTTCCAATTTTTTAAAGCTTACTTTTCTTTCCTTCTTCCTTCGTATTACATTCGTCTCCTGCCCCGCGCTAAAACAATCTACGAAAAACACCCGCTAGTACATAAGTCAAACTGACAGCAAAAAGATTAGAGCAAAGACAAGCAAGCAGGATTCTCGTAAGACGATTGCAATCCTGTCGTTCGCAACATTTTGCGGACCTTTAAAGAATCAATGTTACGTAACTAGATTTGTTAGGAGCCTTTAATATCAAGTGAAATGGACAAAGTTACCTGGACATTTAAGGAATTCAAATATATCAGCTTCTTATTTTTTTGTACCGTACATTGTACGTAGTAAAAGTTTATGCAGATGTATACCACACCCAGGAAGTCTCGCGATACACCTACTGCTCGATTAAGAGCCACCTTCTGAATCGATCTAAGCTTGTCTGTCCGTTCGTCTGGGTTCCTTGTGCTCAACCTACAGATCGCAATATTTTGACAAAGTTTGGTGCAGGCGCACGTTTTTGCCACAGGTTGAATGCCATTGAAAATGATTCCGATCGAACCATCTGTTCGATCATCTCCAATATAAGTCAAAATATTGAAAAGTCGTTATATGAATAACTTTGTTAAGCGAAATGATGTAGGGTATGTAATGGCTGGATGCGTCTCACTACAGTGGTTTTACTTGTTTTCTTCTAATGTCAACTTACCAGATTTTGTATTGCAAGTTTTTGGAAAACGAAGAATACAAAATTTTAAAAATTAAAAAATTTTAAGAAATCGGATTTCTTCTAGTGTTCCGTTTTTTAATGTCAATCTACGCCTATGATGAGAATATCAAGCGTAACTATGCCCGGTTTAGTTAGCGACTAGCTAAAGCAAAATAGCTTAAGAATTTTAGAAAATTTGATTTGTTTGGTTCTTCCTTTTTTTAAGATCAATTCCAGTCTTTAATTAGAGTGTAAAGTGTAGCATGTTTTCTTTACCTAACTTGAAGGCTAATCTCACTAATTATTTAATTGTGTCAGTAAAATCGATGAAATGTTTTTCGATGCCATCCGTGCCATATGAAAAAAATCTATCTATGATACTAAAATTATTGCCTTTGTATATATGGATCTTTGAGCGTGCGAAACGAGCGATCGCTGAGATTAGACGGAAATTATATTTGACCGCGACTCATGACCGTTGTTCTAAAAAAGACTCAACAAAAAAGAAGAGAGCAAATTGCTATACTCCGTAGTGTTGGGTGGACGGGGCTAATATTTCAATTTTTGCGGCATAAAAGTGTCTGCAACGGATATCCTCATTTTTGTGATCGTGATTACCCAGCAACTAACAGATAGACGGCCTAACGAACAGGTCTAGAGCGGTGCAGACTTTATGCAAATGGTCTTTCAATCTTCTTTCTGGATGCTATAAGCGTTTCACTAATTAATGAATGAAATTTTATTATCTTGTAATATCGATTCAAAATGGCCGATATTTTCCATTTTTGGTTAGTTGCTGCGCGCGTGGAATGTAAATGCAAATTTTTATTGCTAAATTCCCTATGGTATATGAGTAACGCGCAAAAAACTAAATATTTTTCATTTTTAAAAACCAAGATGAACTCAGGTTTGATTGTACTGCAGACGTATCCTTCGACCGATTTGACTTAATTTCAATACCAACCTGCGCGAAAGAACTCCCAATGCTTCTATCAGATTTGAACCAGGTAACTTGCTTTTAGCGGGTAGCAACTTGTTTACGACAGAGGGACATGCTTAAATTAGTTTAGAATTTGGGAGCTGATCAAGAATATATGCAATTTGTGGGCTCTCCGAGGCTCCCTTTTGGCCGTCGCAAACGTTTTGACAAAGTAAATATACCTTCATCCTTCGGTGATGGGTATAAAACTTACAGGATATTTAATATTGAAAAAGTTTTTAATAATTAACTTGTTGCTCGATAGGGATTTCTGATCGTGCGAAAAGACTGATCGTTGAGAATAGTAGAAAAAGAAGAATAAAAATTGTAGAAACTTTTAATTTATTTTGTTTTTAATATTGAAAAAATATATTCAATAATTTATTTCATTTTGGATTATTTTATCATCATGTGTGGCTTAATGATGAACGGAAAGCCAAAAACAAAAATTGTACATTTACATTTACAAAATATATATAAGTATTTGGTTAATTATAGTTCATTCCCATATACGGTTTCTTCAAATTCCTCTCAGTAGGAAAGAACAAAAGGAAAAGCACAAAACTACAAAAGAAAATCAAGAACAGCAAAGTCTTATCAACCAAAAAGTATAAAAAAAAAATAAAAAAATGACAAAAACAATAGCACATCTGTGGCAGAATAAATAAGGAATCGTCAACTAAAGTACCGAACTAAGCAAACAATTCAAAGAAATCTGGAAGAAACTCACGCACCGATGACATATTAAATGTTGAAACTCTTTAATCGAAGGTAAAAAATGCTTTTTCCTTTTAAACGAGAAAATGACAAAAATTAATCTTATCTTCTTCTTTTTATTTCAATTTTACAGAAGTTTTCTTAAACAAAGTCGTCATTCATTCATAGAAACATCATATCATCGTCAGAGTGATATGTCCTCAAACGATTACATAAAAAAAAATAAAACAAAATAAAATAAAACTTAATAATAAGTGAACAAATATTTAGTTAGTTAAGGGGAGAATGAAGCTCTAAAATTAAAATAACATTACAAACATACAAAAGATAAGGCAGCTATTTTTAAATATTTTTTTCAAACGAAATTAAAATCAATAAACTTAAAAGTAAACTTACGTAGAACACAGACTTATACGATAATCGCATTAATTGTTGTTAAGAAAAGCAAAACAAAAATAAATAAATAAAAATAATAATTAATAAATAAAAAATAATTCCTAATGATGTATAAATGTAAATAATAATTTCATAGCTCGCTTAAGGTAAAATGTAAGTTAGTGTATGATTATCTTATTTATCTTCACTATGTATTCACTTTTAATAGATTCAATGTTTTCTTGGTTAAATCTACTTTTGTTAATTAGATATCGATATGATTTTTTTTTCTTTGCATTATTTAAAATGTAACCATCAAGAATATAAGATGACATCACCGCCGACCCAATTATACGTCTTCAGTAAACGATCCAAGCCGAAAGCTTGTTCAATCCCATAACCAGTTATAGTCCGTTCCGTTCATAAAAATGCATTTTCGCATTGAGCCAAGTTCACAAACATTCCAGGCCGACACCTTTTGTGGCTCGCTCATCTCTTAAAATTTGTTACATCTTCCTTTGTTGCGTTGAATGAGTTCCATGTATATACGTACGATGGACTCCAACTTTAAATGTCCTTAGACTGAATCGGAAGCTGCTTATTAAGTAATTGGGAGCCGAAAAACTATTTGCCCGACACGGTATAAAGTGTTTCCCTCTATCATCGTTTTTTGCGTGGATATGGAAAATTTCTGCACCAGCATTGAAAAAAATGTAAGCAAAGTGGCAAGTGGCTGCATATCCAATTCTTAAGATATCCTTCTTATATAGTATATTCACCACAATGTGGGCTATAGAATGTTCACTCTGGAGATTTTGGAAAATCCAAGAAATCGCAACAGCAATTACATAAAGTGCATGTAGCCTTAATCGGTTTAAAATTATGACTTAATATCTGCCCATTGAAATTGACACGGTTGTAAAATCTGGCACAAAAGGAATGCACTTGGTACGCGTGCCCTTAATGTACCAAAATCAATGCACAAGTCTCAGCAAGAAAATCATAGTCGGCTGCGGCTGAATTTTCTCTCCCCGCCAACTTTATCTTAGAATACGCACGCTTTTATTGCTGTAATAAGCGTGGGTAATGAGCAAAAAACAACTTTTTTTTTTGTTTGGCTTTGCGCTTTAATGCGGGTATGCCCTTAGGCCATATTTCATTCATTTTCAATACAAACGTGCGTACAAAAACTTTTGATCGGTTGAAGCAAAAAACGGAAAGAAAGGGAAACGTACAGACAGACGGACAAATACTGTTAAGTCAATTCAGAGTCTGATGCTGATTAAGATATATATACTTTGTGGGGTCTCCGAAGCGTCCTTCTGGATGTTTCGAGCGTTCTGACGAAATGGTTATACCCAAGCTCTCGTTCATAGTGATATAAAGTGGCTTTACTTTGGTTATAAAGACCACAATAACGAAAATATTATATTCTTAACAATTAACGGCAAACTAAAGGAAAAGTCGTGATCATGAGCGTTTTTTCAGTTCATTTCGTTTCGATTTTAATCAATCTTTACTTTTTCCCTTTTTTGTGCATTTTCTTTCAGTTGATATGAAAAACAGAACGAAACTATATAAGTAAATTGAAACTTGTATAATTACAAACGAATACTCACAAAATAGCTATGATATTAGGATATAGTCAATAAACCAAACAAATTGTAAATAGAATTTTGTATGAAATCTTGAGAAACCAAAACAAGTCCCACAAAATAAAAGAAAAAAAAAAAGTGAATTAAAAAACAGATATAAAATGTTAGAGGTACACGAAAAAGATGAAAAGGAGTCTTTTTGTAAAATGTTTACAAAACAAGAAAAAAAAAACGTACGAAATATAATTAGAATATTATTTTAAAATGATAGTTAAACAAAAAAGGGTTGGTAAACAAAGGGAAGCTCCAAGCAAATGTAAGGAAAGAGGGCTTAAGATTTGTAAAATATTTGATACCCCCGCATAACCTCTTCTAATAATAAATGTGATAGTAGCAAAGTCTAGTTTTGCGTATGAACAAAACAATAAACTAAAAATAAACCACAAAAGAAAACATTAATTAAGGAAAATAAGAGACAAATTTGTTAAATAAATTAAAAAAAAAAACAACTATATAATAAAAATGTAAATGATTTGCAAGAATAAAAAAAAAAAAGAAAAATGCTTTAACAAATGAAAAATGATACTTTATGCAATTAGACTTTTTATATAAACTAATTGTAAAATAAATTTAAGCATTCTTTTTCTTTTCATTTGACAAAACCCAAAAAGAGATGACATAAAACATCTGATGCAACCTCAAGGCTTAAAAAGATTTTGAATTTACGTGCAAAGAGACACTTCTACAAACAAACCCATACATATGCACACCTACACACATACATACATACATATATACGTACGTACACATATACAAACACACGTACATATATAGTGAGGGTCACCAACTCAATCTCGAAGTAATGCAAAAGTGGGCTTGCTTCACTAGTTGGCAAGGCGCTGCCGCTATGTCCATAAAAAAAGATATGAATAGATATAAAGGCGCACGCACACACAAACACACATAAATTCGCGCACAGTCACAAGCTCATGGAAACGCATATGCAACGAAAATGCTATTTAAACGTGGACAGCACATGTGAGATGAATGCAAATGCAAAGAACGCACTGCAGTACGCGCGCAAAAGTAAAAACAAAATTCAGTTAACCTCTAACAGCGGACAAAACCTTTGTATACGTTTTCCGCATGCGACACTCGCTTTAATCTAATAATGGTAATAAACGCTAAGTTAGAAAGCAATTTCAACGAGAGCCAAAGAGCTGCGCGTTAAATCCCCTTTACACACGCATACACGAACACGCTCAGACAAGACAAGAAAAGCGAATCTTTAATTTTTCTTATAATCAGGGCTTTATATAGAAACAACTTTTACTCATCATCACTACGTAGCTTGATGGATGTTCTTTGATTTAACGACAAATAATATGACAAAAATTTGTATATGACATACCTACCATATATTGACGTTAAAAAAGAAAAACGAAAGAAAAAAAAGAAGTGGAAAGTAATTCTCTCTAGTAAATGTGATATACAACAAAAAAAATAAGCTGATAATAGATGATATTAATAAATTTAAAAAGAAAAAAAAAGAAAAATAATATTTAAAACATACTCAAGAATAAAACACAAATAATAAAATATTAACAAACGAAAAACAGAATATAAATATTATTAAACAAAAAAAAAAAAAAACAAAAAAACAAAAAAACAAAAAATTAGATATTCTAACAAATTCTTTGTTTTTTATTATTATTATAGAGAAAATAATGAATAACAAAACAAATCAATCTGAAAACAAAAAATAAAAGGAAGAAAAATATGAAGCAAACCTCCCGCCAGCATATTAATATATATTTATATTAAAGAAAAAAACGACTTACAAAACAAATTAGAAGAAAAGAAAAAGGAAAGAGCTCTTAACTATGTATTATAATTTTACACGATACACAGTTTTCTTATTTATTATTTTGCAACAACAACAACAACATAAATAACAACATGAACAACAACATGAAGAACAACAGAACCAATGAATGAAAAAACAAAAACTAATCTTAAAATGTATCCTAAGCAAGAAAAAAATCTATTATATTCCACCACGAAGAAACTACAGAAAATAACGGTTTCCGCTACCGGATAGAAAACGATTGATTCTCTTATCCAGAGAATATCGAATTTGAGAATTCAATTTGAAGGCAAACAGACAAACTTTTCCTTAAATGTGACAAAAAAACAAAAACAAAATATGATAAATGAAAAATTTATAACGACTGCTGGCTTAAAATGAAAACAATTAATTAACTTTTTGTGAAATTACAACAACAATATATATATATGTATATATATGTATATATATATATATATATATATATATATATATAAAGCACATGCATACATAGTATAAATATAATTACATAACGTATAATAATGATAATATTTTTCATCAGGGATTAATAAGGCGGAGTCTTAAGGTAGTATTTAAACTTTTAACAAAATGTGTTATTTATTAGTTATTAAAAATTAAAAAAAAAAAAACAAAAGAAAACAAATTTTGTTTAAGGAATAATTTACACAGTTTGATTTCTTGCCATAAATATCGTACAACAATTGAATGCACTGAACTGTAGCATATTTTAATTCTTCTATGGGGAACGTATTACTACTTTACGTTTTCTTATACTTTTCTTGTGAAATCCTTCCCAAAGTCTTACAATATGTATCAATCACTTTATTTGTATTATATCTTTTTTCGGGTTTATCGAGTGGATTTAGCTATTTTCGGCTTTCCAACTGTCCGTCCGTCTGTCCATGTCTCTTTTTTGCATACTTTGTAAAACTCGGAAAATGAGAAGAGAAGCTAAAGCTTAGCACAAACTTTCGCGAATTGATTTTGCAAATCAAATTGAAAAATGAAAATGCATTCAATGTCAGAAAAACTAGCGAAATGTTAGAACGATTCGAACGTTTATTCGAAATTAAAATGCTTTTGTCAATATCTTACTTTGTAATTACAGGGATTCCACTTAATCCGTCATGCAGTAACGCTGCATTTTCCAAACTCCCTCTAGCTGCGTGCTTCCGTTTGCTTATCCGCTATTGTTGGAAATTTTTAAAGAAGCAAAAGTTGATACAGAAAGCCGTAAATTGACACGGAATTGGACGACACAAGGCGGAAATATTGGTAGAAGCCAAAAAAGTGAAAGAATTTTAAAGATAATCAAATATTTTTATTTATGTTCCATCCACGGTGGCCAGTATAGTATATTGGAATGAGCGGCCAAAAATATACAAGTCTCTCGACATAGGTTCCTATTGCCCACGATTCAAATTATCTGGCTTTTCCAAAGGCTCATGAAGCAACTTATGATCTCATACTTTCGACCTTTAAGACAAGTAGTGCTGACGGTACCAATACAAGCCGAAATACGCCCCTAAATTCGTCCGCGCGCGAGCTGCTTTTCACATACTTGTGTTTAAAAATCGATGGCACAGGTCACACATAACATATGGATAAAACAAAGAGATAATATCCGAGTTTCTCATATCTTGAAGGTGTAACCAAGTTGTTGATGTCAAGAAAGATTACTAAGCGAAACAAATGCTTGAGATTTGAAGCAGCTGCAAGAGTAAGACACTGAAAACTTTTGTTTCCTAAAATAAGATAAACGCAAAGTTGAGTCTCCACATCCTTCAAGTACTATAAGCAGCCACGTCTTCAAGTCGATTATCGATGCATTAGCTGTTATAAGCTGTTATAAGTCCTGGCCTCGATCGATATTATTTATTAGGAAAAACTCTGCAAGATAGTTCTGCAACTAATGCAGGTGAGTTAGAATCGTCTCTTTACAGCAATTTTCGTCATTTTACGAATAGACAGACAGACTATCAAAGTCCGCTAACAAAACTTCGAAAAAAGTGTTTATAAATTTTCAGTAAGCCATGATATCAAAATTTAACTTTACACAAAGTGGGTCCCGTTTCTTGGACAGGAAGGAAGCCATGAAGAACAACATTTCGGATAGAGATACGTGGGGAACCGGTGGGTAGTATCTTGGGACCACTAAACGCAGTATTCCATTTGATAATTGTGTTAGGAGCTATGAACTGGAACATACTTCACGCAGAACCTACAGCAACGAATATTCTTATCTCCTGACGGTTTTCTTTTTTATCCTGCACCGCTTGTCGTTGTGGATTGATTTGTATGGATTAATTTTGTGCGGCTGTACACAACGTATATCTGTCCATTCAGAGTAACTTTTCGAATCGGGTTAAGGCTATCCATCTGCCTTTTCAACCAGTAGGTAAGTCTGAGTTCACGGGTTCAAATCTCAAGTACGGTAGAGTTTACTTAACATTGATCGTAGCTATAACGAGTGCCCAAAAAACTTACCTACAGGCTGCGGCCTCATATTTTTCTCTTTTCTCTTTTTCTGATCTCGACCCTGCTACACGAACAGCAAACATCTACTAAGTAATTAGTATTCAACCTAATGTTGAGACAATTGTCATAATTGTTGAGATATTTTGATGACATTTGGTATATAGGGATGTTAAAAGCACGGGCAATTAGGGTTAACGGGTATATATAGGGAAATAGCTAAATCGATTCATTCACCCCAGAGGATCACCGATAAGTACGCTTATGAAGTCTTATATGGGAATTGGCTTGTGGTAGACAAGACTACAACATAAGACTTGCATTTCTTTTTAAAATATCGCAATACTTCAATTATTCATTCTATAAGAATTGTTTACGTTCAAGTTATTTTTTTGTTTTCTTTTTTTTTTTTGGAAATTTTATGAAAGCGAATAAGTTTCTGTTTTAAAAAGAATTTTTACTAGGAATCTATTAATGTTTTGTATGTTAAGGTAGGTTTTTATAAAAATTTTAAAAAACTAATATAACAAACATGTATTAATCTTTTTATAATTATATATAATTCTAATCTGTTAAATAATTGTATTACTGTACTAAGTGACTGTTCGTTTTAATTTTACTTTCAAGTGTAGCAATGCATTCATTTTATATAAATTATATATAAAAAAAAAAAAAAACGAAGCAACAATGAAAAGGAAATTCTTGTCAAAAAGCCGCCCATAGGCCTTCTTAAACACAAATAAATAATGAAAAAAAATTTATAGATATTTACATATAGATGTATAAATAAATAACTATAATAATTATAATATTCAGTAGCTTAGAAATTAGTTATTAAAAAAGACCGTTCATTAAGAAATCCAAGAATTTAAAAAACAAAATTAAAAAAATAAACAACAACCTAAACATTGTATCGGTGTCTATGCATATGATTTATTTAATATATACGAGAGTAATATAGAAATAAAAAATAAATCAATGAATAAATCAAAAAAAAAAAAAAAAAAAANCAAAATTAAAAAAATAAACAACAACCTAAACATTGTATCGGTGTCTATGCATATGATTTATTTAATATATACGAGAGTAATATAGAAATAAAAAAAAAAAAAAAAAAAAAAAAAAAAAAAAAAAAAAAAAAAAAAAAAAAAACGGAAGAAAGAAAAAAGGAAAACATAATTGGATATACACAAGTATTTAATTAAATCAATGTCTCATAAAAAAAAAAAAGAAAAAGCATAAGAAATTTTCAATTTTGCAATAGTTTCGAATAATTAATTCAATGTGCTGCTGAATACACAAAAACTTACTCTACAATAAAAACAATACCTCCTAAGATCCCTTACCTCTTACAAAATAAAATCATTTGAAAGCAAACCTTTAAAGAAGATTAGAAAACATTGAGGCGAACAGCTTTATAAGAAGGCGCACCCAAGTAACCGGACCGAGACGGAACATAAAGTGAAGCTGTAGAAGAGGAAGAAGAAAAAGAAGAAGTAATGAAATTTTCTCTTCTTCATTAAGGATGTTCCATCTGCGCCGGCAAAAGAAAAATAAAACTCAAACTCTTCAGAGGCCTGATGAAGATTCTTGTATGATTCTTACTTCGGTTCTGTGTATTTTCAACCTTCCGAATATGTTCCAGTTTTTTGTTGAATTATGAAAGCACGTTACCTAAGACTTTTATTTGCATAATCATAATTTCATAAAATGTTGCAACATCAACGTTTTTAAAGCGTAGCAGCATGGATTGTTTTTATATTACAACATTTCTGGTACAAGGGTATCCTAAGTTTCTACGGATGTATGCAACACACAGAAGGAGTTGAGAAGGATACATCTTTTATTACACCGATCGATTTAGAATCATTTAAACTTGTCTGTCCGTCTGTCCGTTTTGTTTTCTTCTGTTCAACCCGCAGGCGTCAAATATTTGAGATATTTTGATGAACATAGGATGATGAATAATTTGGAACACTCACGTGCTTTCACCCAAGGACGAACGTTAGTTGAAAATGGCTTGGATTCGATAACTTTTTCGACTATCTCCAATAGCACCACATTTGTTTTTATAGATTCTTTTTCACGTTCCAATATTCTTCCTAATTCTTAGTCCTCGACAATTTTTTTGCTCGAAAGCGCCCCTTTATTGGCGTCTGTTAAAGACAGAATCGTGCGTTTTCCGCTTTACGTATTACGAAATAACAGGGATCAATGTGTTAGAGAAGCTAGCAGTCACCGGGTAAAACATTTGGCTATAACTTCGCTTGACGTAGAAAATTTGGGAGCGTTCCGGAGAAAAGTGCAAAATTTGAAGGCAAAAATCTCTTTTCGGTAACGATTAGCTTTCCGCACACTCTAGATTGTCTTCCTACGAAAGCTGCCATTCATTGCACATGACCGCGTATGATCGTCGATTCCTTTTCTCACGTGCAAAGAGTCCGACAATGATAACTTTTAACCGAAGCAGAATTTAAGAGGTAACCAATAACAATCAAAGTCATGTCATAACGGTTAGGAACATTTTAAAGTCACTTTCACGTAATGAAATTAGAAAATTTAAAAAAAAAAATGATGGCCTCCATTAGAGAAAGGGCATAAACCAATAATTCTCTCGATTATAAGGGATAAAAATATGCTTCTGGAATTTCTGTTTTAGAAATTCTCAATGCATGTACTTTTTATTTATTTATTCAAGTCGTAGTCTGCCAGTAAACATTTAAAGCGATTGAAAGTCACTCGTAATATCAAGATATCTCCTTCGAAGATATACAGGTTTTGATTTAGAATCTATACATAAATGCTGGAGATAGATCCGCTGACATCCTGACAATGGGATTTGCATACCGTAGCCTTAGGCGATTTGACATTTGCCGCGGTGCTATACCTACGTTATAATAATGAAAAGCTTTCTTTTGAACTCACATTAATATCTTATTTAACAATTTTGAAAGGCTTCTTATATCCTATACCACTTGTGGTACAAGGATATATCAACTTTGTGCGGAAGTGTGCAGTACGCAGAAGGAGTTGCGATAGACCTAACCCTCATTACTATCTTAAGCTTGTACCTGTCCGTTTGTGCATCATGTTTTCTGTGTTCAATCGACAAATCGTAGTTTTCGACATACTTTGATGAAATTTGGTGCACGCACGGGCTTTGGGCAAAGGAAGAACACTACTTGATATGGTTCGGACCGGACCACTTTTCGGTCACTTGCCATGTAAGGCCTTATTTTAAAAATCGTTATATGAATAACTGTGGGGTGATATCGAGCCATCATATTGTTTTTACTTGCTCATCAAGAATATTATTAAACAATAGCTTAAAAGGTGGTATTTAATCCAAGTTTATTGTGTTTATCGTTGTCATCTAAATTCCTAAGGCTTCTTTTGCATAAAAATTCATATTTAATTTGACTGAGCCTTCATAAAGAGCCTTCCATATGTTTCTGATCTTCTCCTTTAACAATATTTCCTTTAGTCAAAATTTCCCTCCTAATAATATTATCGTTTTTAACTTTGTTTACCATAAAGTATTCGAAAAACTTGAAAGATTTGCTTGAAAAATGATAATCCCCTTAAAATTGAAAAGTGAACGCAACTAGGATACGGTTATCAAGAAAATATACTGGGGCCAGTTTATAGCTGTCAATGTCAAGTGCATTCGATTAGAAACCGAATGTGTTGCGCGAAAGCATTTTTACGATTGAGCGACTTTTCACTTGATAGTGCAACAAAAGTGCATAATTTAACGACGGCTCTAAGTTCACTACTCGCCCGAGTACGAGATCGGCAGCTATACAGCGGCCCATGACTTGTATTCCTTTCGAGGACAACTCGTAGTTGTTGGCGAGCGAAATAAAACAATGTGTTAACATTAAGGTTAAGAATTTCGATTGTAAACTAAACACTTTAAGGAAATGTTTTTTTTTTTATTTAGGTTTTTTCTTAATTCAAAAATTGGTATTTTTTTGCCAGCGACGATTAATCCATATATATATATGTACGTATATGTATCCAAAAGATTACAAAATCAAAATGAAACAAATAAACAAAATACCAAACGTAAGGCATTCAAAACCATAAAACATAGAGCACAAAAGAACTACAATATTAAGTAAACGTAGAAAAATAATTTATTGTAAAAATTATTCTAAAATTATAAAAAATAAAGAAATATTCAACAAAAAGGTATATATTATATAAGAAAATGATTTCGAGGTAATTTTCTAAGGTTCTAATTATCATTATACGTTGTTGTTATTAACTAATTTTTCTGAGTTGTTAAACAAAAAAAGATAAAAAAAAAAAATATATGAAACAAATAAAATTACAAAACTTTTTGGAAAGACTGAAAACAAAATTCTATGAAAAAATGAGTAATTAATAAATTTTGAACAAAAACAAAAAACAAATTAAAAAGCTTGATAACGAAATTATATAAAATTATATTATTTCATTTTTTTTTTTTAAATATACTTTATGAAAATTAATTATAAATTATATGATAATTCCTTTTTTATTTTTTTTTTTTTAAAAGAATTTTTTATATTAAATCCATCGAGTTTTTAGCTTCACTTTCAATTATCGCATTGACAAGTGGCTAACTGCATCGTTTCTTGCTAACTTTCTACCATATAAGATCGTTTAGATGAATGAGAAGATTGGTGGATAACAAGATTTGATATGTTTTTCGGTGTTCTTATCAAAAGAGTAGCAAAGAATTAGTCAGTTAAGAAGGCCGCAGGGTAATCGGTGACAACACGTATGCTGTAAGAGCATATTAAGTTTGTGCGGATGTGTTCGACACTCAGAAAGACTTGAGATAGACGCAACTTTTATTGTGCCGAACACTTTCTGAACCCACTTAAGCTGGTCTGTCTGTACGTCTTTTCTTATGCTCAATCTACAGGCCACAATTTTGGAGAAATATTGGTGAAACTTGGTATATTAACGTGCTGGCGAAGGTTTGGAATGTGCTTTTACTTGTTTTTCCTAAAGATTTTTTCTTTGAAAGCCGTTAAAAAATGTCCCAGTTTTTGTTCTAGATATATAGTTATCCAAGTCACATGAATGAAGTCTTTTGGACGATTGTAAATATAACTTTAGAAAGATAATTTCCTTGAGCGACAAAACATGTTTTAGCAGTTTTTTAAGCGTTTTTGAAAGCTTTTTACCCCATGTTGATTGCATCTAAAAAAACCCTTTTAAATTAGTACATAAGTTGAAAATTTTGAAGAGCATCTTGTAAACAACATTGATGTGAAAACTCGAACCAGATTGGCTGTTGCTTTAACATCTTGAGTTTTCAAGAAAATCTCCGTCAGGCTACGCGCGCACACACACACACAATACTAATATATAAAGGAATTACGCTAATAGTTACTTTAGCCTTGAAGTTTTACATTCCAAACAAGTTTGTTAGCAAATCATTCCTGTGTTACTTTGATAACAATTTAATAGTTTTCTTACATATAAGCGATACTTTAAATATCTACGTGGGTCCTTCAAAACTTCTTCGTGAGTCGTTTGATGAAAATTTTTGCTTTTACCCGAATTCGTGTGATTCGGCTGTCAATGTTTTAAACCAACTAATTGTGGCATAAGGTCCGACATCAACGCATTAAACTATTAATTCGGGAAAAGCGATTACTTTAGCAAGGCTTCTCAACTGACTAGCTTCTGTTACGCTTCGAAAAGAAATGAATCTATGACGCGATGGATGATTGTATTAACTCCTTTTAAAGTGAATGTAATTTTTGTTTTGTTTCACCTTTAACGTATAAACGAAAATCTTTTTAAGAAGGTTTCGTCTTGTTTGCATATCAAAAAAATTAAAAAAAAAAAGAAGAAAAAAAAATGAAAGAAAATGAAAAATCCTAACGAAAACAACAAACTTACAAACACAAATGTTTAAGAGAAAAAACTAAAAACAAAAAAAAAATAAATAAAAAACAAAATCAAGACACAATTTAAAGAAATGATGCCTATACAAAATATTATTGATATAGAAAACAAAAGATGATGATGTATGAACACAAATTTTTTATATAAAAAATACAAAGAAATGATTATAAATAAATGCAAAAATATTATAGCAATTAAATCATTAAAGCATATACACTATATATACATTGCATATAAATATATGTGCGTAACATACACAACAGAATAATAATAATAATAACAACAATAAAAGTAATTTTTTCTCTCTCTCTTTATATGTGTGCGTAGTTTACAATTAATATAAAATATATATATATATATATGAGAAATACTGATTAGAAGCAAAAAAAAAAAGGAAAAAAACTTTAAACCAAACGAAACTTTAAAACAATCTTAAGCCGCAGAGAGCAAAATAGAAAACTTATTGATTAAAAACGAAAAAGCAAAAAAATAAAATTTAATCGACAAAATAATTTTGAAGATCGTTTATTAATAGATGCATTAAAGCAATATTTTTGGAAAAAAAAGAAACAAAAGCAAACAAAACGCAACAAAATTTAAAAAAAAAAAACAATTTGCGAAATGAAATCCTTTGATTTAAGTAATCTTTGGCAAAAAATTTAAATCATTTTTATTACTACAATAACAATTAAAAGGTTCTTTTTCAGTTCGGTTTTGTATTTTTGTTTCCGTTCATTACAAGCAAACTCAAGTCATATTATAAAATGAGAACTCAATTCGTTATGAAAATTGAAGAAAAAAAAAAATTAAAGAAATGAATAAAAGAAAAATGGAAGCAAAAATAAAACATCTAAATAAATATATTATTATTAATAAAATATACATTAGAAATTTAATATGAAAAGTCTTCATTTAAGACGAAGACAAGAATGGATATAAGAAATGAAACAATGTCAACCAACAACAACAAACATTAAATTAAATCTATTGTCGAGCAGAACGACAATGAACATATTATATATGAAAACTCATTCACAACACTACGAAATACCAAAAGGAAAGCAAGAATGGAAAAAAATTATAAAAAATATATATTAAAATATAAAATAAATATATGAATGTATGTGTGTTTCATTTACTATTCAAGAAAATAACAAATAACAAATAATCCCCAAAATAAATTTCTCTCTGTGCAATTTGAACAAAACAAAGCAATCATGACGACGCTGTTTTATTTAATCAAAACTGCAAAGGCAGTGTTGAAAAAAAAAGCATAACACTACGAAAAGACGTAACACTTGTTGGCCAAAAAAGCTTCTGTTATATGAGAAAAAATGCCAACGCTGTTAAGAAAAAAGCTGGGCAAATTTGAGAGTATTGTGAAAAAAGCTGGGCAAATTTGAGAGTATTGAATCTATTCTCTGTGACGTTTACAGGCCGTCTGAAAATTATATGCATAAATGTTCCCATCCACTCTTCAGTTCTGCAACATTGGTGTCTAAAAAATATCCATAACAATTTGTTCTTTGCGACATTCAGAGTCTTTTGCAACTTGTTTATAATGCTATGTGCAACTTGTATATTACGTCCTATTAAAAATATTATTTACATGAGATAGGACATTTCGCTGGCAACATTTGCGTAGCCAACGTATTGAGCACTAAGATCAAGGCATCCGAAAAAAGCAAACTACATTAAAGATCGTAAGAGAGAGTAAACGAAGGGAAATGAGAGCATTTACTGAAATTTGTATGAGGAGTGTGCATAAGCCTACACCATCTTGTACACATAATGTTTTCGCATCTTCTGTGTCCTATCTTATATATATATATAATGATTTTGTAAATGCTCTCTACAACTTGTTTACACACATTGTCCCCTAAAAAAAAATGTATTCAGTACACTTTGAAAAATGAAAATAAAGTAAAGAGCTTACTTTACAAGCAAGAAAAGAGAAAGTGGTTAAAGTTAGTAGTTAGTGCCGTTGGAAAATTTGTATAGTGAAGAAAAAATTTCGATACACACATACAAGCAGAAACGAATAGTTTATTAAGTGGGCAGGACTATGCAAAAGCATTTACGTGGCATGGTGGGCAATTAAATGTGTTTTGACTAACTTTCGTCCACGTAGGATGTAAACGAATGTTGGTATTCGTTCTCATTTGCTTTATGTATGACTGTCGTCATCGCTTTTGCTGCTGTCATTCACGCTGAACACGTAAGCAGAAATAAAACAAACTGACGCTTGTTTGAATTTTAAATATAATTGTTGCCTACATTTCTCAATAGACGCAACAATTTCCAATTTTTCATAAGTCGGCGGCGTGGCTGAGAATTAATACTCCCTGAAATTAATAAAAGCAGTAAAGTATAAAAAAGTTTAATAAAAATGCAATACCATCTTACTAAAGTTTCAAAAAATGATCAGACTTGTGTAATTTCTCCGACATGTATGATAAGCATAACATGTGTTTAAGGCGAAGCAGTTCAACCACAGCGATGAAAGGTAGAAATCGGTCTAGAATACTTTTCATTGTTTTTTTTTTTTTTTTTTGTTAAATATATGTATAAAAGCACAAAAAGCATAAAAGCACAAACAAGTTGCTTCAATGTTCGTTCTCAAATGCTGCGTTCCATTCCGAAATGGCCCAAAACTACAGCCAAAGCTCTTCCTAGGGATGCCACCGTTCAATGTATTGCAAATGCAATTTCTTTTAATTCACCTAAAATTTGTATTCATGTTTTTATGACTTAAACCATCGTCAGGTTAGGAAACGTTAATAAAAATCCTTTCCTTTTCGTTTGTTTACTTACATTCTTTTAATTTGGGCAGACCACAAACAAGAACAAAGAAACAAAGAATAAAAATTGATTAACAACTTTATTGGCTTCGCTGGAAGGTATGGGGTTGTTAGTAACCAGTGACATCAACTGTGTGAAGAACGGTGAGTCTAGAAAATTAAAAGAGTGATGAAATAAGTAAACAATAATAACAATTCGATAAAAGATAAAAATTTTTTATTTCACACACACAATATTTTTAACAAAAATTGTTTATCTTACTGGCAATTCTTAGATTTTAAGCTTTCGAATTGAAAAAAAATCTTTTCATCGTTTATCGTTTCGCCGTGACTGATGTTGCAGTTTCAAAAGCACTGCTTATGTTACCGTCAAATATAACTGGAACCCTGTTTTACCTTCTCCAGGAGGTCAAACCGAATTGTTGCGTGCACTTGACTTTAGTCGCGGTTCTAACGTCACCGGAGCGGGATTTGTTGCATGCAGCTAGAGAATTTCAAAAGAAAAATTCAATCTTAGATATGGTGCAATTAATCCATGCATGTATATCCTTATTAGTGACGAAGAAAACACATTCTTTCCGTTTTAGATTTAAATGCGTTTCTTACTCTTTTCGACGCAACGGCGTGACTTTTCGAATGGAACATAAAAAGCCGGAAGACTACGTAATTTGTATGTAATTAAAGTGCGACAAGTTTTGTTATACCTGCGAACATGTTCCAGTTTTGCGTCTATTTTTGTTGAATAATTGTGCATGTCAAAGATTTGCTACGCCATAAACTTAATAATTTACTGAAAGAATTTTCCGTAGTGTTACAAAGAAGCGAAAAACTACACACTATGGTGAGACTGTGGGCTATGGACTGCTGTTTAGATGCAGATAGTCATTTATTTATTTGTTTATTTATTTATTTCATTCTTCACATGCAGGAACTCAACAAAAAACAAATGACAGTCGAGTTCAAATGCCTCTTAAAGTAAATCTTAAATTAATTATTATTAAAACTAGTATAAGTATAATAAGACAAATTAGAGGGAAAAAAGGAAAAAAAAAGACAAAAGGAAAGGAAAGTACACAATTAGCACAGGGCCACACCCACAACCGGTACAGGACCTAATTGCAAATGAACCCCTAAGCCATCACAAACATGCATAAGCTTGGCAACCAAAATAGATAACAACAATTCATTTTCGAATCAGAAAGACTTTTTAGGGGTAGAGCTGGTTTAAATACGACATAGGCAGATCACGTGTGTTAAGCAATGTGGCTTTAATGGACTTTAGAGAGTCCGATAATGAGAATAAATGATAAACGTCATTTAGGTTCTTGCAAAAAACTCTGAGCGGGTTCAACAGCTCATAATTATAATTACATTGGCTAAGCCTAACCAAGGTAAAGTGCCTAGAGAAGCGGTTACGAACATTGAAACTTATTTCGCCAAGTAATGACGGCGAGTCAATAGCACCGTTTATTACTTTGGTAACGAAGAAGACTCCAAGAACAAATCTACGTTTCTCAAGAGACGGTAAGGACAACAGAAGCAACCTATTTTCCATAGGGGGGAAGAGAAGCAATCGGATCGCAACTCAAATGCCTCCGCGCAAACAGCAAGAATTGCTTTTGTATAGATTCAATTGAATCTACATAGCACCTATATGAAGGTCATACATGGTCCAATAATATTATTATGACTTATCTGCATTTGCATCTAATTTTATTTCAATTTTGCATTTATGTTCACATTTATGTTCTTGGTTTCGAAATTACTGCGACACGTGATGACACATTTTCATTTATGTCATACGAACACTTTTTGTGAAATGTCTCAAAGTACTATACTAGTATATATATATATATAGCACTATATCCTACACTAGTACACTTCTATATATATATACTATACTAATATTAACATTGTGACCTTGGCATTGGGGACATAAATTTATTTGATCTGGATACGCATATCTTCCATCAAATATATAAAATTACAAGAGTTTCATTCTGATATGTTAATTAATATATTGGCTTTGTCCGCAGACATTTACATTAGGTAAGACCGACAGTCAGATACTCTTCGAAATCTTCAGAAGGTTCAATCACTGATTTGTATTTGGCCACAGCGTTAAGATTTGAAGGTTCAATTAAATGGGAGGAATATCTTTGACGCAGCTGAACGAGCTTGCGATGAGATTTACGCAGTAATATGTTTAGCTTACTTTCATTTTCGACATGTATGCTGATTAAACGTTCAATATGACGTTGCATTTGTTGTATGGTAATGGTATGTAATAATCAAACAAGTGCAGCAAGTGCTCACTCATTTAATTGTTATTTTTACTCTCAGATGCGTCGAATTCAGAGTCGCACCTGTAATGCAACAAGTGCTAATACAGACTCGCTCATTCAATTGTTCTGATGTATATATATATTTTGCTGATTATGTTATAGCAATAAAAAATATATTGTTACTATAATGCACACAAGTAATAAACAAATAGTATCGCGTACCTTAAGCACACACCAGAAATATTTTACAAATTTTGTTCGAAAATTTAGAAACTTGAGAGAAAGGATTCACAATATCTAAAGCTCTTTTTTCGAAAGCATTTGTGATGAACAAATTGAACTTTTATTTGCTCATTTAGCTTTTGAGGAAAGTTTGCAACAAACGCCTGTTCACAATTTTAAAGCTTTTGTATGAGAAAATTAAACTTTTCTTTATTCATTTAGCTTTTGGAGAAAGTTTACGACAAAAGCTTGTCAATAATTCTAAATATGGGGAAATATTGTACTTATACAGAGTTGCTTTGAAACGGTTACTCCGAAATTTCAATTGCTTTCAATTTTTCTATGCAAGGTGTGGAAAAACTATTCAAATGTTTAGACATAAAAAGCTTTTTGCGTTATATAAATATCAAGTTTGTTTTTGTTAAGTGTTTGACGAAAAAATTTTATTTGTATACTAGACGAAGCAATTTGATGGGAAGCTTTTTCGAGTAGCTTTTCGTGGCTGAAATGAATATCATAATTGAAAGATATGTGATAAACTTTTTTGCCGATTTACAAAGTTATTTGCTTGTGATGATGCTTTTAAATGAATGAAATGAATTCAAATGTTTAAATATTGTCTTTGGTTTTAAAATAAATAAATATACTTCTAGTAGTTCTTCTCAAATTCAGCAAATCAACAACATATGGTGCACTATAGTGACTAGAAAAGATTCAATGTGAATGTAAACGAACATCACAAGAGCAGAATCCGGCCAGGTTTAACGCTATCTAGTTGGAACTTCTATGGAATGTAAATTTTTGTTATCTAACTGTCATCGCTTTCGAATGTAAACAAGATCATGCGAATATGAACTTCTTTGTATGAATCTTAATAAAGAAAGCGGTTAGTTTTAGTTGTAGATATGCATATATATTTCGTATTCTTGCATCGGCCATGTAGCTTCTTTTCACATAAGTTCTCCAGTGTGCTACTTTTCACATATTAAGTTCTACAGTGTGCTTCTTTTCACATAAGTTTTACAGTGTGATAATTTTCACATATTAAGATCTACAGTGTGCTACTTTTCACATATTAATTTCTACAGTGCGCTACTTTTCATGAGCGCATGCATAGAAACCAAACTTAAAAGCTGCTGGTAGTAGGTCTTATATGAAGTTCCTCGATTGTAGGGAAAAATTGTTATCATACAGGAAGAACAGCACACAAAGCAAACTACTGCAACCTTTAAGCAATCGTCTGAATGGGATGTACGTCTTATGCAACGCATCGTCGGTAGTAAGGGGTAAAATACATGGCTGTAAGGTATCATAAGAACTGAATTGAATCTGTCCGTGCCAAATAAAGGAGACGTATCGATCGTTTGCAATAAATTTGAAATACGTGAATTACGCTCAGGCTTAACAGTCGTTCACGTTTCAAGCAGCGAAATTAAATAACACTACTGCGCTGCATTACTAGATTGGAGAGCTAACCGTCAGTAAGGTGAGCAAAAGTGGTTGAACATATTTCATAGATCGAAATATGTGTGATGAAACCTGTGTCGTCGAAACACACCCTTTCTTGGACGTCCATTTCCGTCGTCTTAAATTGGTTTGTTAGTGCTTTTTAGCTTTTTAGTGCTAATCTTCCAGGTTATTTGGTTATTGGAAAGTCTTAATAGAAGTAAGTTATCGAAAATGAAAATATAAAATGTTTGGGTGTGTGTATGTTATCGGTATCAAAAAGGAAATCTACGTTAAGTATTTGCTTTTTTGCTCGCAAAAATTCACTTATTTCACGTGTAATTCACAACTCGACAAATGCTTATGAACAAATTAATGTCAACTCTCTAGGGAATGGTGAGGAACTATCACATATATATCTAATATTTCAAACTTTGAATCGCAATTCCGCTAATAAAATTGCAGCTTTTTACGCTTCTAAATGGAACGAATGTAGGAATAAATAGAAAACCCACACACACAGGGTTCTTCGTTATGGTAATCTTTGGTTTCGCTTAGACTTTGCATTTTCTATTTTAAGAACGTGTCTTAGGCTTTTCTGGTTATTCAATACGAAAAATGCATGACAATTATTTTTTTCTTTTTTTAACACTAGAACTACCGACTACGTCATTTTGATCCCTTTTCATGTTCGATCTTGAAAAAACGCTTATAAAGCGTGTAATGCTCGACAATTTTTGGTGACTTTAATTTGTATGGGACGATCTTTCACCACATTTCTTCTATCTGGAGTAGTTGTGAAGATGCCAATGACCTATCGACATAACAGCCAGATACCTATCTCTATCAGAAAGGGCTCATTTTCATCCCCTATATCTGTCGACTTGCCACAGTCGTAAAAAAGGAAGGCAGGAAGCTGAAATTTGCCAAAAAGAATTCTTGCTCGATTAGGAATCCAATGTTAAAGGAAATGGTTGCGATATGTTAAGTAAAAGGTACGATTGTTTACATTATAACTCCTCCTATGTGTTGCATGCAGCCACATAAGCTTGATATAGTCTATAGCAAAAGCGCTGTAGGGTATAACAGGAAATCATGTCTTACGTTGGCAACCTTCTCTTTGTTACAAAAGAACAAGTAAGAGGAAGAAAAGACATAAAAAATATAAGTATTCTTTAATATCATTTCTATAACTATGTAATCGATTGCAGATAATCAATAGGTTAATATGATGGTTTGTGTGTTTCCAAAATAATTGCCAGTGAAAAGCTGAAACATTTCGTTCGCCGAATAGGAAATTATAAAAATGGCGCCGATCATGACCGTTCATGAAAAGGCAATACATGTGCAACGAGATACGATTTATTATAAAGCATTATCCACACCATGGATCGAACTTACGCCACTTAATTGATTAACAAACAACGTAGCCGCCAAACTGACGTAAGCTATTCGTCATCCGCGCGATTTAGAACAATTTGTGTTTAAATGGAAAATTTTGTTTAAATTTTGCACAAAAAATATTTTAAAATGTGAAAGTAAGCGAATTTTAACAAAATGTGTATTGTGGTGGCGTAGTTGACAGGCGATTGGGTGATGGTGGCTTCTTATTTAAAAAATTGTATTTTTCTTTTTTTGTGTTCTTTCTTTTGTATTAATATTATTACATATTATATTATATATATATTATATTTTGTTCCATCTTCATCCAAAAAAAAGTATATATATTATATATATATATATATACATTATATTATATTATATATTTAATTAACAATCTCTTCACAAAGGTAATAAGCAAGCGTTGTGATAAAACGAGGAAAATAATGAAAATTCTCGTCCCCTGCAATTGTAACAATGAAACAGTACGGGTACTGTTTCATTTTGTTCCTTAACATAATTTAAGGAATAAAAATAAAATAATTGCTTGATGATGATGCTTTTTCAAGCTTGTTATCTCATTGGGTGCATTGGGGCAGAAGAGCCGTCTCGAAATAAGTTGATAGATCCTTTACGCGATAATATAACCTTGAGAGCTTTATCGAACGCCCCAAGAGAATATAAATTTTCTTCTGAGAAATCTGGGATAATGGTAAAGCTTAATCTCCGGCTGAAGTTGAAGGTAGAAATTTTATTTATTTATTTATATATTTTGTAAATAAATGCGCAAGGTGTGGATTTAAAGGCTGTCGGGTAGCTTTGATCACATAGTCGCCTGCATTGAAAACTCTTCCGCACCATACAGTTGTTAGTCGTGATCGTTTGCTCGTGCGATAGAAATTTTCCCTTCAATATCTTTTAAATAAAGGGAGGGGGGAGCGGGGATGGTTGTACGTTAATTCGATCATTCCTTGTAGAACTTCCTAGAAAACCGAAGCAATGAAAGGGACAAAAAAGCAATGAAAGGGACAAAAAAGCGATGAAAGGGACAAAAAAGCAATTCAAGTAATATTGCTTTCTACTGACTGTGGTGAAGCATCAGTTGTTCATTCGCTTAATTCTTTGAAGAAGAAGAAGAAGCGTATATGGAACATAATACTTGAAGAAAAAATATGAAAATATTACCGGCAATAATTTACAATTCATAGCAAATACGAATACATTATTGTCATTAGCAACAGCTTAAAACAAAGAACGAGATTGATGGCTTTCATATCTGTATATATATTAAAATATAAACGCTCGATATGCAGGGTATTGAAAATGTGCTTCAAGACTTGTGAAATCTCTTAAAGTATCGTGGAATGTTAAGCTTACTTCACCTTATGTGTAACCAAATCATATCAGACCTTTTCTTGCTTAAGAAGCTTTAATGTATGGAAAAAAGAGATTCTGTGGTTATAGATATTAATAGCTTTTCGAAGAATGGCCTCCTTCCTCGAGATTATTATGTTTGTAAATCTTTTATTAAAATGTAAATTTCACTGTCACACTTTTCAACCAGACACCGTAAGAGACGTGTGCGTGGCACGTGCTCTTGTAGATCTATCGTCGGTAATACTGTTATGTTTGTTTTGCGTGACACTATGAGAACAATAGCTTTCTAAAAAATTGACCTTGACTGCCTTAGGTTTTTCTTAATTAAAATTTTAAGAAAAATGTTAAAAATTCCGAATTGCGGAGGAATTTTTGAAGTGCATTAAGTTGACAATGGTGTTGATGTTGATTTTAATAAATAATTATTACACGGTCTGCCACTCTATTAGGTGTTGTTAAGTATGTAACTGGGATTTAATGAAACTTATACTTACTTTGTAAAATACTGCTTTACAGTGCACACACTGCCAGGTCCTTTCCTTAATTAACATTATCGTTATAGTAGAGAAATAAAAAACCAAATTTATGCAAAATTTTAAAGAGCACAACATATACGTGGAAGTAATCCCTTATAATAAAGCATATCTGGATGTTTACGCTGGACGTACGCTGTATGGTGTCAAAATCCCCGCTACACTAAATTGACATATCGTATGACATTTTGTGCTTGTATTTGAGCATCCACCAAAATGTTCCGAAATATAGCAAAACACACATACACACACATGCACAGGCACACAAATATGAAATTAAAGAGGCGAGTGAATCTATTTTTAGTCCGAAGACCGCAAACACCACATGTTGTGACTGTACATGACAAACAAGTGTTTTTATATATATTTACTCAATCGCAAAATTATAAGCTCCACCGTACAGTGTAATGCGTCAAGTGGACAAAAAAAAAAAAACACAAATAGCAAGAGTTTATACTTACATTAAATGACTGATAATAAGTAGGAGAAGTAGAATTAAAAAAAATTAAATAAAAGTTTAATTATGCAATAAAACCTTTAACTTTGTTAAGGTTGAGACAAAGAACTTCGCGTTTACACTGAATCTTTCCCGCTTACTCTACCATCTGCCGTTGGTTCGCTGAATTTTTAGAAGAAGAAGAGGAATAAAACAAAAAGAAAAGCGTTATTTCATTTAGCAATCAAAAGTGTTTGCTTCAGCTTCTGCTAGATCAACAATCCAATCCAACCAACAATTGCAACAACCACAGGGGCGAAATCGATAGTATTTTCGTATAATAAGTATTTTCGCATAATACACAAATCTGGTCTTGTCATGTATGAGCGGAGCAGTTGGAAGCTCGGCTTAGACTCGGATTTGATTCTAATATTTTCTTGAAGGCGTTCTTAGTAAACGAACGCTTTTACCAATAAAATTACAACAAAGATAATCACAAATGGGACGGAATCGTTATTTGATATAACTGAGCTTACAATCTCTTCTATCGCTTTTGACTTCTAGGCAGAACTATATCGCAATCATTCGAATGGCTCCCAGAGTCACATCTCACATAGCACTTGTTTGGGTGAAACTGCATTAAGATTTTTTTCTAGGAAACACTTTAAAGTGAACATAAAGAGGCATCCTGATCCGCATGAGTAGCCGAGTAGGCAAAGCATCGCGACTAACAACCCAACGATCGCGAGTTCAAAACCCAATTGCGGTAAAGTTTTCATAGTAAGCGAGCATATGCTTTAAGTTATCCGGTAAAGGCGTTCTAAAGGCGTTGGTTAGTGATTTAGCGAAGTTAAAAGTCACTGGGTATGACATGAGGCCGTAATTTCCGAAGTTTGTAGTAAAAATTGTTTTCCTCCATTTTAGAAGGTTGAAAGCATGTATTAAACTAATTAGGGAAAGTTTCTTTTCTCCAAAATTTTCATTGACTTTCTTCAGTATATGTCTTAGCGTGCGTGTACGACGTCTACTTAGATACAATTATTGGCATTCTTCTGTTTCGGGGCATAGAGAAAAATGCTCTTGATCAATTAGATCGCGAATTTAGCAGTAAATAAGTCCATCAATAAATTACAAAAAAAGAGTGGTTGAGAGTTACTTTTGTGTGGCTATACATAAAACCCTGTGGCGAAATTAGATTTTCTATTAATAAATAAATAAAACAACAAACAAACACATAAGATGTGCGTATGATATCAAGTCCCGTGTTTTCTAATAGCAACGGCCTTAAAGTCTCACTAAGAAATCGGAAATATGAAAACAATAAATCTCAAAAAAAAAAAAACAACTATAACAGCAAATTTTCTTCACCGGGTAGCAGTATGAGTGAACACCATGTGCAAGCACTTTCCAAACTCTGAACTCTATCTACCAACTTTCAACTTTCATTCGCAAGTTTTTTAGCAATAGCAGTCACAGCCGCGTACGACATACGGACGGATAGCAGTATTGAATCCACTGAGCATATTAGAAAGCTCCATTATTAGGGTATAAAAAGTATAAAGTAAACGCTTCTTAAATTATTTAACTTATTTCATATTTGGCTACAAAAATGACTTACGTTAAACTTTTTAAAATACACTTCGATCGGTATTATAACCACTACGCATAAAATAAATCTCCTCTTTTTGTTTAAAGCATGTTTTTATGTTTTTTAAAAAATCTACGAAAGTACCGGTCCCCATGCACTTATACGCTCGCACGTTTACTTATTCACAAATGACATACAACAAATGTCGCGACATTTGTACTTTTTGTCTGGATTTACTTTCATTTCAATGCATCTATAAAAATGCTGCAAATTTAGCTACTTTTTTAGTGGATTACGAAGGATGAAATCTGAAAAATAATATTTTTCCTAATACTAACCGCATTGAAAAAATGAAAACCCAAAGTCTAAACACGTCGCTCTAAGCGAAGTCTTCAAAGTCGCAATCGGATTTAAGGGATATTACTAAACCGATTGGCTTTTGTTATTGATGTAGTAGCGATGGAAACTGAGGAGAACATTGATGCTGGTAATGAAAATTAAGTTCATCTTTGTTACAAAATGCAAGAAAAAAGAAGGATTCATTTGCTGATTGAAGAAAAAATCTTAGTTATGGTTTTATAAGAGCAATTATTGCCAGCATCAAGATATTAATTTTATTAAATATTTTCCGGTTCTTTAGTTGATAGATTTCAATGAATTTAATCCAGCACCCCTCTCTTTATTCAATTGGTTTAATTTCTAAAGAATGTTTTTGTCGTTGATGCTGGTTGAGAAAAGAGAAAATGCTGAATACGATCACAGTAACGGCAATCCCTCAGAATAAGTTGGCTTCTAATTTCGGGATGTCCGATAGAAAAGTTTTTTTTATACTTTCACAAAACACGAAGATGAACGGAAGGTAACGTGAGGTTAAAATAGATATTATTTGTAATACCTTGACATTTTTTAACGGATATCTGATGAAATATGTAATGAATGCTTAGTTCGACGATAAGCCTTTTCAGGATTAGGAGGTAAGCGGGCATTTGGACTGCATGTGAATCACATAAATGAAGTTAAAAGCATCTAAGAGCCACTATTATAGCATTCTTAAGCCGAAATTGGATCTAGGACATGCTCCTCTTCAGCGAGATAAGACTTTTATTGATATGAATGATGTATATATACGTATTTATAATTTGTATACAAGATAAATAAATGTATACAAGATAATGGCATGATGACATACATATTTATAACGTAGCACCTGTATAGGTATATATATATAGTCAGTCGAAGATATTTACAAGTCGTTTCTAACAAAAAATCCACTTTACTTTTAAGAGGTGTCTTTAGTCTTACTGATGGTAACATACTTTTGTGAATTTGAAAGTCCACAACACGCAGTATCGGCTAAAAAGCTAATAGCAGTTACTTTTCAGTGAAGACATCCTCAAAATAAGAAAGAAATTATTATTTTGCATAGAAATTTAGGCAAAAGAATGTTGTTTTGCGAAGGGCTTTTATCCATAGTGGAAAAAATGTAGGCTTTCGCAAGACAAGGGCTGACACGGTACAATTGCACAAAATTCGATGTGCCAGCACTTTCATTCTACTTTATACAAAGAGCTATTATTCGTGGCCAAAGGATGTTTCAAGCAATAAATTTAGGTCAAGTGAAGAGATCATCGGAGATCTTCACAAATAATACTAAAAAACGCCATCGACATTTCACAGGAGCTTTTGGAGGAGAACACGCTCCTCAGTAAAGACGGATTTTTTAAAAAGGATCTTCCATTTTTTTTATTTAGTCATGTCAATTATTAAGCGATACACTTTCAGTGCACAGATCATGCAGAGATAAGAAAAGGTTCAAAAACCTCAGTTATTTTTTTATTAAGCACTTACAAGTGAGTTCGGAACAACTAACCACTTTTCATAAAAAAGGAAAAAACACTAAAATACTCAGTGAAGTCTAGTGATTTTTCTCACATTTCATAGATGATATCATTGTTGAGTCTCATGACAACTGCTACAAGTTTGTGTTAACATGCATGAAAATCCGTTTGAAAAACGCATGAAATGTGGTTTTTTATACGCTACACTTTATTTTGTCGGAAACGTATCAATTTGCTGTTTTCCCCGAAATAAAATTAAATTTAATATTAAAAACCAAACGGAGAAAGTTGGACAAAAATTAGGATTAAATGCATTTATTATGCATTTGACATCTGATGTCTGATTTTTTGTTAATCCTCAAAGGCATTTAATATAATTAAGAATGTTTATAATTTAATATATTAAGAATATTTGTTGTTAGTTTTCAACTTCCCGCTAGTCTCTGTTGTTATGTTTTGTATGAAAACATTCCCATTGTCATTGCATGCATTACATTACACAGTCTGCTCGTAAATGCCTTTTGTTTCCTATTCCTATATCTTCTATATTGAAAGCTTTGTGGGCATTGCAAAGTAGTTCCGCTTCATTGCCATTCGTTCCCGTGAAATAAAGAGAGATTCGCATAGAACAAAACCTTCGCCAAGTTGTGACGATGACGGTATAAAGCAATAAGAGAAGAGAAGCTTTGTTAGTACACGTGAAAAAGAGAGACTGTAGAGCAAGGTACTACCGGTCTTTTCGCATTAGTTCCGTTGTATTTATGGCGTTGATAACATGTTCAAGCGGAAGTGAAAAGAAGGAAAAGAAAACCGACGATTACGGCACTACGGAAACGTTTTCATGTGCACTGTTAAGTAGATGTTAAAGTAATAAAATAATAAAATAATAAAAAAATATATTTGAAAAAGTTACTTAAAAAATCTTATATAAAGATCGATATGTAAGAATGTAAAAAGCAAACGGTAAAAAAGAAACGTTAAAGTAATCAAATCTCCTTGACCTTTAACAGGACATAAGTATTTATCAAGTCAATGTAAATTAATAAACAATTGCTTTGTCTGGCCCGATTGCCCGGCAAATCGCGTGTCATTCTCTCTGTCCATTGTTATTGTCCTGACTTACCCATCGTTCGCTTATGAATGTCACTTGGCCCAGTCATCATCCTGCCTAAATTGAAGTACAATCGATTGCGTCCGCATATACAATTGTTGACTATGTTTGCTACGTCATACAGTTTATGTACATCCCAATACTTGCCTTTGCATTCTTCCCGTAAATTAATGGCTTTTTAATAGCTACGACGTTATAAAATTATCTGCGTTGTTTTATTATGTTCTTTCACCCTTTCACGATTCATGTGAATTGTTTTTCATGCTCTATGCAATATCCGCCATTTTTATCACTAACATTTATTACTTTAAGTGATTTATCTACAAAAAGAAAACAAATTTGCTAATTGAACGTAACATACCAGTAGCATGCATGTGTAAAATTGAAAGCTGTGCTAACAGTTGTGCTTGTTGCCATAATGTATATAAATGTGTAAAGTTCTTCGCAATGATATTTTTAATGTTTTATGATTGCTTGTGAAATAATTGACACGTTATTGGATAACAAAGAAAAGGGATATTCATTATTAATCCTTCTGGGACTAACTTTGAACTTCATTAGGTAAGTGTATTGTAATTTATATTTTTATTATATCTTTGGGCAGCTTGCACTGTAGTTATCGCAACACACTTGGAAGCACAAAATTTCCTTACACAAGAATATACGGGGTATGCATCCGCCATCCATTTGTGGTAGACCACCTATTATAATACCAACCCATTCCGAATCATTTCCTAAACCATTTTAAGCCGGTCTGGTTGACGGAAAATGTTTGGATTTCATGATTATATGCACTCCTTCCTATAGAGTACTGTATGGAGAGATGGACGGATGTCATGGATATTTTAGTAACGAGAACGTCGATGCATGGCCTTTAAAGCTTGCTCGGCTAGAATGTGTGCGATCAATAGTTAGCGTGAAAAATTGATATCCTGTAGCCCTTACGCGTTTCAATATATTCTTAAACCCCAAATGTTGCTGACGAGATGGTCGGTCGCTTACACGGCATCATGTCTAAAGGAGCTTTCAGGAGCTTTCAGGAGCTGACTGGGCAGCACCGAGGCATGGTATTAGTTGTACTTTTTTGAACATTCGTCAATTTGCTCCTTCATTTTGAAAAACCTCCTTCAGAAAACATCGATATCTTCTTCACCAACACGATCTAACTACTTTCGTCGGCTTGCGCATCTCTATATCATTGGTATTTCCAAAATCAGGACATTTAAACTGAAAATATGAAATCCACTGAATAAACTTAAAACGTATGTGACGTCAGACCTTGAAATAGAAAATTTATATGAATGTTTAAGGAAAGCAGAGATAGATCTTCAGTTTTCAAAGAATTTTTATTAGAAATTTTGTGGAAAAAAACTAGTTTTCATTACTCGTCTAAATGGCTTCATTGATTAAAATCTGCAACTATTGTGCGTTTTCAGAAATCAGAGAATGTATGCTATTCGCCCTAAAATGAATTTTGTTGGTTGTCCTGCATTCACAGAAAATAGTCTTTTTCCTATTACTGTTTAACTTTCGTGCAATTTTGCTCTCATCGAGCTCCAACAAGAAGAGTTTTCCAAATTAAATTTCGAATTTCAGGCGAAATCCATTATTGTCACTGAGAGTATTTTTCAAATTTCAACTTGTAATCAAGCACACGCACATATAAATGAAGCACAAGAAACACTTTCTAATCCAATCAAGAAACTTAATTCAATTCAACACCCAAAGGATATGTTCTTGTACGCTTAAAACAAACAACCCTTATAGACATGTTCTTCTACAATCTTTCCATTTTATTTATTGTTACTTGCATCGTGTAAAGAGGAAAAGAATTAAACTTTAATGAAACAGTGACTTACAAGAAAGCAAAAAAAATATTCTAATACTCAAAGTCACAAATATGTTCATCTGGTTTTATAAATATTGCTTTTTGGGCACACTCATGCATATTAGACACCAAAGTGACACAACTCTACATGTAATGTTACTGGGAAGGCAATCCAATAAAGGCTTATTAAACGAGTCGCCGCTTTTCTGTAGAGAATATCAAATTGCAAATTGTTTAATATACATGTATGTACACTTTTCCTTATAGACGTAGTTCCACTTTTGTTTGTGTTTAGATTTTATACGATTGCGGCAATCTGTCTGTACATGATTCACCCAAAATTTTATATATGTTACATGCATATGAAAAACTGTAGACAATATTTCTCAGAACTAAAATCAAATAACGACTGAATCACTTTGTGTAATCTGCACATAAAGTCGTAATACAAAAATAAATAATTTGATAAAACAAAACTGCTCCAGCATCTTTTACATTTACTAAATTAAATAAGTTCTGCTTTACACAACAACAAAACTCGCCTTCAGCGTCCAGTGACTGACTCATTGCGAATAAAAAGCTCTTGATGCTCCTAAATATTTTTCTTTAAATAATTTATTTCATCGAGACTGTTTCTGTGAATTACATGAAAGAACAAGAAACGATGATATATGGACTTGTAAGGTTTTACTCCCTTTCATCACTGCGGACGAAGTTTATTTAATATTTTTACTGTTCCAGCTGTTGTCCTAGCAACACCACTAGTTTGTGCTCATTTTGGTGCTTCGTATACAATTATTCACTTAGTTAATCATCAGTGTATGTCATGTTCATCATGGCTCTATTTTACTATTGTGTTGTAAATCTCCCCCACTGCCAGTAAAAATACATTTTTGAATTCTGCGGAGATTTAACAAAAACTATTTTCACACACCGTAGCTCCGCTATTTTATTTGTGCGCTCACAACGAAACTCACCTGTTCACCAAAAGCTAAGTCTAATGCGATTTTCATGTGCACTCTAAAAGTTTGCTAATAGACCTGATAGTAATATTCCATATAAAAGATTGGTAACAGTCTATGGGAGGCAAAAAGCCGAATGCGATTTTGGAAATCCTACCTACTGGCACGCTTTATTTTTATACATTCTGCAACTGGCACGCTTTATTTTTATATAGGAAAGAGTAGAAGCTCTACTTTTACAAGTTGGACCTTAATTAATAGCCCGATAAGACAGTGTGACTATATACGCCTAAGTTTTATACCTACGTTCTTCGAACAAAAATAGAAGAGCATTAACTACAATGTCTTTAAAAACTCTGTATGCTCTTGGTCCGTTTCGCTGATATCTCCATATTATCATTGAGCCTATTATTATGTGATCTAACCTACTGGTTCGAAAAGACTTTTCCACATACAGTTGCCGCACAGCTGAGTAGATGAAAGCCGTGATCACCAAATTGGTGTTCGTGGACTCAAAGTTCAGGGCGGTTTGATTGTAGTTGGTTGCAGCTACAGTGGGTGCTTAGTCAGGAAGGCTAATGCTTTGGGCCCACATTCTTCAGGGTGTGGTCACGTCCTACTCCTTTCTTTCTTTCCCCGTTTCTGTCTAACGATCATCGTGATGGAGGTATCCCCTGAGTGATTCCCCGTTGGTTGGATTGGTCTCCGATTGATTTTTTTGAACCCTTTGAGCGCGATCTGCCATTATTGAAATATTATTTTTTCGAGACCAAATTTCTTAAGTCTTATTAAATTTTCAATTTTACATTGCGAACAAGTGTACGGCATCTAACGATTCCACTATAACACTAACTTAAATCGATTCATTATCTTAGGCGCCAGTGAGATCACACTTTTCGATATCGCAAGGCAAAGCAATAATCAGAATGCGTTCAGTTATTGATGTAGTACATGATAATCAATGCATTCTAGTAATGTTCGGTTTAGTTTTCGGTTTCGCTTCATTTACTAAAAAGTAGCTAATATTTCCAATTCTTTAAAGATCATAAAATTGTTCGGAATAGCTTCGTTACTGTTTTTACAAATTTAGGAACCACATACGTTGTGCTGAGAAATTACAAAAAGAATGCGTTTTTTTTCCATAAGCTGTGATATGAAACATGCGGTAGTAAATTTTAGGTTACGACTTTTTCTTTTTGTACCCACTATTAATAGGTGGTGGTTTCTTCATTTTATCGAAACGTTTGCAGACAATCCAAGGAAGTTTAAAGGCCTTACAAAATATGTATGTTCTTGGTCAATATTAAATTTTGAATCGTCATATGGTCTGTCCAACGGTCTATGGGAAACATTCTCTTAGTTGTAAAAATATAGATATCGGTTTCAAATTTTTCAAAAGCATTGGAAGTTCTTGCATGCGAATTACTATCGAAGATGGGCGAAACCGGGCAAAGGACGAGCCTACGATACGGAGTAAACTGCCTTGTTTTGAAGAGAATTAATTGGGTTTTGTTGCTCTTTTCTCATAAACTGCAACAATTCGAACAATAAAAATTTATACGTATTTTTATTGGCGATTGTGTAGAGTCTGTACAAAAACGGGAAAGGTCGACCACGCCACTCCAATATTATACAGTACGAAACTGGGTATATAATATTCGCCTACAGCGGACAATTATTTTCTTATTTGCTCGTTTTTAGCTGAAAGCAACGTAGACTTTATGCTCGCTAATAAAAACACGTAAAATATTTTTTATGATTCATTTCATACGTTGCAGATGCCACTTGTGGCACATATACATATCAACGCATACAGACGCAGACATGTACATACACCTATATATATAATGTAAAATATGTACGATGTATAAATATGTGCTATATATATTTTTTTTTACGCGATTGACATATATATATATATATATATATATATATATATATATATATATATAATATATGTGCAAATATTTTTGCAACTTTTCACATAAATCGTTTTAATAATGATGGGACGGACAACTACACAACTAATAGAAATTTATTTAAATGTCTCTATTTTGTGAAAGTGCGAAGGCTTGTTTTGCGTTAATTAATTTTTCTAGGTTTTATGTTTAGCAGTCGGTTTTGTTTAAAAATGTAGAACCTAACACGAGAGTGTCTGGCGGTAAAGCTCTGATTGTTCCGTTTCCATCCATTCGAGTTTCTTTTGTTTGATTTTTTTTTTTTTTAATTATATCAAATGGAATAGCGGCAAACATGTTATGCATTTGTGTTGATGACGTAGGGAAACTAACCCAAAAACCCAAAGCAATCTTACTCCTGTTAGTTGCGATGGACAAAAATCGTCATTCCATTACATATGTCTTCAAATACTCTATGTATTGGGACGTCACGGATGAAATTTGAAGATAATAGATCAAGTGCTTACTTATCTTCTTCTCTACAAATTTCACCTTTGACCACCCAATACATTATGCATAGGCTGGTGTACATGACATTAAGTAAAAACATTACAGTCTTCCTCTTTGCCTTTTTTTCATATCTGTCTGCTTTCCAGTTAATGGAAATAGCTTTTCTTATCCACAATTCGCAAAACAGTCCGATCGCACTTCTTTTATGAGACTCTGTTTAAGTTTAAAATCATTTCAGTTTTGCAGTTTGTGTAGAGCTGTGTGCGTGTGGAACGTATCGAAGGGTGGACTGTGAAATTAATCCATCCTCTATGCTATTGTAGTGGGTGTAAACATGTTAGCAATTTGTGTTGTGGACCTTATATTCAGCACTCCGTCCGTCAGTTTAATTCAAATGTGAACAAAACTTTGTGTTCCATTCTTTCATTTCTAGACAAAAACGCATCCGTTGAAAAATAAAATCACAAGAAATTACAAGGAGCAAAGATTGTGTGCCTGGGAAAATTCCGTTAATATACAATGCAACTATAGCAACAAGACTATGTTGGCCTGGTGATTATAGCGGAAAGGTTAATATGCAGATTAATGTCATGCACAAAGAGAATCGATTTACCATAACCAGTGTACTTCTTATCACTGACGTTGACAAAGGCCAGGGGAAATTTGAGATAGATAACTACACTCTCTTTATGCATTCTACGTTACCCTAAAGACACTTTCAACCATGACGATGGTAGGTGTGGAATATTTTTATGCTCTTGGAGCGGACGTATGCAATAATCAGAAGGACTTAGGAAAGATCCATCTTTTGTTATTCCGATCGACTCGGAGAGTTATTCTGATTGTCTGTCCGTCTGTCCCTCTAGTCGTATTTGTTTCTTGTCTTCAAGGTGCTGGTCGCGAGTTTTGATATGATGTCTTGAGTCAAGGGCGAACGCCATTGGAAAAGGGTCGGACGAGATCACTTTTCGACCACTCGCCAAACAAGGTTTTATTTTGAAAACTCGTTACTTGAATAATTGTAATAAATGAAGAGGTGTAGGGTATTTAATGAGGAGCCGTGTCACACTACAGACTTTTCACTTGTTTATTTTTAAGGAAATGAACGGAAAATATCTACTTGCGTGAGGATTAAGAGTTGAAATTTTTTTGACCGGTCACCAAAATGTTTCAATTCTATCGCAATTTATTGTCTCTGCGAGAAATATTTACGTACGTACGTAGATATAAAGAAACTTAGTATTTTCTGTTTCACTAATCTTTTAATTTTTAAACTATTGAGACGCACGTATACACAGAAAACCTTAATTTGTACTTTTTGTACTCTTTGCGGCATTCTTTTAAAAACCGCAAAAAAACTTTTTACAGTGTCATAAATTCATTTTCCCAAACACTTAATCACATTTTTATGCGAAAGTATGCTTAAAACGTTGTCTGTTTGTAAATGAACCGTAGAAACAACATTACAACGAAATAATTCGGAATATTCAGTGTTGCTTTACACACACAAAGACACAATTGCGCTTACATAGAAACTCGCCAACTATAGCTCATATAACACGCTTTACAGATAGGGTCGCGTTACAGTAACAGTCAAGACTTTGAAGGAATATTTAACTCTACGAACAAGTGCTTTATCAAAAAATAAAAATTCTGCTTTCAAGACGGGCTAAAAGCGAAACGGAGTAGTTACGTTTAAGTTAAACTAAGGGCATCATAAATAAGTCAAGAATTCTAAGACTCAGTTTACTTTTTCCTTCATTCAAATTTTTTTTTTTTGATCGATGACAAGAGGGACGACAGAAAGAACGAGAAAGTGAATGGACGCATTTAGTTGAAACATCATTTCTTTATTACTTGCTTGTGAATCACCCGCCTATTCTCCTGTCTATGAGTCAATATGTTGATATGGTCAAAGAGTGGCTAATAACTGCTGTCATTAAATCCCTCAAGAAATATTTTTCATTAGTTGTTGATACAGATCTTCTTGATAGGTTGTAAACGATGTTACGATACAAGAGGGTGTAGTTAATATGAAAAGCAAACTCAAAATTTGTTTTTGCGATCAAAAGTGAAATAAAAAAATCGCTTTAACACGAGGTTTAAACATTCGTTACTTCAGTTAAAATATTGCAAGCAAACTAAAGTAAGTGTAATGTAGAGAGAGAGAGAGAGAGAGAGAAAGGCGGAAGTGAGAAGGGAACAATAGACATAAACATAGACAACGGCATGTAAAGAGAAGTAAGAGGATGAAGGATTCTTTTTTTCTTCTGGGATTTTGTTCGCTCTGCAAACCCGGGGCAAGGCTGAGATTTTTAAATTTTGTTAATTTTAGCAAATGGAAGACAACTGATAACGTATGAGAAGGGAGATGGGAAAACTAATGGTTTGATCGACATTTTTTACCCATACATTAGCACGAGGAATACGGAAATAGGCAGACAAGTAAATAAAACAAACGGATTTCGAACTTTGCACTAATTACTTTTATAGGACCTTCGCTCATACTTTTGCGTGTTATGAATGCAATAGGAAAACTAAATTACTCTTATTCTTTGGTAATAGTATTAAAAGTACAAACAAAAAAAAAATCAAGAGATAATTTAAGCAAAAGCATGCCTGCAAAGCATATAAATGCGAAGGCATGTCGTAATACCGTACACAAGTGTTATAACAAAGGGTGTAAAAAAGAAAACTATTCAGAGAGATATCTTTTGCAAGTGTGTGCGTGTAGAATTATTGCATATGTTACAAGAGAATAGCTTTTAAATAATGAAACACCACTACAGAGAAACGTACAATCGAGACAAAAGCGAGAAGGACAACAAACACAAGCCAGAGTTTTGGTTTAAGGGTATTTTAAGTGTTTAAAAAAAAGCAAGAACAACGTCAACGACGACAACAACATCAGCATGAAACACTTAAATTTGCTCAGCATATTTTAAGTGTTGCTTAGGTATGTGATAGTAAATCTAATAGAGTAGCAACGGTAGTTGCGTTGTTTACTGCTTTTGACTTTGGATAGTAATGATACACTTGAAGTGAATGCTAAGGTATGTTGTTGACATTTCGTTGTGTTTATGAAGCTACAAATGGTACTTTAATAGGACCACTCTTTGCTAGAAAACATATGCAGAGGTAAGGTGTTCCTTTTCTCTCTCTCTCTTGCTCTTTCTCCTTCTTTTATCTTCTTAACCACAGGTTTTCACTTGTTTTCAAATGTTTAAGAAAATTTGGCAGGCATTATGTTATTAGCTAACTGGTGGGTTGATATTTTAGAGGATTGATATAAATGTCAAGTGTGTGTTAAAATACAAAATAAATGTGTGGTGATAATGATAATGTTGACATAAAAAGAAGGTTGAAATAATGAAAATTATTATTAAGAACATGTCTGTTTAAAAGATGTAATCATTAATTGGTCAATTAATTTTGATAACAAAAACACCCAATGAGTGTTTTAAGAACAATAAGAACTTATGGGAATAAACCCAAGGTGGAAAGATTTTTTTGCTTCTCTTTTTTCAGATTATGTGTGAAAATGGCGAGGATGTGAGAGTGGTTTAAAGTGAGTACCTGCCTTGAGGTTTAAGCTCAAGCTCTCCGCTGACACCATCGTTCATTTTAACATGAACCGGTGCGGAGAGGGTGAGACAATCTCTATAACCTAGCAAATCTACAAAACTTGGAGTACCAGATTGATTTAATCTTTATGGCCAATACTCCCTCTCTGGGAAATGTTAAGGCTTATCATCACCTCTAAATGTTCACTTTTGGCGATATTTGACAACCACAGTCACAACAAAGGTCATACGCAATAGTCAGTACTCACTCTCACAATTGCCAGACTCCCTTCAAAAGAAGTTCCTCTACATAGTGAGTGGGCCCCTGACACCCGCGGGGCTCAAATTTAGCCTATAAAGCCTTCAGCATTACTTTACGCGACCGTAGTCACTCTTGCCTTTGGATCTTCCATACATAGCCAAATCTAAACCATCATTTCTTAAGATATATGTGCGATGAGAGAAAAGAGCTGATATGTCCTGCAACATGCTCTCAACGACCGACTACTTCTCAGTATTGTACAACCGAGTTGATCCTGCTTCAACTAGTTTGTATTTCTTCCACAGTAATAGTCTACTAAGAAAAGCAGTACTCTTTAAGAAAGAAAATAACACTTTTTCCAGTGTACTCCCTAAGCTAGTTATATGGAAAGACCTCTTGCGAAGTTATAGATAGTCAAGCCTTCTTCGCCGGCTAATGACCGTTGCCCACAGTCGCCACGTAGAAATGAGAGTTCCGGCACATGTACGCCCCCTCAATGCAGACTTTCTCATCCAATCTATGGAGGAGTGTAAACTAACGTAAGAAATGAAGGAATATTCGAAATTTGTTACTTTTTCTTCATTATTCAACTTTATTGACTTTCCAAAGTCACCACAAATTTCTTTCTCAGCGTTGTAGAAATTTTTGCAAAAACCTGAGAAGCCTTTGAAGTTGTAAGGAGTTTCGAGTGCGTCCATTAATATTTTTAAAACTTATTGTCGTGCACAAACATATATTTTTTTTTTTATTAACATAACCAATAATTTAAGGAATATCTCTTATACGAGTAACATGGTGATGGTTACAAAGAAGTGCGGAGAGAGTGAGAGACAAAGATAAGCCCTAATGAATGTATGTGAAATCTTTGTGTATTATGCTTTTGGTGACCGGCCATTCACTATAGCTACAACTATACTTGGTCAAATTGCGCGGAGACTTCTACCCATGGTGCTCACGACTCTTACCTCCTCGACTATGTAGTAGCATGCGGTAGATTGACCATATTTTGAACAGGTAGAAGTGCAAAAACAAATGATCGATCTTCTTCTTTCTGGGTAAGCAATGATGCTAATTACATTCTCTCAGAGAAATCTAAATACGTAACCTTTAAAGGTTCCGCGAAATTATGTTACATAGTTTTTCAAAATAACGCAGACAACGCGTTGGTTTATGTTATATAAAAGAAATTTATAGCAAGATTCGTACGACTTATGGTCAAAGCCAATTGCTTATCTTTGGCATAAAGGCAACAGTTTTATCGAAAAGCAATATGAGTTCTCTTTCACACTAAAAAATTACCCTCAACTCTTCTCCCAGTTGTGGCAATTTTTAAAATTTTTCTTACAAGCATTGAGATGAAAATGGGGATGAAAAATGAATGAATAAATGCTTCCGGCAATGAGTTCTTAAACTGTGAGAAACGCTGACAGTGACAAAAAGGACTAATTGGTACAATCAAGCATCGGTGCTTAACAAGTTGACTATCAAATGCGAGACAATTCGTCGTTTATTTACTTGCTATACGCTTTGACTATATTTGCCATATACTGTTTGTTATTCAACTTATCATTTATACAACAAAGCTCAAGCCTTATAAGTTAAAGTACTGGTGTGTGGTAGAAGTTAGAGATGGCAAATAATATCATTACCACTATTTAAAGTATGATGTACATATAAGGTAACAGTTTTAGTAACAAAAGTAAGAACAAAAAGAAGTGATGACTGAAAGCGAAAAAAGTTTAAAAGAATGACTAGAAAAACACAGTATGGCTTAACAATCAGTTACCACTACAATGTCTTGCGAGGAAATATTTAAACTTTCCATCACTGACGGTCCTTTGCAAATCCGACGGTAGAGCATTCCCTAGTGTTGCAGCGTATATGATGGAAGGTCAAATATTAATAGATGACCTCAAGTACTCAACTTGCTTTTTAGTAGTTGGTCTCTTCTTATCCATATGGGCCTATGAGTTGATTATATAGAAATAACTGTGAAATAATACGCCGAAATAATACTCGGGCGCTACACTCGACTCTGCATATGGTTTATCACTAATGCACTTAGACGCTGCATTTGCAACTTTTTTCGTGAAGAGCTTTCTGTTGTGTAAGGCAACTGCGACACAATTTGCAAGATTTTATTCAAAAAAACATTCTATCAGGTTGGCGGGACTCTGTCGTGTTCTAAACAAAACATTTCAATGCGAAAACGGGTTCTTCAGCAATCGAGTGACGGGTGCTGACTTCCTTCGCAACAGCACAGTGGCTAGAGAAATGGGAGTTACTCCCCAACATGGACGGCGAAATGTTGTTACAAGCAAGCGATATTTTGTTTCTCGTTCGGAACTCATACCAAATACAATGTTTTAAATGCTCTTTATCCAACGACCACCCTGCCTTGGCAGCTAACTGGTGGAGGGCGTGGAAACTAGTTCTGCTATGTCTCACGATAGATGTGCTAAATAATAAGATCCCACATGACGCTTTCTATCTGCTTGCTTGGATCTGACACGTACCTCCAGGGAGTAAAAGACGACAGAACTTGCCCGCCAACCTAACATATGCTTTTTGATGATTACTATGCAGGGTAATTAACGTTAACTAACAATTAAATTGGTTTTTTATACAGGAATAGCGAAAGTGGTACTGTGGCCGTTCATTATTTACTAAAACATATCAAAAGAGGTCTCTCAAATTTGTAGCGTTGTTCATAAATTTAATATAATAAAAAAATTTGTATTGCGTGCGCCAAAGTCTTCCTTAAAATTCCAGTTAGTAGAATGAAGCACAGCGTTACTAATGTCGGGCAACACGTCGAAAATTGGTGTCTTATACTTCAAGTAACTTTAAAGGATTTTTATTAAATCTTTGTAGGAAAAGCAAAATTGCTTTGCGGCTTATTAAACTGTAAATGACCTTTTCTCGTCTTTGATATTCGACGAACGGCAGGTTGCGTGCAATGTGGTTTGTTGGCTTACTGAGCTTGTTGAGCTTTTCGTGTTTAGCAAATAATCTTGATGGTAATCAAATAAAGAGGACAAGAAGAGGTTGTCACGTTGAAGATTCTGTGCCATCACCATGCACACGTAAGTATCGGCAGGTTAACGTGGGGCTTATTGTCTCTCGATGTTTATTTTGCGGAATAAAATGTGTTTTAATTTTTCTTGTGATTAAATTTTAAAATCACATCGAAAACTTTTCGTTGTGTCATCTAAGTGGTTCACATTGTTGGTATTAAACTTTATGCCTTGTTTTCTTATAATGAAAAGAGACAAATCACATTAAAAAAAGAAAACCTAAGGTTGAATTTTCTTTTTATTGTCCCGTCTTCTTTCTCTAAATGTTTATGTAATCAAAGACGTGAAAACAGTTTAAAGTTTTCCTACAGTCTAGACCGATTGAGAAAAGTTTTCCTTGTGTTGTGCTCTAATTTTCTCTATGAAGCAGAGAAATGAAAATTATTTTGTTATAACTGCACACGCACTTATGGCTTTTTGTTAATGTAACCGAGGGGATACATGTTTAGTTAACTACATGTAGGAACGTGTGTCTTGTTCATTCATTCATTCTGTGGTGGTGAGGATAAGAGGATTATTTCAATTGTTGTAAATTGACTGTTATGCGAGCAAATGCGTGTTGTGTTAGTTGAGAGGAGATACATTTTTCGGTAAGAATTGTTACAAAATATTTTGATTAGAATTTCTGCCTTTTAACTTTTGCCTAAGTAGGCAAATAAAGATTATCCATATTAGTGAAATTTAGAAGAAAAGAAGACGAATTCAATATATATTTAAACAACACGGGCACATCTATTTCAAAAGCGGTAGACAACAATCGAGGCATGGAAAAAATAAAAAGTAACAAGAAAGAAGAATAATAAGAAGCAAAATGAGGTTTGCTATCTAAAATAGCTTTTGGCTTAAGGTCTCTTTTTAAATGAACAATCATTCAGGGTATATGTTCCCTGTAGGTGTGACACGGTTGTGGTCGGAAAAATGTCTAGAAAGGAAAGAAAGTAGGGAGAGAATGGCCGCAGCCCAGCGGTAGTATGCGCGATCGGTAACTTTTATGGCTTCTATTGACTGTGCACCCACTACAGCTTCTTCTAAGTATACTCTGTCGCCCGAGATTTGAGTCCGCGAACACTGACTTGATATTCGTGATTCTTATCTACTCGGCTACTCAAGGTTACTAAGAGATGTAAAAATGGTTTTTGATTTAGAAAAAAAGGCACGAAATGTTCGTAACAAGAGGAATACAACTTTTTTACTTGATCTTCGAAACAGGGGGAGTATGTTAGGTTATTTTTTCAGTTGGAACACTCGGAAATCAGAAAAGCAATAGCATTCATTGATGTAACTTTGCATTTATCGTCAATCGTGTAACACTTAATATGATGGCCAGGAACCAATTTCTTGTGCTATGTTATGTCTAAAATAGTTTCGATTCCCATATTCACGAATTATCGTTCGACATACAAAACGCTTCTCGATTAAGAGACGCGTTGGTCGCCGAGTGCTACATAGGTATCGTCTGAATATTAAGGATATCTCTAATACCGATCTATGCAGGTTGTGCGAAAGGACGATTGAAATATCTCATCACTTTCTGTGTGAATGTGTGGCTAGCTTCAGATGGGTGGCGACCCAGATAGAGTGGTTGGTGCTTGGTTGAATCAAAGGAGGTAATAGGATTCGTAAGAATCCTTAAGTTGAAAGGTTATGGATTTGCGCGGTCACAATAGATTCCCAGGTTGCGTTTGCGCACTGCCCCAGAGGGGCATTCGAGCATTAAATGAATCCTTATTCGCTAAACGACGATGATAATTCCATTGTAACTGACTTCAAGTTTCCAGATCCGCCATCTAAATTCATGATTAGATCGTTGCCCTAAATTCGAGATGATAATAAGTTTATCTTACTGTAAAGTTGCTTTGTTCATTTGTTTTAAAGTCGTTCAGGAAATTCTTAAATATTCGAGGAACATGTAACATTTAATTCTAGTAACAGTTATCCGTATTCATGCGATATCTCTAAACAAACGTATAAATTTACTTTATAGAATAATTTACAACTGTATTCTATTATTAACTGTAACAATGATATAAATTTCAAAAGCATAAAATTGAATAAACCATAAGTTCAAGTATCGGAGTGAAAAGGAGAACAAACGTACATAGAAGTGAAATATTTTGTAGCACTACAGTGATTTTGCATTAGCATAAAGACTGTAGTTGTTGTTGAAAGTAAGCAAAATATTCGTTTCTTTGTCTCTACATCACTCCCTTTCATGCTTCTTATATAAAGCGTACGGCTAATAAATTCCTAAATTGTGAGTGTAATACATTAATATTAATGGATGGAACCTTAAGTTTGCTTAAAGTCAAGGCAGATTTTGCGGTTCATTAGCAAAGTTAACAAATACTGGAAAGTTGCCTTTAAATGTTATCCTAAAGTATTATATGCAAAGATGATGATATTTGATGCAAGTATTTATTAAATGTTCGTGTTTTAGAAGAAAAATTATGATATCATGTCTCTCTTTTTATATTAAAGGTCACAGACATGTCCTAAAGATCCCGCTATTGTTTCGGAAAATTTATGTTCCTCGCTGGACATTTCGTTCACGTTAAACTTTCAATGACAATTTTTGCCTTCACCCTTATTATCAAAGTATCCTTCTTTGTTTTTTTTTTTTTTTTTGCTGCGATGGGGTGAATGGGGAAAGAGCGGGGGCAGCACTGCATCATTTTGCAATTTGTTTTTGAACAAATATAGGAGTGATTCAGTTTGTATCTGCTTCTTCTTAGGTTAATAAATGTAGCACAATTTTAACATCAACCACCATCTAATATACCTTCCCACGTAAACACAATATATGGGGTCAAGGAAATCATTATATCGACCACCAGTTTCTTCTGTTGCTATTTTGGTTTTATTTGCACTGTTGTTTGGGTAAATTGCAAATCTACTCCATTTCTCGGTGCAATGAAACAAAATACTGCCAATATTTCAGTGTTCTTGAATGATTGTGTGTGGTCGTCTACATGAGTTTACTCTATAACGTTATTTCTATTTAGTGTTAACTAAATTATCGCTTGATATAACGGTACATACACAGAACCATAGATTATCCTCTAATATAATGCATTTGCACTCTTCGTCTAAAGCAGACGTTTATCCAGTCAAACTTTCAATTATTTCTCTTGTTTTCTTCGTTGCGTTTCAAGATGTCTGTCCGCATCATTGTGGCAAGAGTAGAGTGCACAAATACCCGAACGCAGTGTTTGCTTCGATAAACGAGTCTAATGAAATGCTATTGTTCAGTTGAAAGTCTGTGGCTCGTACATTGGCAAATTTCAAAAGAGAAACAATCTAACAGTGGTTCCAGACTAAGGCAAATTTTCTCAATTTCTAAAATTCGAAATTGCAACTCTTTTCCCTTATCCAAATTGTTAAGTGTACGGTGTGTTTATTATTAGTCGAATTCGAATAAAGAATTCGTCAAAGGCACACCGCGGAGTTAATATATAGAACGTGACTTCACCTTCACAAAACATGCGATTTCTTTAATTTCAAACCAAAAATTAACAAAATTTCTGCTTTTCTTCTTTAACCCTGACATTACACCTAATTTTACTAAAAGGTGGCACTTTGTTCTCCGTTTTTGTGAAATTGTCACAGTCGCAAAAATGGGGATGACACAAACATTCCTTGATCGATTAAAATCCCACCCTTGAATGATCATAATTTGTTCTTTTCCACGCCCACTTTGTAGAAGAAACAATATCTTCCATATTTTTGTCCAAGATTCTCGATCCCGTGGAGATATTTCCAAAAATATGTGAGCAAACAATTTCTTTAAGATCACCTTAATCCCCAGCCCGAAAATAGTTTCACTTGGATTACTAACATATCGAGAATTAACGATAAAATTTGAATTCCAATTTATTTCAAATTTATTCTAAAGCACGTTAGCACAGTCTTCAAGCCAATTGCAACTATGGTAGAAATAAATCGAAGTTAAAGTTTTATCGTATTAGCAAACTTAGCGGTGCCATTTTTGAACCGAATATTCAGCCGATTTTGATGAACATTTGTTGTTTCTGAAACATTTTCACGGGATTGAACCTTTGTTCATTTACTTACTTGTTTCTTTAAGAACAGGTTCGCTACAATTGTAATATTCTTGGTTTACGTTTGAATCTAATGATAATAATTGGAATTACAATCTTGTGGTTAAATTTAATCGGTGAGAAAAATGTTATTTAGCAATTGTGAGCAGGTCACAGATTTCTAACGGTAGGTTCTTCGTTAAACAAGGAAGGTTTGACCCAAATTTTTCTTTTTATCTCTATCTTTGCGAGTGTGACAACTCGGAAAACTCACAGATCAAATTGAATGATTTCGGTAGAAATGGGTAGACGTGATCGCTATCTCAGAGGTTTGACCAGGTAAAGAAAAATTCGTTAGGATTACTTAAAGGTCTTTTCATCTAAACAGCAGTCGTCAAGAAATTTCGGATCTTCACTAACTTTACAACCAATCGTCTGAAACTCAAAAAGTTGGAAAAGGTCAAATTGACTTTTGAGATTGGACTGGATATAGAAAAGGATTTCGATTTGATAAAACCAAGTAGAGTATATATCATTAGCATAGGAAATCTCTTAATGATATTAAGCCTAATAAAGGCTGATCTATGCCCTCTTAATTGGTTCGTAACAACACCATGCTGGCCTATCCACTTTTCCTACTTGTTAAATTGACCGAGTAATCTGAAGGTTAGAGGCATTTAAGTCTACAACCAGAGTTAAGAGGAATGATTTTATAAAGTAAAGATAAATGGTGTTTTATTATTATTATTAATATTAATATCAGAGAATAAAATCTCAGACTAAAGTCTTAAAGCACTATAAGGCTACCGGCTGCATTGAAAACTCTACCGAACTTAAAGTTTGAACCCATGACCATTGAGCTGTTAGTCGACACTCTTTGTCTACTGGGTCACTCAGGCGGATCAAGATATTGGTAGGCCCCGTTAGCGTTAAGTAACGGGAAAATTTTTCGGTTCCTTATTGGCGCAATAACATACGTGTTATTTTTCTAAAGAATAACTCATTTCCCGACTATTTTAGAAATACCTTATAATACTGAAAACATGAGCTTTTAGTTAATGTTTTTACCACTGTGCTTATCAATTACTGGCGGTACGTATCGTAATTCAAATATACAAAAGTATTTTCACACTCACTTTCAACAACCTGCATATACATGCCGAGCCACATACATCGTATGTTATGTAGAATAATAAAACATTAAAGCGAATCACCCCCATTGCATTACATAAATCTATAAAATTTTCAAAACACGTGTGAAAACAAGTAGAAATTGAAGAGAAAGAGAGAGAGAGAGAGAGAGAGAGAGTGAGAGTAAGCAGAGCAATAGAACAGCCTCATCGTACATTTTTACACATATTGCTTTTGTTGTGGACCGGTAACTTGAGATTTTTTTGGTATGTTAGAATATGTATGTATGCATGTGGACATTATAACGTACGTTAGGGTTTTTCAAATCAATACTCAGATGAGATGCCTTGCCTTCAATTTATTCCAACATACGAGCTTACGCCGCAGTAGTGAGAAAAGGGTAAGTGGAATGAGAAAAGGATCGATACTCTATGAATATTCGATAAGGTTTGTGGTGGAAAAAGTCTTCCGTAACATTGAAAAAAACATCGATATTTGCTTAAATAGCCAAAACATATACACATATCACAGAATTTGTAATAACAAGTGCCACTTAAGCTTTCCAAATATTTTCCAAAATGTAACTGTTTCTGCTATTTGCCTGCTTTGGTTTACGTAATCAAGATAATCATATAATTTACGGATCAAATGTCAGACTGTTTGAAAATAACCGGTTAATCTTGAGTGCAGTGAGCTACAGTTTGAAATGATAATTCGTGCCATGAGGAATGCTGGCTGATAAAATTCTAAAATTAATTTAGAAATTATGTGAGAAAAGATCATTTTTATCTTTTCTGCTCTATCCGTCACTTCAAAGGTAAAAATTATAATAAATAAGGACGGATTAAAAGCCGCGAGCATTTGGCGACGCTAGACCTATTATTAAGCTATGCTACGTCTCAAAAATTGCGAAATGCAGGTTGAACACACGAAAACGAGACGGACAGACAAGCTCGGATCGAATGCATCGGTGTAATAAAAGTTCAGTCCATTTCAAGCCGTCTTGGTGCTGCATACATCCCCACAAACTTAATATGCTTTTGCATCGTACGTGGTTAGGCTATGAAAACCTTTTATAATATTTGGTAATTCAATCAAAAGTAATTGTGTTCTACGAAATATGAAAAAATTCACTATGTTTTACAAAATCACAAAGGTCAAGGCGATGATGTTTTAAAAGCTTGTGAAAGAATTTATGATTCGTATGATGAACATGCTTCATCGAAATCCACGCTGCGGAAATAGTTTGCTGGTTTCTATTCTGGAAATTTCGCTTTTAAAGACGAGTTCTAGTTAACCAATCGTTGATAAACTTGACATAAGGTAAACATCGCTGTGCAGTTAAGGCTAGCTACGAAATGAAGCTCGTTATTTGGATATTAAGAGAATTGACAATAAAAATTGAATGCATCGGATTTTCATATGAGGAAATTGTACGAAGAACTTGTGATTAGCACTGATTAAATGTGCACCACATGCGGGAATAATGTGCAAATTGTAGCAAAACGTGGACTGGCGTAACGGAAGTTATATCAACGTGTTTAGCGGAATTGGGTGGAAGCCACGCATCAAGGGCGGCTCCCACCTGGCCGGACGATTTTTTCTACTCTTTGGGAACGAAATATATTGGAACCTCCACCTGTCCGTATTTAGTCATATTAACGCGGTTGAAATAACGAGTACCTTTTTTTGTCGGATATGAACAGGAGAGCTTCCCTCGCGCTTCCGAGGTCTTAAAGGAAGCATGTTTTTTCGGGCGAATACTCTTGCAGCCTAGTCTTAAGAATGGATTGAGGAAAAATGGTTCTTTTGAAGTCTGTGGAGTCCGAACCACTGCTGCTCTTTCCATTAAATTTTTAATCGAAGTAAGAGCTGAGAGCTTTTCGGGTATTAAGCTGCCTCAATATCCACTGTGCATTTGCGAAACATTCTTGGGATGAAATAGTTTTTGGTTGACTTTCCGGGAGATATGAAAAATCTGCAAGTAAGCGTAGGGTTTGCGGTGTATAATTTTGGCCAAAGCTACGTAGTTTGAACTTTTGGATGTCCATGCGTGTGAGATTACGTAAGGGGAATTGCTCTAGGGGGTGGGCTCGTTACGCTGTCCTTCAGGCAGCTTGGGAAATGGCCAGTGCCCCTTATTGATGATTCATTGGTCTGTGGCCGTTACAGCTTCATATTTATTAGGTGATGTACTCCGAATTGTAATAGACTCAAACGAAACTGTGAAATGAATGAATGATTTTTCTGTTTGCTCTGATTAAGAATATATGACTTGTTAAGTCCCCAATTTTCCGTTTTCCTTTCCGAAAATTTGACTTTTGTACATATTTACTATAAATCAATAATATCTGATAAATATATAGCAGTCAAGGATAACATTTTTATTCTCGTTTTCTCATTGCATATGCCCGTTATGGTGGAAAATTGTTATTGTAACTTCCATTGAGCGGGTTTGTCATCAAGCTTAGCTTTTAATAAATCAATACTTTCGCCTGCTATGTATTGGGTAACTTTTTTAATTTTGATTTTTTCGATTTCATCTAAGAATGTTCAAGTTGGCAGGGCAGCAATAGCCGTTGACTGTTCGCTGTCAGTACATTAATTATTCTCCTACGGTGAAGTCTGTACGCAAATTTTTACATGAAATATTGAATGGTTTGTTTATCGAACGATTACAACGACTGCAAGCTGGAAAGACGTAAAGAGCGTGTACTACGCCGCATACCTGAAAAGTATTTCTCTTCTTTAACCATTATTTTCAAAAAAAGGTTTCTGAGATGTTCTTACGTTTGGCTTACTATTTGCCAATGCCTGACCGTCCTGTGCAACGGCGGTTGGAACTTTTCCACTAAAAATGGCCGCAATAGTGCGAATCATAATGAAAACGTAATCTGTTTGCCCCGCATGCACGTTTCCTCTACAAAGTGAAGATGCGCGATGCTCAAATCAGAGCAAATGTCATAGCGACCATCCTTTTTTCTAAATTCTAAAATTGGATATAATCTGCCAGCAGTTTCATGTATTTCTTAATTTAAAACATGGATTTCTCTGAGAGCTGAAAATTATTCTAAATTTTAAACGAAGAGATGTTAAACTTATATAGAATTCCAATAAAAAGCAAACACAGCACAGTGATTTGAAAATGAAAACACTTTAACTTTTCTTAAAAAGTTTTTTAAACAAATTTTCTTATCTTAATCCGTTTCTTTTTTGCGTCTTTTTCGTTATTGACATTCACTTTCTCTTTGGCAGTTTACTTCAATACTTTTTATGTTTAAAGTTTTCTTCTTAACACAACAAACCATTGCACAGCAGCGACACTACAGCATCTCATTTACTGATGTTGTTTATATTAAATATGTATTTGTGCTTGTTTAGTTAAAGAAAATCATATCCGCATGAGTGTGTTCACGTCTATGTCTTTATGTAAACAACTTTATCTTTGCCGCGCCATCTAAATATACCTTTCCTTCCGTTTTTCTATTTTATGGACATTAAAAAAAGAAACGAAAAAAATCTGCTTTATGTATAACTCGAACAACTGCTACAGGCACACGCCCGCATTTATTATCCTGCATTAACATTCTAAACAAACCGTGAGCACGTTTCTAATATTGTGTTATTTTATGTTTACTAAACTTTCCTTGCGTTGGATGTTTGCGAACTCTTATGTCCATCGTAAAACGGTGCATTAAAGCTCTCCGAAATGCCGCATCCATTAAATGCTTCGAGGAACCAATAAAGTGTGCAATTAGCCGATTCATTTCAGTTTTATGGTAAGTCAGCCACATAAGTTTGGCCACCTGTCTATCAAAAAAGCTTATGGGCTGGAAATTAATTTGATGTGAAACCACTCGCGTTTATTTTGCAAAATCTATTGCTGAAATTTGTTACCTGACGCGGGCCGGAAGGAGTGAAAATCAATGGTTCAGTTATTTGCCAGGTCTAAGATAAAGGTTTTTTTTGGAAAGGTTTTCAATATATTCGAGTTTCTGGCATTTCTTTTGCGCTTTAAAGACGCTGCCAATAACTTTTATAATCGCATGATTTTTTTAGCAAAACTTCCTTTTCATTGCTTTTGTGACTAAAACCGAATATTAGGTTTTTGTCCTTACAATTTCTTGCACTCGTTTCTTACGAGAATACACGCCATTCAATTTTCATCAGCTGCTGTCTTGATGGTAATTTTTCTAAATTTGGAAAATTAACAGTGCGCTTTAGATACGTGACTAGACTAAATTTTCTATTGATAATGATTGTTCTGTAGAACTGTGTTGTTGTCCGATTAATTCGGTTTTTCACGTTGTGTGCGCATATGTAGGATTCCAACTTCTGTTGATTGTCTCAAGGGATAAAAATGAAGCCATATTACGAAAGATATCAACTTAAGTCAAATGGAAAACATAAACAAGAACACAAGCATGTAAAACAAGAAAACTAGTCTTCGAATTTTATACATTCTCCTCATTATCGAGCTCGTTTAAGAGTTTAAAAGATTTGGATTTAGTTGAACTTTGAATAAATAATGAACAGCCCGCAGAAATCTTATGGCGGTTTTTCGCAAAACTTTTATGTCAGCTCTTCTTACTTTCATTTCCATATCACTTTTTGCTTGAAAAGAGTGTGTATACCATTTGTTTGTATGTGCTTAATATATATGTAATTTGCATGCATCGCTAGGCACATGCCCGTATTCGCGATTGACGCGCTCCTCTAGCGATATATCAACTTCAGGTCAAAAAGAGATACGTTTTATTTACATTGTTCATCACATTATTTTTTCTCTCCTAGGATTTAGCACTCAAAGGATGTTCGCCTTGTTTGGGGCACATTGGGATTGCCTCAGCGAATTACATTATGAGGAAAATTAGCCTGTCCAAAAGTGCCGCTCCTTATTTCTCGACTTTATATCACATGGGTGGCGCTGGAGTGGAGTCTGGGAATGATTCATTGGAAATTCTTGAACTTGGGCATACTCCAAGTCGAAATTAAGCAAAAGAATTTCCTTTGTTCAAAGTAATTCATGAAAACTTCATGAAGTTAAAAGGAAGAGTCACTTTACCTGCCTAAAATAGGCGTTTTTTTTGACAAGGGGAGTGGGAAAACTATGAAAAGAGTTACGTTAAGAAATACCAACACCGTAACCATTCTCGGGAGGTATCTTTAATTGAAGTGGCTTTGCGGCCGAAATATTTTTTGGAGCAAATTTGAAACTGAAAAAAAGATGAAAAAAATTGTCGCATGGGAATGTGAAAGTAATTGTTTTGTGTGGTCAGCGACTATTTGAATGAGAAAATTCAGTTTTTGATACATGAAATAAAATGTTTTATTAATAAAAATTGTTCAAACCAACTTATGGAAAATCCTCTACGTATTCCAAGAGAACGTTATATTAAAGATATTGTGAAAAGGTCGAACGAAGAGAATGAAAATTGCGGAAATTATGTTGCGTTGGAAAAACCGTGTTTCGGGAGCAATCCTTTTAAAATTTTAAAAAGTTTTGTAAGCACAGCCTTATTAGTAAGTCATCATGGAATTCAACTGTTTGGCAACTTCAGAGAGATAATAATCACCAACCGCAAACCTTCTGGGCCAAAATTAATCCTTGATCTTTATAAACATTGCAACTTTCGTTGCTTCCGTTGCACTGAATCCCGCATTAAAATGAAAAGGTATGCAATGATGAATACGATTCTCAGAACGTAAGGTCTGCGCTATTTTATTACAGAGTTATAAGAGAAAATTATATTTTATAGACTACTTCCGGGTGCTTTACTGAAAACTGTAAAAGAATGCGTGTTCGCTCTTTAACGATCGGTAAAGAACTTAAGGCAAAACAAATTCTTTGCTAATAATTGATCACTCATCGCTAATACATTGCAATACTTTTTTTTATTACTTTTTGCAATTAGTAAGAAATCCATAGACCGTACAAATACTGTGGCAAATTCAAATGTTCTTACGCATGCTCTTTCTCCGAATTTTTTGCTCGAAAGTGCTGTGATTTTTTCGAAAGTGCTGTTCCGGCTTCATTTATCAAAGATAGAACCAGATGCGAAGTGGTGGGGAAAACAGTAACAAAATGAATAATTCTACAGTTGAATTCACAATTTTCATCGTTCACTTTTTATTTCTTTGTAGAAGCATTGATCACTTGTGAATAGCTCTTGGCCGTATATCCATGCGAAAGCTTTCTCGATGAATCTACGGTAACATACTTTTATTTGGAAACTCTTTTAAGCGAATAAAACATAAATGCTTTCTAAAATCATCTCTTAGTGGATTAGAGAAGATAGAAGTTAAAAGGCGCAAAACCTTAAGTTATAACTTCATAACGGGTTTTTTTTATGCAAAGAAAACTTCAATTTTTTACTTGACAAAATTTTTTAATTCACTCAAGCTTGTTCACCTTTTTCATTTTCCAAATATTTTTTAGAAAGTTGCCATCGCACTTAAAATTAAAGTATTACTAATCCCTATAGTATCACAGGAGGTGATGTATTTGTTTTAAAGGATTGACTTCAAATTTCATATGATTTCGTATTAGATATGAAAAATCAAGCATAGTCCTTCTAGTGCTTTCTTCGATTATTGAAATGGATCAAGTGAAGGCTGGGTATTAGTATTTATATTGTGTTACTACCAACCTTATGTTCTTCTTCCAACCTTCTCAAGTGAATTAAATGAATTAAATGAATTAAAGTTGAAACTTATGACCAAATTTTCATTGCGAATCGCTTACCAAATTGACTAAATTCTTAATTTCTGTTTTTCTTCTGTCTGAAATGAAGTTTGGAGAAATATCAAAACAGTAACAATAATACCGGGAACGACTGTTAGCATTGGCTTTCGTCCAAGAACACTCAATAATTGACTGACTAATCTCAAATTACTTTTCGCATTGTTTTCGTCGAACTCACGTAATCGATTCTCTTTTTGTTGCATTCTTTTGCGTTTCGCGTTTTTCTTCTGCGAAAGAAGGCAAGGAATGCAATACATAGCGGTCGTCCGCTATGCAATACAAACATCAAGGCCATTTGCTTGCATATTTCCTCTATCGGTCACTACACTTTTGAAGTTGTGCCATGACAAAACAGAAGTAGATAAAAAATACGGACAAAGACAAAATGCGTGAAGGCTACACAGTATCTAAATTAAGTAAATTTAAAATAATTCCAATAAAGTGCAAGTATTCCTCATTGCAGTCGATTTGTAGGCTGCTAGAACCTTCGCTGATGACTACAACTCAATATTGCGAATGGGTCTGATTCACACACAATAACATCCAAAATGAATAGAATTTTGTAACTTATAGGTTATAGCATATAATGATCTAAAGCAATGTCTGCGCACTTTTAGTTCAACATTGGCCCGATCAAAACTGTACCCTCATCATTGAAGATTAGAACAGTAGCATTCCCGTGTTGTAGCCCAAGCGTGACAACGAGAGGTTTCCTGATAAATTCCTATACATCTTAGGCTTTGAGTCGATTCCGTGGCGGCTATTCTCTATTGAAGAACATTGCTTTTTGGAATAATGGTATTTGTAGTCGTAAGCATCCTTAAGATTAAGTAGCAGCTATCAAAGAGTCGCTCTAAGGCGTATGCATAGTTTTCTTATTCCTTTCCCAATAATGTTTTACAAAGGAATACCATCGGAGTCTATCGGCGCCTTTTTTCCATTTTCAAATTTTCTTGCTGTTTCATTGTTTGAGTGGAAATAAATCTTATGGGCAAAAGAATCCTTAGTCACATCTGCTACATGAGCGTACATGTAAGGGATACGTGCACAAACTTACATTTTCTTCATGTCTGTGACCCGTATAGCGTATAGTCATGCTGTTTTTTTAGATGTTTTTTCCTTTTCCTTTTCCTTTTATTCATTTATTTTTTCTTTTTCTAGTTATTTATAATAAATATCCATTGGCCCCATGCATATATGCATAAATATAAAAAGTAATAGCATTTCGTTTTCTTTACAAGGAAGTTTGTTGAACTAGAATGCGAACCAATTTGAAAAATAATAATGTTAATGATGGGCATCCATTGAATCCATAAAAAAATATGTCATGCAACAATGTTAAGCTCGATGCGAATGAAAATTATAGCCATGCCAGTTCAAACCATATAAACCTTTTATACATTAAATCGCCATTATTTTCATTGGCCCGCAATTCCCAGCAGCAGCGAGGAGTAAGCGACTTGAATAACAAGAGAGGGATAGTTCGGCTATGGACCGATTGAGCTTATTTTCGAAAGAATATAAAAGAAAAACCTGAAGATCGGAATTTTTCATTCAGCAGAATACCCATTATAATAACTCCTGTACCACTATATAAAGAACATTTTTTTTCATATAAAAATTCCGTTTTCGAGTTTCGAGCCTGGCTCCATGTTCATCAACAGTAAACTGCACACTGCCTACGCCTCCACAATACATATTTGTTAACTTGCCTAACTTGTTTATGTTATTTGGCAATAAGTTGGCAATCTCCGGCTGGATTTCTGGTTGGGATAATGCTCTATAAATAAACTGCATATGCTACGACCTGTCGAATTTTTCTTCCTCTTAAAAACTTTGTCGAGGTAATAGGTAATTGTTGCTATTTATTAAACAATGTTTTTTTATCTTTTCATTAACAACTATCTTGGAAACCTTCATCTCTTCCCTTCCTCTTTTGTCTTCTTTGGCAATGAAGAGAAAATGGCTGACGGACACATGATTTCAGGCTACGGAGTGCATTAAAGTAAGGAGGGTATGGAATAGGGCACGTTATGTTGTGCAACTGTACGGAAATCCCATAAGTACTTCCATTACATCGATCGCTTCAGAATCGTTTTCTAAATCAATTTAAGCATGTCTGTCCGTCTGATTTCTGTCCACGTATTTTCTGTTCACGCTGAATATTTATGCAACAGATTGCAGATTGCAAGATAGAATTGTTATACAATTGAGGCATCGAACAGGGGTATGGGATCGTTAACTTTACATACGTATTACATATCTCTGGAAGTCTCTGCCGTGTGCAATGCAGCAAATTTAAATCAGAACTATATAAATATTACAAAGCAACATATACAGAGGAGTTGTTCGCTTAAGTTCGACACAACATAAAACAAACGCTGCAAAGCAAATGTTGGTTTCCCTACTCTTGGCATTCGCTTTATCACTGCATTTTTCTCGACCCAATTACTTATTTGTTTACATATATATATTATATATATACACTTACACTATATCAAATTATTGTTTATTTTCCCACTTATTGCTGTTGCCATCACTCTTTAAATCGCAGGCTAAATATTCAACGTCGCACAGCGACCCAGTGATTAAGTAGTTAATAACATAATATTGTGTGTTGTATAAAATGATGCTCAAGTCGTCGGTGTAATTCGATCAATAGCACTTTGTAATTTTTCAATGTGACGGTTGCTTGGCTTTTTTCAAATATATAAATGGATAAGTAACACACTTGCACATATAGATGATGACGAAACTTTTCTATTTACGAGACAAAGATATTGTATTGATAAGAAATCATCCGCTTGCCTGCAAGTTAAATAAATCTCTTATGCTGCTTATCTATTGTAGTGTCTGGCGCTTGCGATGGATTTTTCAATGCACTGCGACTTGTTGTAGCCTGAAGTACATGCTTCCACAAACTTATCTTAACTTAATAAATATGTCTCCATACATTAAGACGATGGCTGTGATTTCATTATAAATATTATTTAACTCAATACAGTTTTGATATCGCAGATTTCGGTCTTTATTCTCTTTTAATATAGTAATGAGCACAACCCCCCCTCTCCCCAGGTATACTTTTGAAATTGACGTTGTTTCATATATTTGTTTTGGATAGCATGCAACGTGAGCCAAATGTGTTTTGAATCTTGATAAGGTTGAAGGAATCAACGTAAAACAATATTCCCGAACACTTTATGTAATTCTTCCTCTTTTCTTCAAATTATTTCAAATTTAAGTTGTTTTCCTTTTAAATCTATTTCAGCTTTACAACTACACACTATTATCAGTAGCTTGGAGCAAGAAAACAGCAACAGTCGTTTTAGACAAATAAGCGAATAATTCCTGAAATACACGCGATGCCGAATTTACACCATGTGGACTATAATCGTAAATATACGCCACAGGAAACGATACAGGTAAGTGCTCTAATGGTTGCGATTAATTTAGTCATTTCCTTCAAGTGCTAGTTATTTCTTTGCAAAGTTATGATAAGATTATTGCTGTTATGACTGTTTATTTATTGATACTCGAGCATATGTTATAACATAAAGGTAAACGTAAAGCAAACGAATGTTGGCTGATAGGCAAACTTTGCATGTTCAGGAAGCTAACACATTTCTTAAAAATTTAAAAACTTGACTTCATGGTCAAAGCTTACCATCAGTTAAGATATTTTTGATGTTAAATTGTGGTCAGTGTTTCGATGGAATCTACGAAGTTTGCATCAAATTTGAGTAATTTGACCTTTAAATGCAATCAACAAAAGGCTCACTCGCTTTGCGAATACTATTTAAAGATACTTGGATGTCAAATAATCGACTTGCATATGTGCGGCTTTGTGTCATTTTAAGGTAGTGTTCTAAGCTGATTGCTGAAATACTAAAACTAAAGGCTAGAATCGCTTTCCAATTTGCAAAGTTAGAAATGATATCAATTTTAACCTGAAATTGTGCAGAAAATCTTTGTTTAATTTATTTACTCGATTACAAAACTCTCCTTACTACATGCAGTAAGTTAAAGAGCTCAGGGGTAAATGTTCTCCTTCATACCGCAAATATAATTCAATTATTAATAAAATTGACAGTGAGATCAAGCAAAAAGTGTAAGCAAAAAACATTGTAAGGGAGAAGAGAGCAAAAGGAATATTTACAGCAATTGCAGTCCTTTGATATGAGTGTGCCATGAGTTTCGACATTTTGTACTAAAGTTACGACTTGCTTGAGTAATACAACAGATGCATCACAAGCCACCAGGAATGTTTTTCTTTTTGGTTTATGGAACTTATTATTATTATCATTGTTATTATAAATTTAGCCAGAGAATAAATTCTAAGACTAAAGTCTTCAAACACTAGCATCTAAGGCTTTCGGCTTTAAAAAAACTCTAGAGCACTTGAGATTTGAGCCCACGGCCATTGAATTGCTAGTCGAGACTCTTGCCTACTTGGCCACTCCCGCCGATTTTATGGGAGTTAACAGTTTTATTTTATAATAAAATCGATTATATTATCATCTTTTTTATCTATAAACTTTTTGTAATAGTTTTTTATGAAAATTATTATATTCGTTCGGATTAGTGAAATTGCCATAAAACCGGAGCAAACATAACGGGAATGCACATTACTTTCATTAATGGCTATCAATCGATCACAGCGTCAGAGTGTACTCCGGAATCTTAAAGTTTTCTCGTATTTAGCAAAATTAAAGTTGGCTCGAATCTAGATATTGGGAGTAGATAAGGTGTAGAAAACCGCGAGAATAGATTACAGACCATTTTTAAGAGTGTGTTATGTGCATTTTGTACTCTCTGTGGAGGACTAAACCGAGGCAGCATGGAACGTGAAAAAGAGAAACGAAGTTTAGATAATCAATTTTTGTTACTCAACGAATAAACCATTTTCCTACCATTGTTTATTTTATGGATTATAGACATAATCCGTTACTCTTCCATAGAAATGAATAATCCACGGCAATCAAGCAAAGCACGCTTTCACGACCCTAGAAATTATAACGATAGTGCAAACCATCACCGATTATATATTGGTTATCGCGATGAATTTTTGTATTTCGAACTTGAACATACGCTGTTAAATGCCAAGGCTTCCGTTAGAATCGAGGGGGAAATAAGCCGACTATACATAACAGTAGTGATTGTTGCGGGAAAAGACTTTGATTCTAACATTCCTTATCAATTTCTTAGTTAGTGGAGCACTTGTTCCATTAGACCTTGTTATTATTATATATAAAGGCGCGTTTTTTTGTAAGAATGTTTATGCGCGAGAAATATCCATAATTGTTCCGATGTCAACCAAGTTTCCCGCAGTCCTTTCAGTGTATAAAAGTAATAGTTTTCGTCGATTGTTGTCGAGGAATATTAAAGAAGGCAAACGAATGGCTCCATATAAATATCTCGTTTATTTTCAATAGAGTCCGCACATGTCTGAAATTGCACTAAAATATTCGGAACATTACGACCAACTTAAGTTAAACAAAAAGAAAAATTAAAAGACATGGAACGGACAGACGCTGAGATATACTGAAATCAATTAAGAAAATGTCTCTGAATCAATTGGTGCAACGAGAGGTCGATGTGTCTTTAATTCTTTCACATCTGCATAAATTTAATGCGTGTTTATAACAAAAAGCGTGTAGCATATAACAATTTTGGAGTTTTTTACCAGCGCCTGTACATATATATGTGCAGTCTTATGTTTCAAAGCAAAGAAAGTAACGTTACCAACATTCCTTTTTTGCACGATGGAAATGCTTTCGTAAAAACTCCTGCTGCTGTGTCCTTAGAGAGAGAGCGTAAGACAAGTCATTTTTTTTTCATAGCTTAATTATCAAGTTTGTCCTTGTCATGTTATTCAAAAGTGGTTATTTGTAGCATCATCTGGTTTTATTGGTTTGCTTTTCCCAAGTATTTCACAATTTTTAATTAAACTTGTTCTAAGAGCTGTAAGTGCTTCTAATTTGTCGCCATTTGTGTTCACTAATTTATTTGCTGACTTTGATGAGCCAAATAGACGGAGAAAGGTGTTCGCTTATTGTTCTCGTTGTTGTATGGGAGGGTTATTATTTAAAGACTTTTGAATTACTTAAGGTTGAGGTTTATATACCTTTCACTCTCACATTTTACTCATGTAGGTCATTAAAGTCGTATCGTTTCAAGGGGATTTTACGGCAAATAGGATAAGGTTTTTATTATTAGCAAATTCATTGCACAAGGTTTGTCGCATATGTGTTCAAAATTCCATGAAGTATATATTTGATTGTATAAAAAGTTTTTCCATTTTCAGAAAGTGGAAATTTACTGAGGCGAAGTTAGCCTGCCGTTTATATTTACTAAGTTAAGATGACTATATTCACACCTTTGCTTCTCATGTCTTTGCTTACATTTTATTATGTAATTAAATATATAACATATATGCGGCATCGAAAGATAATCTCATTGAAAGCTAAATCATGCGTTATGTTCTTAAAGATACAAAAAGAAACGATTGCCTCTGTTTGTCGAGCAGCGTATAGATGAAGTGAAATAACGGTAAATTATTGCAAGTTTGGACGGTTGTGCCAGAATTGTTCTTCTGGGTGAAATTTTCAATATGTGCTTTTGAAATTATGAAACCGAAATGACGGCAATGAACCAAATCGATCCACGGCTAGATATAGTTGATAAAAATGCATTGATTATAAAATTAAAAATATAAAATTTTTAATTATTTTAATGTCTTGACTGCGACGAAATCCATTGTTTAGGTAAATACGATTTAGAAGAGAGCGCTTTGTCTGTGCATGTGAATGTGCGCATAGGTACGTCGCCTCAAAATTTAAATAGGAGTCAATTTGAAATATCCTCTAAACATGAGATCACTATTTCAAGAAACAATATTTCAGAAGCGTAGTTTTCCTTCTAAATTAAATTCAGAAGGTGTGGTTTATCCGGGGTTCATGGAAATAAATTAAAGACATTTTATTTATTATTAGCTCTTATAGAAATGAAACCAAGAGCAATGAACAAAGTCGACTTTCTATCATTTTTCACATCTTAGCGTAACAATTTATTAATTCATTGGATGGGTTTTTGTAAATAATTTACTTTAAAAGTTCTAGCATATCGTAAGGCACAGAATTAAAGGTTATTGTTGGTGGAATTAGCAAATGCCCGGTTGAAATAAGCGAAATGAGAAAACTCCCACGCAGATGCAATCTTTCTTTCTCGCTAACTTTAACTCTTCTTTTAGCATTCATTGCCTAACGTGCCTGTATTAACTCAAAATCTATCCCATACTATGTATTAAGGGAAATGACACACAATCATGATAGTATTCTTTGCACACATGCATAAAAAATACAATTTCGAGACCAACGATGTTGTGTGTATTTTGCTAAACGAATGTAAAACAAAAAATTACTTCCACTTGTTTAAATGTTTACTTCGTACACTGAGGGATGGAGAAATCTTCAGGGCCCTTTCAAAGTATATATAGACATTCTCAATCGATGGGGCTGTAGAGGTTGCATACATATTCTTCATCAATATCAAATCCTGAATTGATCGACCGTCCTTCCTCGACTTAGAATTGGACAAAAATATTGAAGACTTTTTGCAGGGACCGGTACAGGCCAAATTCTTCGTAGAACGCGTACAAAGTGCAACATGATCTGTGAACCCCTCTGCTTTGAAAAGTAAGCGGAAACTGCCTTTTTTGAGAATGCATATAAACTCCACCAGATGTGATAACATTCCCAAGTGTATGCTATGGATAATTCTACAGCAACCGCATACGATTGGAAAAATAGGGCATGGCAAATGTAACATTCTACAAGTATAATTTCTTCTTCTTTTTTTGCGGTTTTCATGATAAAAATGGCAGGTATTAACGATTCGGAATATAATTTTCATGCTTGTTTTTCATTTAATGCGGTAGATGATTTTTCTAATTTACAAAGCGAGCTGCTTGTCTTTGAGGATCAAATTTTGGTCATAAAGAATTTTGCAATCTCTTCAAGTAACAGAATAAGGTGAATGCTACGGACTTACGGTAAAGAGTTCAAGAGTTTTTCTGTGTAGATAATTCTCGATGCAGCGACTGAAATCAGTTATCAAGTTCATCACGATGCCTTTCACTTTTAACTACACGGGCATTGAAAACGAAATCGTACGGACGAATCTACCTAAATACAATATTAATATGTTTATGCCTCAACATTTGAGTGAAAATAATCTTCAGGACTTTTGCTTGCGTTTTGAAAAAATACTATCATATGCAGTCATAAGTATTTTACGATGTATTTAAAGGAAAATTCATTTTGTGTCTTTTATTCCAAGAGTGTTTTGTGTATCTGACACTTACAAAATTCCAAATTAAAATTAAGAGAAAACTTTGAAACTTGAAAGCTATCTAAGATAAGAGCCCTACAATAGTATGGAACTGATCCGGCCAAGTGCAAGAAATGCTCACAAAGTAACGCCATTTGTTAGGAAAATCGTCAAAGATATATTTACGGACGTTGTACACGGAATATACACTCCTTTCCTTTAGAGTATTAACTCTTTGCCTTCCAAATTCCTCCTTTTTTTTACCTATCACTAACTCCTTAATTAATCTGCGAAAAAGGCATAAAAAGTGGTGTCACTAAGAAGTCATATTGGAATGAATAAAATGTGCAATTACTGTTATCTCTTTATATAAAATAGATAATAAAATGTTGAGTCCAGCTCGACATTGGAGTCCGTACGAAAAATACGATGTCGGGCCATATTCAACATAGGAGTGGAAAGAATGATATAATAATATGCTCTCTGAGGACGCACGATTGTCAAAAGTTGCCACTGTTCCTTTACTTCGAATTTCGGAACGAGTCAAAAATTCAATTTGTTGGAACACCATAACAATAATAAACCAAGTAATGACTGAAATGCTTATAAACGATTTCATTTTTATTAGTTTTGTGCCAGCAGAAATCCTTGATATTCGTCTTCAGACATCGACCATGTCGAGCGGTTTACGGAATCAATCCGTGAAAGTATTCAACATAAATATATTATTTGCTAGATTTCTGTTTCCTATTTCAATTTTCAATCACCAATAGAACAAAGGGAGAAGCAAATAGACTAATGAGACAGCAGAATCCCACGTCAACTATACGCCAGTTTAGAATTGTCTGGCCCATGTGCCTGCGATGAAACAATGATAAGGACAAACAATAAAAAGTACTTCCGTTTATGCGAGGAGACTACTAATGCTTGTAATAGCTGAGGAAAGCAAACGTTGAGTTCAGTTTGGCTTTAAAAACATTTTATTCTTCATTTCTTGTAAACAATATTCAATGTTTCTTTCCCAATGTATTCCCTTGGCAAACTCTCTTATTGTCTCTCTTTAGATTTCCTAGAATTCTTTCAGAACCGTTTGAAAGCGAGAAACGAAGTTTTGTGCTCACTATTTGAATATTATTCGGAAGAAAACGAAAAAAATCGAGTCTCTGATCGCTGTGAAAACATCAGAGCTGGCTTTAATTTAAAAGCCATAATATCTGGATAGAAGTTTGCTTCTGCACCTGCCACACAGGAAGCAGGAGCGGGAAGTGTTATTATCATTTTATTTCATTGAACATTTTCACTTCCCAGCAGATAAGTGCATTCATAACAAACTGAAATTATCAGGTAATTAAATTTGGATCTCCATTGTTAAGTATTTATGCTTAATGCTTAATGGCTGTAATTAATTGAACGGCTCGATTAAACAAGCATGCCCTTATGGGGGGACATGAAATATGAACAATGCGAGCACGTGCTGATTTTGCAATGCTTCCATAATGGAATTCCTTTCTGCTTTAAATACGAATATGTTGCAATTTGTTGTTTATGTGCAGGAATGAAATTTAATTAAACGTTAAAATCTCTGAACTCTTCGCATGTAAGACGGAAGAGAAAACTTACTTCTCTTCTTCTACTTTCATTTGCTCTCCCTCTCTCTGTCTCTTTCGCGGTTTTTCAATCAGCCCTCTTTACATTTATTACTTTCTCTGCATTAGTGTTAATAAAAAGTTATTATAGAAGTTTTCCTGACAAAACTTGTATTAGATCTTTTAGTCGATTGGCAGCAGCAGGTGCCCCGTGCCCCAGTGGTGGAATGGCGATTTGTACTAGACGGATTTCCGTTAGTTTTGTGAATCTCTAATAGTAGGCTTTTTAATGTCATTACAAACCGACCGACGAAAGTAGACACATGTCATGAAAATAAGTTTTTGTGTTGCGGCGGTTTGTACGCTTTCATGACCCTTGTAAACTTGTGTATTTTATGTGGTATGGTTTTTTGCAACTTTGAAAGTGAAATGAGTTTGTGTATAAAATGACTTTACATGCACACCTTTCTCCCTTTCGAGAAAGCCATGGCCTTATGTTAACCTCATTTTGATTTTTCAAAATGTTGTTTTGCTTTCGGTTGTTGTTGTTTTGTGTTTGGCATTTTTGCAGACACATTTAGCCTAAAGGGCCAATGTGCTAGGTTTGCGAATTTGTTTTTTGGTGGCACATCGAAGGGAGCTCTCACTGCGTGCACTTGTTTGTTGCTTCTTTCTTTTTTCTCTTTTTTTGTCTTTTCATTCCATCTTATTTATTGCATTGAGTAAAATTATGAAACTTTTTACTGCTGTTGAGAAGTGTAAGAAAATGACTTCTTACATGAAATTGTAGTTTGCTGTAGACTTCTTGGATTCCATTTACGAGCAAGTGGCTATTTAATATTTAGCAGAACTTTTTTGCTGTATAACGAGTATTGTAAGAACTTGATAATCAAGTTGTTATAAGTCAAGTGCTTTCTATGCGTTATCATGACGGGAATAACAACAACTGTAAATTTTTACATGTAGGCAGGTTTGTACGTTAGGGTTCATTGGCGTTGCTTTTCCTTGCATTTGTGGGTTTGTTTGTTTACTTTCGTGATAATTTAAATAAAGGTCTCTTATATGAAGAGGTTGTTAACAAATAGGGTGACCAGCGAACTTTTTTCTTTTATTTACATTTTACCAGGTTTTTTATGGCCATATACATATCTTCAGATCTTCCCTTCTTTTTCTAACATTATTGGACATCGTTTGATGAAATCTAAATACATGAATATTTCATTTGCTTTACTAACTTCAAGGAGAAACTATTAACATTGGATTTTGCAAATGATTACAATTAAAAACTTAGTTATGTTTTAATTTGGTCTATACATCATTATTTAACATGGTCCTTATTACTGCCACATGTGAAGTGGCATTTATTTGACCTTGGCATTTAAGTTCATTTAGTGCCAATGGAAAAATTATTCGTTTAAGAATTTAAATGAGATAAGAATAGCTCTCGATTTTTAGGCCACTCTTTGTCTTTATATTAGAGAACTTAGTGCAATCATAATAAGAACCTTGCTGCTTCGGTGAGAAAAAGGATCAAAAGAAAAAAATGCAAATTTATTTCTATTTTGAACAAAATGTATGTTTTATTTAAATCATCATGGTCGTGGGTTCAAACCTCAAGTGCGGTAGAGTTTTTAATAATAAAAATAATAATAATATTAATAAAAAAGAATAAATAAATAAATAAAAGCCGAAAGCCTTGGATGCTAGTGCTTTAAGACTTTAGTCTTAGAATTTATTCTCTGGCTAAATTTGTATAATAACAATAATATTTAAATCAACAAAAGATCTGGTTTTGAGCAAATTTGGTAAAAAAAAAAACAAGTTAAAATCATTATAGGTCGCTATTATACTAGAACTTCTTCATCATGCTAAAAGACCAAAATTCATACTTTGTGTTTATTTAAAAGTATGCTTTTCATAGGACCTCTCCTGTGGAGTGACCTGATCCCGTTCCTGCAAAACTATTCTCTTTGTTACTCATCTTACAGTTGTTCACCTATTTCCGTCATAAAATTATATCGAAGATAAGAGGTTGTTGCCATAGAAAGGCTCTTCTCTCATGAGTACACTTATACCCCTGGAAGGGACCGAAAAATAGATCTACGCGGTCCAAATTTTCTACAGTTAACTTCCATGTCAAAATTATTTTATGTACTAAGTTTCATCATAAAATATTAAAAAATAAATCTTCTTATTCTCTAAATGCTACTTTTCATGCGAGTGCTTATATGGAACGGACAACCAAAAATAGACCTACACTGCGGAAATTTAGTGCCGTTTATTCTTATGTCAAACCACGATTGTAAGATAATACTCTCTGTGAAATATTAAAATCCAGAGGATTTCGCTTTTCTGTAAGAGCTGATTACATAGGAAAGAGTGGAAAACGTCGACATATCCGATCCAAATTTTTCACATCAAGCGATTTTTGGCAAGATATTTTGAAAATCTCAATTTTTTTCACACAACGACTTTTTCAAAATAAGGTGTTATGTGGGGAATGTTCGTAAAAATGGTCCGATATAAACCATTCGTTACAGGTTTCGCCCCTAGGCTGAAAAGTAACAATGTTGCAAACTTCGGTCAAAAAAGTGCGACTAGAAAAATGCATGAACACACATCAGACGAGCAGATGGTCGACAGAAAGGCTTAAGTTGGTTCAGAAAGTGATTCTGAATTGTTCGGTGTAGTAAAGCCCGTGTGGACACTGTTAGTACACATAGTACTACGAGTGATGTAGGGCGTGAAAACTTAATTGTTTCCTTTCTTTAGCATAAGTGTATGTCGGTATTTAGAAAGGCACAACCATTGATTGTTAAATACATTATTCCGCTCAATGACGCTGCTTCTGCATGGCCGGCAAATATTAATATTTTCAATTGTGGAACAAATAATGGGCGCGTAATAATCATAACTTGTAATAGTGCCAAATATTACAAGCGCACAATTGCTTTTTCGCAAGAAGGGTTACACACATAAATAAAATTACAAAATAAACAGTTTATGAAACAAATAGCTAACATTTTTGGGGGTAATATTACAAATACTTTATTACGGCAGTCATTAAGTAAGTAACGTCATGTAGGAAAGCAAATTACAACGAAGCATTTGGATGGAAGCAGCGTTTAATGGAAGGATATTCAAAAATTCGAAGCACAAGACTTTAAAATATTTTATTATGTTAAAAAGTTCAGCTGTTAATGCACACAATAAATATCTTGCTCTGCTTTTTTTTGTGTTTTTAATGAACTCACCACAAAACCCAAAATTCTACCATTTTGCTAAATTTATTGGTTTCAAAAAACAAACTTACAGTGAAATGTTTGTTTTCCTATTGCCTATTAGTGGAGGGCATATTAACTTTCTTATTCAGTAGGTAACACAATAAGCTCATGTGCGATTAATCAGCCTAGCGTTTGCTTGAATTGAACTCGAAATGATGTTTAGAAATATAACCCGCAGTTTGAAAAGTTGCTTCGAGAAATTGTCTTCAAATCTGGCTGGAAAAAATGTTAGAAAGAGACAGACGGAGAAACAGATAGAGAAGGGAAAATAGAGAGAAGGAGAGAATAGTGAGATCAAGGAGAATTGTTGGAAGCAAGACTCTACCTACGTTCAAGATGTAAGACTTCAACTTCAGGAAGTAGTATCTGTATTAGTAGTTTTAAGAAAACTCTAGCTTTCTACGACCATTCAAATCAAATTGCAAAACCGCTAAGGGCTGGGAAAAAGGAAATAGCTAACGTTCAACTTGTGAGTCACAATTTTAGCGTTCCTGAGTTCAATATTACTTTTTGAACCATTCATTGATGATGAATTTAATATGATTTTCCATCACAACGTTCGACCAAAGCTAACGGTCGTTGCTCGGTTTTTATTTTCTTTCCTACAAAAAACCAATGAATATTTTTCGATTAATTTTTTTTATTGATTTTATTTTCCAAAAGTTTGAAAGTATTCTCCGTGTTCGTTGGTTTTTGTACTTTATGGGTTTAAGTCAGTTCGTGAAGCATAAAACGGTTTACGTTACTGAAAGTTGGTTTAAGATTTTTTCTTTCTTTTTTTTTGGTGATAGAAAACTCTAGAATTCGTGAATTCATGAAAATTTATTGACGTGAAACATTTATTCGACACGAACTTTTTCAAGCGGTTGTGGAAAATAAATTTGAATGGAAAAAAAAGCTATTTTGTATTCGTGTGTGTCCTTGTTTCACAAAGGAAATTTGAAAAATTTAAACCTGCTAACTATGCTTTAGCGTAAATGGAATAATTTTCGATTTGTTTGTCAAAAAAAGGAAAATATTTGTTTTCATTATACCCTACACCACGTGTGCGACAAAGGTATATGAGGTTGAGATAGACCCACTACACACATTATAGTGATCGATTCCGAATCATTCTCTGAATTGATTCAAGCTTGTCTGTCCGTCTGCCTGACTTGCTCTTTTCCATTCAATCTACAGGTCGCAAGACATGAGATGTTTTGATGAAATTTGGTACACTGACGTGTTTTGGGCCAAGGACGAATGCTATTGAAAATGGTTCGGATCAGAGCACTTTTTCGATCACTTCTCATACTAGGTGGTCCATTTCAGCGTTCGTGCTTGCTTCATATTGGTTTTATATACGCGACCAGAGAGACGGCAGGCTTGAATGTATCTTTAATCGTTCTGCTGGTAATGTTTGGAAATGCCTGCGCTCGAGAAGCCATAAAATTATATGTTTTCGAACATGTTCATGGCAGCAGGGAGTTGTATCTTTGCGTTTATGTTTTGACTTCTGGGCAACAGAAAGAAAACGTCGCAAATTAATTAAAATGCTAAAGGCATAAGAATTAAGCATAAAGCACAGTTTAGTTTATGTGGAGGTTTTTCCTTCATCTTATCTACTGATATGAGGACTTTTCATCAAAGGCACCTTTCATCGAAGACGTTATTTATTGCGTAATTGTAATCTTCTTCAAGTGCTCAAATTTTTTATGACACAGCTCGCAAAAGAAAACAGCCACAAACTGACAAAGAGGATTGTGGTTTAATAAATTCGCCATAATATCTGTTCGCCTTTAATGTCTTCTCTTTTCTTGGCTAAGAGTCTCTGTAGGCGTTCGAATAGTAAATGTCGTTGTTACGGGTCAATTTGATAAAATCGTTAACCGGAAACGAAATTTGCTACACATTTTTAGATAATTGTCCCTGGCCTTCCCAGACAACCAAGGAAAACAGGACAGACAGGACCTGATAAGTTAAAGATATCTTGGGTTGATGCTGCTTTGAAACAAATATGCGCTAAAGAACAATTTTCATTGTAAATATTTTGCTTTTTTGTTCATTGTGAGGGTCCAAAGATTCGTTGTAATTGTAACAGGATTTCTTTTTCGTTTCCTACCGTTTTTAAGCCTTTGCTTTTTTCCTGTGTACATAAAGTTCAATGGCAATCAAAACAATTTGTATATTTTTTCGTATTTTCTTGTCTGTGCTCTTACCAAATACGACTATTAAAGCAAAGGGGTTTACATCGAAAACAACGAAACTTTATATAAATCATTATAAGAAAGAGGAGAAAGAAACAAATTGTCAATGGTACTTAAAACACTTAGCATACAATAGCAGAAGTGACATCTTGGAGGACGGAGAGGGAGCGAAATACTTACTATAGAATGTATGCACTTTTTGGAAACTTTTGCCGCAACGTGCTTTTTGCATTTGTGAATTGGTATTCTTCCCTTAAATAGGAAAATAAAGCATCTGATCAGTGCAAATGACGAAAGGGTTCTTAACGTTTGCATATTTGTTTTAAAATTAAAAAATTAATGGAATTTATTTGAGTTTTGAGTTACTATCCATATCAAGGTGCGCATATGAAAGTATGTACATGTGGATCCTCTGTACCACAAGTGATGTACGGTGCAAAAACGAAATCATGCGTTATGTGAGCAACTGTTTCCTTCTTGCAAAAGAACAGAAAACAGCAGAAAACAATAACGAATGCAATAATTGTTCCTAAAGTAATTGTTAATAGAAGGATAAAAAATACTGTTTACCGAATAGCATAGCATTCGCATGAATAAATATATCATATCATCAATAAACGTACAACAACACTACCCGTTAATCCTAATCGTTATTACACTGCGTACATATTTGCCGCTCATATGAGCAACAAAGTACAGTTTATTAAAAAGTACAATCGCACCAGGGATCGAACCTGAACTTCTCAACTGATTGTTAACCAACCCACCCACCGGTGTCCGGTTTCCGGTAACGGGTAAATAAAAATGTTGTTCCAATTTTATACAAACGAATTAACCAAGTTAACACATACGTATTGCTATGGTGTGATTGGCAAGCGGTTAACGACTGTGACATCGAGCTCGAAGCAGACAGTGGCGTTTATTTTTTTTAGGGGATACTATCACCTTGAGAATTTTTTTCGTGTTTTTTTTTTCTTTGCTGACTTAAAAAACTTCCTAGGATGTGCGAAAATTATACAAAAAGAACTAAAAACACTTTAGTCGGGCAAGGCCGAAGGTTCAATGTTCTACACCACTTCCCCTTAAACGAGTATTCATTCATTTCCATACTAATAAACCAAAAACTATGCAGTACTTTCATGTGAAGGCATACTTTTCATGAAAGTCCTTGCATTGGAGGCTGCCTAGAACATCAACTGACGGGATGCAAATTTAGCAAAATTAATTTATTTGCCAAAGATCGCATTATTTTTCACCTGTTTGTGTCATAAAAAACTATGCGTCGCACTTTCTTACTATATAAGGGCTTACTTTCAGCGAGAAACCCTGTGTACGGTGAGGTCTGTGAAATGAATTTATGTTGTGCTACGGAAACGTGTTAGTGGTGTAAAGCTGTCTTTAGAGCAGACCTGCCCAACATTGCCGAGAGTCCCGGAAGTGGCAGTATAATGATTTTATTAGAAAAATAGCAAAAGGTTTTTTTTTTGTTTCCCGAGATTAAATGGACTAAGCCAATAAGCAAACTGTCTTATATGTCCACCCATAAAAATTCTGCAAAAATCTTAAAAGAAAACGTTCTTCTTTTTTGCAATTCTTGTTAGAAGAAAAGGTTATTATCAATTTATGCCTAGTACACGTACAGGTGTCCCTCGTATAAGACGGTACTTGGGGAGCTTAGCTTTAATTTTTAAAGAAAATTAATTTTGCAATTGCTTTTTGAATATATTTTTCATTTCTGGATGGCATCGTAATGTTGAATTTCATATTTTTTGCTTTATAAAAACTAGAAGTTAACTGGCTTTTTTATTTATATTTGTACTTAGAGTGAAATTTAAGCCTTAAGGCTTGGTTTCAGCGCAACACAGTACATATTACCTTGATTTTCATTAGTATTATTATGCGTAACAAAGTTTCGATAAAACACGGTATCGCCTTGATTTATATTAAATCTAATTTTATATTATGTCGTTTTACATTACATCTTAGCTTAAATAAATAAATAAAAAGCACGTATAACCTGTTTTCGATAGCTCGGTACAAATTAATCGCGTTAAACGAGGGACGAATGTACATTTAATTTTTGTTGCTTTTATTTCTAAAATTTCATTGCACTGTCATAATGTTGTTGTTTGCATTGAAGGCCAATTCAATTTCGTAAATAAAATTTTGCAAATGAAAATAAATATTTATTTTATTTTTATTTATTGGCAGAGAAAGCGCCTGAAATCGGGAAAACACTTAAAACATTAAAGCGTAGCAGCAATCAACATTTTTTTATAGAAATGAAAAATTTAAAAGGACGTTCGCACAACTTTTACTTATAATGTTAACAAATAGGCGGCGCTTTCTTTCAGTAAACGGGTTGTTAGATTCTTCTGAGGCAAAAAAGTATTAGTGATTTTTTATTTTCATGTGCTAAAGCAAAATATAGCAATGCAAGGACCTTAAGAGGATTCTTCTAATTGTGGACAAACTGAAGGATCAATTCATCAATTTAGGAAACTGCAAAGGCAGTGTTTTAAAAAAAAGCATAACACTACGAAAAGACGTAACCCTTCGTGGCCAAACAACCTAAAAATGTTTTTTCATTCGGGCAGGTAGAGAATTGATTCACAATAACATTGGGTTCTTAGCAGAGATAATAAAGAAAAGTTAAAACGCCTACACTTAGCAAGGACAATACATTGTATAAGATAAGGATACCGTTTGCGTTATATTTTTCTAAAGTCCTATAAAGTGTGTTATCCAAATACCAGTTATGGTTAAGGAAAGGTTAAGGAATTTTAAAATTCCAAAGGCGTTTTTCTGCCATAACTGGATGTTACAATTTTTTTGGAATTATAGTACGTACACTAACAACTCTGGAATGTAAATCCAGTAAACGGAACCATAATATAATTCGTTAGTCATTCACAATAAGCTTAGAGAATATACTGGAAACTTACATTTTTCTGGTTACAGTTTCACGTTTACATTTTGCTATTGAGTATAACATTAAGTGTTAAATCACACTTTATTAAGAAGTTTTCGTGTTTACCGTTGCTTGAAAGTCAATTTTCAATTTAAGTAAAAAATAAGTAAACGCACTTTAACCTTTATTTAGGTGTTTAATACCTTACGTCAGCTTGAAAATATCCGTTTACCGAACTTTCAAAATAAAGTGTTTATGGAAAGTAGCCCAGAAAGTGCTCCGATCCGAATCTTCTTCAACAACATTCGTCGTTGGGCAAAAGCGGGTCTGTGTACCAAGTTTCATCATATAGAATATTTTTCATACCACTTGGCAGATTATAGCTCAGATCTCGTAAAAAGTTTATAACTCAGTGATAGCTCAGAAGTAACAATGGATTTTAATACCCCTTGGCAAGTTATAGATGAGATTCTAAAATTCTTCTAATACGTCTTAAAAATTCAGAATTATATATAACGGTTACAAATGAAAAGAATGAGATCTCATTTTCCTTAAAGAGAAAAAATTATTTACATATGCTTGCGTATAAATGTAACGTTAGCTTAATTAATCCAATGAAGCACAGAGGCTTGAGCTTGGAAACAAACTACAACTAAGACTCATTTACAGAAATATTGCAAAGATGTCGATCAAAGATTCTCCATCTCATTGTTAAAATTTTATTAAATTATTGTTAATTCTCAGATACAATAAGTCAATTAAAGCTAAGTGAGTCACCTGTTTTAACCTATGAAGAGCGAAAGGTAAAAAATGTAATGGAAGTTCTTCTTATTGATCTCTAGATCCGGAATACGGGAAAATATAGGTCTAATAGTAGAAGTGTGCAAAGCATTTAATATTATTGATGTCATTAAACTCTTTTGTCTTTCGTTAGAAGAAGCCAAACAGCGACTTGGCTATATCAGCGATCGAATCTGAGTATAAGTCGCACTTTGCACAACTTTAAACCCGAACCGTCAATCTATGTAACTTTAGCGATGTTTCAGTGAATGTCGAAATGAATAATTTATTCGAAGTGAAGAAGTTTGTAAAGGTGTTACTCAATTTCATATTAGGTGTTGAATGTATTCTATAGAGAAGGGAACTACTTACTGTTTTGGTGGAGGAATGCGATTCTTCAGATTAACAGCTATATGAATATTTTTTCTCGAAATAAATTTCTTCATCAGTGTGTGACATCTGATTGAAATGGTTTTTTAGTCAGTCGATCGTACAAAGATGGCAAATTTAAGACATGGAATATCTTTTATTTGTGACATAATAAGCTCGAAGACACATATTTAGGAGAGAGGACAGACGTCCTTCGTTAGATGTAGCTAATCATCCTATACTTCGACATTTTCGCTGGGAAGAGCTCTTTTTTGATTGTGGAAGAAATGTAAATCAAAGTGGAAGTGGAGTTTCGTGGATTCACAGACGGAGTTGAGCCACATTTAACCGAAATATTGTTAGCGCACATCAGTTTTTCCTTTGTTTGGGTCCTGACAGGAGCAAAGTTTTTTTTCTCTACAGGCGTGACTTCCGTACGCTGCCCTTAAATACACTCAATGAAGCGATCTACGAGCTTTTTTAAACCGAGTAGAGAGGTTATAAAATCACAGCCCACCAAGCCATACTATGTTTGTTTCAGAAATTCTACAAAGTCCACTCGCTTCGCACAGTATTGAGAACACGTCCAGCTAACCCTATTTGCCAAGACAATAGTGTGCTCAACGTGCCGCATAAACTAGTCTGCGCAATTTGGATGGTTTAGGTTGTCACTAGTGATTGTTGCTAACTAGTGATTGAGCTCACTAATATCCATATCTTTACAAATTTTTAATATGATATCTCAATAATACTCTTAAATGCATTTCATTACCCTACACCACTTATGGTGCAGGGGTATATTAAGTTTGATTGGTTGCATGCAACACCCAGGGAGACTTGAGATAGGGCTATCTTTTCCGCGATAGCGATGGATCCGGAATCACTTTGTCGATCGATCTAAGCTTTTCTGTCCGGTTGCCTGTCTATTTGTCTTGTGTTCAACCCATAACTCGCTATTTTTAAGATATTTTGATGAAATTTGGTACACGAACATGTTTCGCCCAATGGTATTGAAATTAGATTGGACCACTTTTTTGACCACTTCTACTAGAATGCCTAATTTTGAAAAGTTGTGTATTAAGGAAAGTGCTGTAGGGTAATTAATCGTGGATCGTTCTCCACCATAGTGTTTTTTTGCTTGCACCCATGATATCGTGAAGTGTCAAATTGCTTGAAACATTTGGCAAGAGAGACGGTAGTTGACCAATAGCTCGTCTTAGTTCAATAAGCAATACAATCAAGTAGACTCACGAAACGTCGTCAGAGCATTATTCAACATCAGGTGCATTTTCCGAAAGGTATTTTGTTTCATGAAGAATAAGTAAATAAAATTACATTTACATGTAAAAGAATTTTAAACGTTGTCCTTTAAACGCTAAAATTATGCATCCTGTCCCTAAAGCGTGTGAAAAAAAAGACAAAAAGATAACAGAATTTTTGTAAAAAGTGAAATCAGATTTCACTGCATGGTTGAACAAAATGTTCAAATGGGAATTTTTTTTTTTTTGCGAAACAAAAATCAAAACATTTTAAAACAATACAAAAACCATTAATTTCATTTGTTAAGCAAAAACTCGATGTGCACGAAAAAGATAAAACAAAATAATATTTTTAAGTGACAAAATTTTTTGTTGTTCTGATGTGTGTGAAAAGAACCTGAAATGTACAAAAACAAACACACACATACACAGTTTGCATAAATTTACTACAAATATTTCTGTAAGGGTGACAACCGGGTCTTCCCCCAACTCTTCCGAGATTACAAACATACATACCAATGTTAATGACTCTCATATAAACAACATTCGTAAAACATGCATGCCGTGTGTGCACGATTTGTGATATGATGTGAAACATATTCTTGCTATACTCCATATACTAGGGGTTAATGGAGTTTTGCCGAATCAGCGGGAACGGGGGGGGTTACTGACATTCAAAAGCTTGCTTATGAAATACTTTTTTCTTTGCTTCTTACAATCAAGGACATGTGGTAGTGAAAAGTGCGTTCGACAGCGTGCGACCCGCACCTCTTGGAGCGTCATACAGTACTTTATGGTCGTATTGATGTACTTTAATTTGTACCAGTTTCTATTTCATCTTTTTTCCGCTATTATGCATAGAATAACCCTTCAGAGCCAAAAAACAACTCTAGCTTTTGTACGGTTTTGTTCAGATTATTTAAATAGATAATGTTTTTGTTTATTTTCATCAAACCTCTGTCGTTTAGCTTTATGTTTATATTTCCTATTAAATATAATACAATAACAATCCTTTCTGACTAGTAATAAATACACTAAACATTGCACTGCCTAAGGGTATTTACCGTTTGGCTGCAAATGACTGATTGACGAATATAGCTACGCATTACCCAGGGGAGTAGAAAAACAAAGTTTGAATAACATTTCTTGAGCTAAGAAGAAAATAAAATTTTTTCTAATTAAAACCACTTTATTGAAATGTTAGGAATTTTCTTTTAAAAAACATCCTTTGAATCCTTGAAAAAATTTCTCGTCAGCTTACCCTGAAGGGGAAGTGCTTTCATATTTTCTACCCCCAAAAAAAATATCCCATATAATTTCCCACACTTATTGGTTGCAAGGATGTTTTCCCCACTTTCAGTGACGTCATTAAATCAACCTGTTAGCCAAACATGTGCTTTTTTATTATACCGGAAATATAATCTTGTATGGCAGAAGGCATACGCTCTCGTACGCTTTCATGCCTTTGCGATGTAATGAACTTTTTCAGTTGTCGTGCAATGAAGAAGGCTAAGGTCAATTGTTGAGGGGAAACAATAACAGAGAATACACAGCACTTTCCAGTCACAGGAGATTATTATGATTCACTTGCTCTCTGTAATTTCTCTCCCTCAACTCGAAATGCATTGAGTTCAAGGATAATTGTTGAGAGGATTTCCCAAACGCAAATATGTTTTGAGGCACCATCATCGTTGATGTAAAATCATTTACCAGACATTCAGTTCATGGCAGTTAGTGCAACGGTAAACATTCATAAGACGTTGGATACAAAATGAACGGATAAATATAATTGAAAAAGAAAAGTAAATTAAATCAAAAGCGCGCGTTAATAATGTGAAAGAGTTGGTGTCGAACGATTTTCAAAATTGAAGATTATATATATATATATATATATATATATGCAGTAAGCTACTGCCTATCCCCAAATATGTTATTAAATAACATGAAGAAATGGAAATTACAGCTTTGGCTTATGTCTTTAACTGTGTCAATTAAATACTAATACGATAACTTTCCTCAGCCGGATATTTAGCACAAAAGTTTACGTTCCGCTAACGGGAAATGAACAACAATTTGATCTGTATAACGAGTGGCTTGTTTTAAATGCTTGCAGTAAACAAAAACAGAAAAAAGGAAAAATATTCAAATGTTCAAAGCATAGGACGCAAAGCAGAAATTTTGTAGAAATAACATATCTATCCCTATATATGTTATACATAACAATGTTTTATTCAACGTAATAGTAAACAAAATGAGTTTGCTTATGGCTTTAGCTTTTCCTTCCCGACAATAGGAAAGAACTTTCGACTTTAAATTTTGTGTAGTTTTTCATTTTCCAAATATCAAAAGCAAAATGCTTTCTGATCCTTTTTGAAGATTCTATTTAAACAGAATTTGTGAAGTCATTAACAAAATTCAATATTCAGTTCAGTTCTTTGTTAGATTTCGTTTCCTAGACAAATACGGCGATGGCTTTGAAAGACTTTCAAACATTTGTTTTCCTAGACATACACATAGACGGCTTGGAAAATAGTCATGTGACAGTTTTGGGTCTTCGTTTTATGCAAACCTTAATTTTTTTTTATCAAAGTGTATACGACTTCAGCTAAATTCATTTATCATATTTCAGTTCATCAGTTCATCAGTGGGGAAAATGTGCATTGCAAAGGCCAAACAAACACTTCATAGGTCGTACGCCATCGTTTGTTTCAATGTTACTTTTAATTAAGGCTCTTGAAACTAACAAAATGCTTCCCAATTACCATTTACATGAACGTTAATTAGGAGCTTTTTGGCGAAGACATTTGTGCTCTGCTTGGATGTTTTGTTATCCGATATCTTTTTCATACACACTAAGGATTTCGTGTTAAGCACTTATCTCCCCTCTGTCGCGGTGACACTTTGCATCTTAACACCAGGCGAATTTTTTTTGGGAAACGTGCTCTAATTCGCTAAATCGAAAGTCGCTAGAATACGTAAAGTTGCTTGTGATTGCAAATGTGCAGCATTTACGGAATCAAGTTAACACCATCATCAGATGTGACTGTTAAATGTATTTGCAGAGATTATTGTTTTTGGTTTTTGCTAAAACCCAGTTATGTATATCGAAGCTTATGTTGTTCCTACACTTGAAAGACGATTTTTGCCTGTTCGTCCACCTATTTTTTGTTGAAATTTAATGTTGCAACACTTTCTTTACCCTTTTGCAATCCTATGTCAACTATGTGGCGACATTTTATTTCCACTCCTCTGTCTCCATGTGGTCGACTTTATTTTGTTTGAATTTATTAATTAAGGAGTTAGTGGTCGGTAAAAAAAAGAAAGCTACGAATACAAAAGGATTAACAATTTCTTGTTGTAAAAATGTGCTCCCTTTATATTATTTTCACTTTTAAAAGAAAACAAGCAAAACCGCTATGTGTTCGGATTTCAATTTAATAAATTTAATATATGATGTGATATATGCGAGGATTTCCTTCATTGTTTTTAATAAGTCGGCTGTTTGCGATCATTTTAACAATGCAGATTAATTGCATAACGTTTCAGATACCTTGCGTGGTTTTACGTGCAATGAAAGCGTAACCCCACGGTACCCGATAACGCACGGTAACCGACGCCCCCAAGGAATAGGATAATCCCCACTGAAGAGGGCAATATTACTGCTGAGGTAAACGTTACAGTAGGATAATGATCGTGGGAAATAAAAAGCGATATAAGGAGATTTGACTATAATTTAGAGATTTTTAGAATTTTTGAGCTATCGCGTCCGTCTTTATGGCATTGGTTTAAAAGTTGATGTTGTGGAACTTAACACGAAAAGCGACATTTTTATAGCTGATCTTTTATTTATTCGTTGACCTATGTATAAATTTGAAACCATTTTTTTAAAGCCCTACTCAGGTGAAGTTAAAACATCTATTCGTTAGGTGTCAACGAAATGAAGTGTAATCTTAAAAGCAGATTAGTACGATTTTTAATGACGAAGCAAAGAGAGAAAATAATGCTTATAAAACAGTACGTGAATAAACGGACGTGCCTTGGTTTCGTTTCCATATTAATTCAGAATTAGAGAACGGAAAGAATACCTATATTATAATAAGTATTTCTTGTTTTTTTTTTTACATATATATGAGAAGCCGTTATTCGTGTAGGCATGAGGGTTATAAGCAGGGTTATAAAGGAAGGGTTATAAGCAGGGAGAGAAAGAGAGAGAGGTGGAAAGAGGCACTAATATTCGTAGAAAGCTCATATACGGTAGGAAGGCAGGGGCAGCACGATCAAATTAAGTGTTAGCCCTCGTCGGCAACAACTCTAAGAGAATATCTCTTAAAGTTGTTTCGAAAAACATTTTTTATTTCTTAAGATTGCGATATAATACGGTAATAAAAACACCGCAAATGTACATATATATATACGTATATGTATATTAAAAAATCCCAAACTAACAAGTGAACACCTTAGTAAATGCGAAGAAATTTTCACAGTCTGTCAAGTGTAAAATAAAGTGGTTTTCTTTTTATTTATTTCAATTTTTTTCCGCAAAGTAAACATTTTAACAGAATAACAAACAAAATGCTTGCCATGGACACTTATACACATATAAATAAAATGCAAAGACTTGAGCAACAAAAAAAAAAGAAAAGAAAACAACAACATTACGACGCATTCATAACGCTTAGCGAAAAACATTAACTACGTCTGGCTGAGTAGCTGATGTACTATGTATATGAAAATGTGAAAGAAAATAATTGTGAATGAGAAGGAGGCGTATGAATATAGCAAAAAAAAAAAGAAAAAAGAAAAACATGTCTCTCTGCAATCGTTTTTCCGTTTCCTTTGGTGTAAAATGCTATCCCTATTTCATGATGGAGTACAAAGCAGTTTGAGGCGCAGGAAAAAAAAATAAAAGTGTGCTCTTTAAAACGAGTACCATAATGTCATTTTTTCATGACTTAGAATAACATAACGAAGCAAGAAAAAAAAAAAAACAATGAAAGTTAGCTACATAGATAATGTGCGACTATACAATAATATAAATAACTAAGAGTGAACTTTTTTCTCCCCCATATTATCATACAATGCAAGTGTTCAGTTTTGGCCAAGTGTTTGTGGCATTGTATAATTCTTTAGCGGCCATTGTCGTTCAACAAAAATACTAAAAAAATAAAATGAAGAAAAGCATATATAAAGCATATAAAAATGTGTGTTCGTTAAAGTGATAAACGATATAAGAACAAGAATAAAAAAAAGAAAACAACCTGAACTGTTTTATCCCTTTTATATAACCAGACTAAGAAGAAGATAATAAAAAAATAGTGTCACAGCCTGACTGTTGCTTTATCCCGGATTATATATAGTGGGCTTTAAAAATCCTCCTTCTTTCTTTACGTAAAATGTTTTCATGCCTAAGACTAAGACTCTTGTTATGAGACTTGTCTTTAAAAGTAATTTCTGTCTGATGCTTTTTGAAGACCTTTTAACATTTCTTTGCTTTTGTAGCCATTCGTTTTGTTTTATGAAATCTTGTTAAAAAACTGTGATCTTTTTTCATTGCGGAACCTTTGTAGGTATAAAACGCCAATGAAGCCTAAAATCCCTTACATAAAATGGATTTACATTACAAGACTCACAAGTAAATATTGCAATAAAATCACGAAGAAAAGCACAGTGAAAGGACAAATTGAAAAAACAAATTATAAAAATAATGTGGAGCTTATTCAAAAGACTAGTGTTTTAAAGAATGGATGGGGGCGGAAACTTTTAAATTAATTTTTATAAACTTCTGGTTTTGTTATTAAATAACTTTTAGGGAGACTTTTTTCAGCAGTTTTTTCTTTTTAAAAACGTAGTGAAATTTAAAGTTAATTCTTTCGAACAATTCGTATGTTTAACGATAATAATGATGGAGCAGGAAAGTTTTTTTATGAAAAAAAAGTAAAAACACTGTAACCTAAACCCATTAAATACCCTACACCACTCTACAATTATTCATATAAAGGCTTTTCAATGTAAGGCGTTGCATGGTGAGTGGTCAAAAAAGTGGCCCGATACGATTCATTATCAATAGATGTAGCGAATTTCATCAAAATGTTTAAAAAATTGTGGCCTGCGAGTTGAAGAAATTAACATGGACCGACGGACAGACAAGCTTAGATCAATTCAGAAATTGATTTTGGGTTGATCGGCATTACGAAAGGCGGGTCTATCTCAAGTCCTTTCGGATGCTGCATACATACGAGGAAACTTGATATACCATTGTACCACAGGTGGTGCACCATATTCCAATGAATTTTTGATTCGAAAAAAGTTTTGCTTTGAATGAAGATAATTTTACATTCTGATTGACAGAATATTTAAAAAGTACGTTGATGAAGTTTATATGTTCGGAGACGATGTAAGTGATTTATATAAAGCATTCTCTGCCTTACAAGAACTAAGCTAATAATTATTACGCGTTTTCAACTGCTTAGATGCTTTTGAAATTTTATACATTCTTTCACAAGTAAAAGAAATTTTTAAAAGCAGATTAGTCGCCAGGCAGATAATAGGCAAGATTAAGAAGTCGGTGCCCGCGTGTTCAAATTTCACATTGGATTGAGTTTACTTTGGTCGTAGCTACAGTGAGTGCCCAACATAACAATTGGTAATTGGGCATACATTCACCCTATTATCTGCCTGGCGACGAATGTTCTTTTAAAAATTTTAAAAATATCGCCCATCACTTTTTTCTGAACGTGATCGCACTATATGAACAGGGGAGAAAAAAAGGGGTAAAAATAATTTTTGAAAATAGTTTTTTGAAAAAATACTGAAATTTTTTTGGACAGTGGCTCAATATCATTAATTTTAAATTTGATCTAATTTTTTTGCAAAAATACATCCGATAGTCTCCGCTGCTAGTGCTCATCATACTTTAGTGCCAGAATTCATTTCAATTTTATATTTTCATTCTAATTTTCTTTTCACTGAAATCAGTTTTCATTCATTCAAAAAATATTCAAAAATTGAACATACAGTTAAACAATTTAGGGAAAAAGTTGTTTCACAAATTTTAGCATTTTCTAATCACTTTTCTTGTGAACTTTCGAAGCACATAGTTTCGCAACATTTTGTAAAACGAATGCAAATAAGTTTAGCTGCAAATTTGATAATGTGCCGGAAATATACAAGAAGTACAAGTTTAGTGTTTGGAAATTTAATTCAAATAATTCGATATGATATTTTATCTAAAGAGGTTGCCAACACCACACATCAGTATTTTCGTTTAAAATTTAAATGCGAACTTTGTTCTTTTAGCCTTTCGTTGCAACTTTCTTTTAAAAGTTTTATTATTTTTTTTTTTGTACGACAAAAGACTCAACTTTATCTACGGAAATTGTTGAATGTAGCACAATAATAATAAGAAGAAGATCGTATATAAGAAGTTTCCTTAAATAAAATAAAAAAAACAAACTGGAAATCAATTTAAGCTTAAGGATGAATCGATTAATTAATAAATGTGATATTAAAAGATTGGTATAACGATGCCGTTATAACGGGCAGCGCATGCAGAAGGAAAGATTGCTGGAGATACTTCGCATACCGCCACAACAACTTAATATTTTTCTGTCATTATTAATTTTACCATGTTTTTATAACGGATCATACCACGATGTGATTCTTAGTCGCTTATGAGATTTCTCAGAATAATTAAAGGGCTATTGTTTTTGTTTGTGGTAATAAGTGATTTGTTTATCCAAAATACAGCATAAAATATTATATTATATATAGGCCAAGTTCGGTAGAGTTTTTAATAAGGCCGAAAGCCTTAGATGCTAGTCCTTTAAGACTTAGAATTTAATCTCTGGCTAAATTTATAATACTAATAATAATAATATTAATAATATAAATAGGCCACGTCTTTCTTGATTTCGAATCATATAAAAATGAAAAAGAACCTTCTTCTTGCAATTTCTGCATAAAATTTGGTTAAAGTCATAGCTCGTGAAGAAACTATGAAAAGTGATGCTGCGATTACTGTTCAAAGACGATATATGCAGTTCTTCAATGCTTCCAGCTTTATTGAAAACGCTACCGTACTTGAGAGTTGAATCCACGACCTACTCGGCCACTCAGGCAAAAAAAAAAATTTTATTGGAAATTCATTGTGAAGTAAACAAAAAATTTAAGTTCGACTTTACATGTGACTGGAAGATACTTATTGGTAAGATTAGGACTGATAAACAGTTCTACTTTTTAAGTACGCAAACGAAGTAAGAAACGTAACTTTCTGCAATAGAGCATAAGAGAGCAGAGTTTTGACGATTTGTAGAAAACAAATGATTAGGTCGAGTAATAAGTAAGTTTTGTTTTTACTGAATAACAAAATTATATTAATTGAACAGTTTATTGTGAGGTGATCAGCATTTGTGCCAACTCTGGTTGACTGGCGTGCATTTTGCTTCAATATTGTCTTTAAAAGGTTGTCGTCAAAGTCGTATGTCCAGAGCGCAATTTAACAAACCAATTTCTAACTGCCTGATCAGTGATCTGTCCTTCACTGTATACGCTGTACATTTATTCAGCTGTCGCCGTAGCGCTACTGCCTTGTTTAAATTCCCAAACCATTACATATCGAATATGCATTTTTTGTCTTTCCATGTCAGGTGTTAAAAGGACAGTTGAATGCAACAGTCACCACACAAAACAGTTGACAGGAGACTAACTAAATCCTCATCTTTATAGTGAAAACAAAAACTCGTTTGTTCGGTGAGCTATAGTGAATAAATACGAACAATAGACTCATCCTACCTGCATCGGAAGTTACTTATGACTCGACATAATAATTCAAAAGGAAACATGTTTTAAATATCATCTAAAAAAAAAAGACCATTTTTAGTTTCTCATACGCTCTTTAAATTTAAGGAAACATAGTTTTAGAAAGAGAAAGCCATATACCGACTCGTTCGATTCAGAGGCTTTCTAGATGTTCGTGTATACATTTTCCGTCATAGAACTCATATTTTAATTTGTCACGTTAGTGCTGCAAATCCCATTAAGTAAATTCAAACAACTTAGTAAATATTCGAAGCCATAACTCTTCTAGCAAAGGTTTGACAAATGTCCATAAGCAAAAGGAAAAGAAAATGGAAAATAAACGAACTGAAGCTAAAACTAAATGAAAGACTTCTCCTGGTAAAGGAATGTAACCCATGATCACGCATGAAAAGCATAATTTTTAAAGCGATTTATTACATGCTTGCGTTTAAATGTGACATAAATTTCCATGGAAATGGAAAAACATTCATTTAAAAATGCAAGCCCGTACTTGCAGGAAAAGCATGAAAAATATTTAAAAATATTTTACTGTTTTATTTTAATTCGTTCTAAACAAACATTTCTTATATTAAATTGATTTCACTTAACGAGAATAGTACGACGGTATGTTAGCTAATGCAGTGGAACATCAATTCTAAAACTATAGTAGCAAAGCAGAAAATAATATATTTGAACAAATATTTTGCAAGCAAAACGCAAATAAATGAATATCTGCTTAAATGCCTTTCATTTTTATTCATCTATTCGTAATAGTCGTAGTCGTTGTAGTTATCTTCTGTTCTTCTTGTCCGCACTGTCTGCTGCTGTTATTCATTTCGTTACTTCAGTGTTTGTGTGTAAAGAAGCCTTCAGTTTATTTATTTTTGAAACCATCTCTGAAGAGTGCGCATATATACCGGCTTTGCAGAGGAGATTGACTCAGTTTTAATTTCCTTTATAGCGGTATTTAATCTTAAATTTTTGCTCTCTCGTTTTTTTTTCATGGTTAGTTTTTAAGAAATTTTTTCTTTTAGCTAAGTATATCTTCTTTGGAAAGATTTCGCAAATATTTGGTGTTAAAAGGTCTATTAAGTTGCTTTATGGTTAACTCTTTTATTTCCTCTTTTCACTCAGCTAAGAACGTAATGGCATTTCCTTAAACTGTTTAATTTCTTATATTATTATTTTATATTTATATTATTTGAAGATATATTTCGTTTTTATAGCCCACATCTCTTGTGGCACAAGGCATACTAACTTAGTGCGGTCGTATGTAACACACAGAAGGGCTAAAAATGGACCCACCTTTCATTACAACGATCGATTCAGATTATGATTCTGAATCTGATGATGATTCTCTAAGCCTGTCTGTCCATCTGTCCGCCTGCCCGTCTGATATCTCTCCACGTAAACTTGTGTTCAAGCTACAGTTCGCAATTTTGGAGATAATCCGATGAAATTTGGTACAGTGGCGTGTTTTCTCTCAAGGATAAACGCTATTGAAAATGGGTCGAATCGGTCCACTTTTCTGGCCACTCCAAATATAACGCCCTATTCTGAAAAGTCCTTACATGAAAAAAATTATAATTTTGAAAATTTTTCGGCAAAAGCCGCTAAGTAGTAGTATTTCGGCATTTTAAATTGGTATGAAAAGTTTGGATCGGCCGGGGGCAATTTTCTAGCCCCCCCTCATATAGCGAGAACTGAAGTTCATACGACAAAAAGGTATAACTTTTAATGCTTCACGATGAAAATTATATCACAATAGTAATTTGATATAAAAAAATTAAGTGGACGAAATTTGGACTATTTCGACCTATTTTTTGGATGCTATTGGAAATTCACCCATAATATTATAGTAATTTCATACAAAAATGAACTCTATAGAGTTTGGACCATCTTCGCCTAGTTTTGGATCTTGCAATACCTAAACATTAAAGTTGTCCTACATTAGGTTGCCATTTGAGGCCGCTTCCCCAGAAATGCGCACATGAAAATGATGTCTTTATATAAAAACAAGATAGAATTTTGATGTTCTATAATAAAAATAAAATTTGTGTCAGACAATGTGGTGTAGAGTATTTATTGGGCGGCTTGTTTTGATATACAGTTAATTGTTTAACTTTCGAGTGTAATCTGAGTATATTGAACACTTTTCTTTACACTGCAGAAGGATTCTATATTCTACATAAGTAGCTGACTATGTAAGGAACGCGACAATCCAGTCCGCGCTCGCGGATTCAATTCTCAATGCAACAGAGTTTTCTCTGGGTGTGGTTATAGTCGCAGAAAACAATTACTGTTTGGACGCATACCCGCTAGGGTCAGCGCACCGTCCTCCTTTCCGTTGCTCTTTCCTCACTTCTTTCTAGCCGTCACTGTGTTACGCGAATAGGCGACATCCTCTGAGTAATTGGTCATATAACAAAAAATAAACTATATATATATATGTATCCATATAAATTGCCGTTGATTACAAAATTATACTTTTATGTCTCTCCGGCTTTAACTAGTATAGAAACGGTATACAGTACGCAAGTTTCATTAAAACAATTTGCTGTGTACAGTGAATAGACCGCTTTGTATAGTAAACAGCCACACATAAGTTAAAATTTATTTTTGACCATAATAATAATATTCAAGCACGTTTAATTATTTATTTTGATAATTAACTTACATTTAAAATTATAAATGAAAAAAAGGTAACGTAGAGACTATAGTTGTGAGAGTTTAAAGCCTCCCAAAAGTTGAAAGCTATTGCTAAAAAAAGCGAATTTCAATTATGGTTGAAAAGTTTATATTGTTTTAGAAAATTCAACCTATTAGAGATACACAGCCGTATTCAGACGCACCTAAACCCTCCAACATCAACTTTGTTGTAAAAAAAGTCCTTTAGTCACAAAAACCACAAAGCAAAAAAAAAAGAAAAAGAAAACTTGCGACTTACAATATCTCTATGATGTGCTTCAGAAAGTGGCTAAGAGTATAGTTATAATCAGGGGATCCGCAAGATTTTAAATAATCGGAGTTTTTAAATGGTGAGAAAATGGACAAGAACCCAGTAGGAGTAGGAGAGAGTTGTTGAGAATGTTCTTAAGCATAAGTTAAGCACTGAACAAAAAGTTGTTTTTAAAAAATATAGAAAAACTAGCAAGATTAGTGGCATTTTCACGAAGTATCTGTATTCTAAAAGGCGCCTTTGTAATAGGCAGAGGAGTGGAGCATATTTACATCTAAATAAGTAAAAACATTATAGGGGACCAGAGTCCACCATAAAGTATCTTACACCAATTCGCTTGATACAATCTTCAAAATAAGAAAGAAAATAAGAAAGATGCTCCGATCCGAACCACTTTCAATAGTGTTCGCCCTTGGGCCAAAAGATGTCGGCACAAAATGTCAGCAGAAAATCCCAAAAATTGCGACCTTGAACACAGGAAAAGAAGACCGAAGAGGGACAGACAAGCCAAAATCGATTCTGGAAGTGATGTAATAAACTCCAGCTCTACTGTCCTTGCAAATATCCGCGTAATCCCAGGAAGTTCTGTTCACGATTCTTCCTTATTCTCCTTCCTTGAAGTTCCACACGGCAAGAAAATGTATAATCCAATAGGCGAATTCAGAATAAACTCCAAAAAGTTTACCCTGTTAACAGAATCGTTGAAAGCTTTCGGATCAGCTTCAGCCTTGTACCTCCTCGGCATCCGTTTTAATAAAGGTACGCTAGGATATTTAGCACAGGCTTGGGAACACACCGACATTTCAAAGAAAAAATTTCTTTTAGGTAATGAATGTTTTCCCGCTTATTGTGAAGAGTTCAAAGCATCTATTAAGTCAACAAAAACATTTTATTTTCTGAAAAATTTACAGTGCAACTTACCCTTTAAGCGTACGTTTCTCCTCATTAAATAAATATCCTTTACTCTTCTTTTAAATGCAACAAAAACAACTTCCTATAGTATAGATAGTTGCCGTGCACGTCGTGCAATTAAGCAAAGAAAAACAATTTTTAAGTGCTGCGTTCAGTGATGAATGCATTCAAGGACTAGATTACATAGAAAACGAGAAAATAAAAACAAATGCGGTAAAGGCGATAACTATAACAGTGTTACATAGGTTTCCATTCCTCTTATATCTCTTTCAATTTCTCCTAATGAAGATAGATATCTAAATTGTTGTGTAAATGATCGCATACAGAACTGTTTCGAAGTTTTGCGCGCTACTTAATAGTGTTACATAAACACATTTTGCAAGCAAAGTCTTTTCATCTCGGCCATCCTGAAATTCATTATATAATAGCTCAACAAGCGTTGCATTAAACACAAACATGTCATTAGCTGTCATTGAAAAAAAAATCCGTCCTTTGTACATCATCAACGACTTATTTTGTGGTACTGTTTATGTATTCATCTCTTGAAGAGGAGAATATATTTGGTTAGTTTGTAATGCAATATCAAATTAATTTTAAAGAGAGTAGTTTTACTCATTTTTAAAGCTTTCATCGAAAAAAGCAGCGTGTAATCAAACGCGTCCCTAATACTCCATAGGAATTTTCTAAATCACCAAAGCATATATCATAGCATAGGAAAAGGACGCTTGCCACGAAAGATACACTCTTTGAGGTCAAGATAAACCCAAAAGCCATACGCAGCTATTTTCCTTTTAATTTAAAATGTTTTTTTTATTTTTTTTTTATTAAAGAGTAACTTAAATATATCGAGAGATATACAAATACATTTTGGTAAATTGACACAACACTTTCTTTGACATTGACATGATATTTCAAAAAAGTGTAATCCTTAAATACGCACACACATTACAAGAGATAGGAAAATGCCATCAACACTTGAGTAATAGTGAAAAGTTTATTTTGTTCCTTCTCCTTTGCTCTGCACAAGTTTTGTGGTATTTGTACAGCAAATTCATATAAACTTGCATAATCGAAATGCAGTCTGAAAAGGATCGAAATGTTTAACAATAGCAGATACATAAAAGAAATTTAGAAAAACTTGTGAAAAAAGAACTTTTTTTCCGAGATATTTGCTCTCAATCTTAGATTAAGTTGTGTTTGCTAAATTTTATCTGCTTGCTTTGACATACCAAAGAGAACATGATATCTATGTATTGGCATAGACCGTAAGGTTTAACAAAAAAAAAAAAAAAGGAAAAAACTTAGAAATGGAACAATTTTTTCATTTAATTTGTTTGAGTTGTTGAAGCCATAATGATCTTATCAAAATAGTTTGAATAGTTTTGCACTCCAACCACCAGAAAGTTGATATTAGAAATACTTTTAAATTTGAACAAGAAAGCGACATTCGGCCGTGACCGATTCTTTTATACCCATCACAGTTTGAGATCGACTAATAATATATAGACTTTATGTACCCTCTGAAGCTTCTTTCTAGGTGCTGCAAATATTTTGAAAAAAGAATAAAATTTTAAAATTATATTATATTGAAAATTTGCTTATGTCCTGCAGGACCACCAATAGAATGTAAATGCAAATATTTGTTGTATCTGTTGTACTTTAAAGCAATTTTTTTTTCTACCGTCTTTACGTAGGCAGGCGGATAGGCAGACGGACGGACGGACATCCGTAAACTGATTTACAGTTTGATGCTGATCAAGAATATGTATGTTTATATAATGGGGTCTCTGAGGCTTCCTTTTGGTTGTTGCAAACGTTCTGACAAAATCAATACAGTCCCCATCCTTCGGTGATGGGTATAAAAATAAAAATTTATGTTTTAAAATCGAAATCATTGAATTGAAATAAGGTGTTTCGAAACCACTTAAGAGCAGGTTTGTTTTTCGGTTCAGTATAAGTTTTAAAATATTATGCTAACGTATGTACCGTTTGCCAAGGCAGATAATGTTATCACAAAATCTTTAAAATGTACAATTATTCCTTTTTTGATTTTAGTGCTACTGAGCGCGAGCGAGAGTTAATTGTTTTAGTATGGTATGCCAAAAAGTGTAGCAAATTTTATTTCTCTTTCGGGCACAGCCGGAAAATGCTAATTGCATTTAAAGGAAGAAGCCTACAAGTGTATTCTTTATATATTTGTTAACGCTTACTTAAGCACATTATTATTATTATTTTATCTTTCTCTCACTGTGGGAATCGCAATCCTTTGTTTCTGCTCGCTTCCTAAGGTTGGCCTGCTTTTCCTCCGGGGGCCAGTCAGTGCTTGCTTCTTTGGTTGAATTCAATTTAAATTTACATTTTAATTACGAGAAAGAATATTTCTTTTTTCTTTCGCTTTAACTTCATTTCTTCGATTCTTCTTCACACTAATCTGCTGCTGTTGGTAGGAAAACAACTCCTCTCTCTCTAATATGCTATACATATTTTTTTCTTTTGTTTTTATGCAAGTTTGATATTAAAGTCTGCGCTGCACTTGTGTGCTGTAAGGTTTCTTTTTTAGTAGTTGATTAATCCAGAAAGTTATTTAAATTTATTGGCCATGTGTTGTAAGTTATGTAATTAACTCTAAAATGTGTTGGGGAAGTAATGAGAATTTTATAGTGAGATTTTTAAATTATATTTTCGTTGCCTATAAATTTGTTTTTACAACACAGAGAAGTACACCTCAGTAAAAAATATATGCATACTCAGTCACCATAATAGACTAAGACCATTTGGATAAATACATCCGTCCTCTCTGTCTTTGCCAAAATTCCTCACATTTGTCCTTTCTTCATGATCAGAGATAAAATCTGAAACGTAGTACACATACATTACAAAAACTATTTAAGAGGAAGGTGGGCATGGTTAGCCCAGAAAGGTGATAGCTATAAGTAAAAGCCTATGGCTTAAAATTCATCTCAGATTGTTAATATAAATTTTTATGCAAATAACTCAGTAAGTTAGTCGGATGAACATATGGCTTCTTCGATAGCAGCAATCTTTAACAACTTACCACATTCTCGATATTGTTTTACAAGTTGCCGTGGTTTTAGTGACGCTACCTTTCTCTTTGTAAAACATTGGAAAATTTGAGTTTTGTGTGTGGCGTCACACACTAAACCAACTGTAGCTTGTAAACTTGGAAAAGTCAGATTGTCATGAAATTTTCACATTTCGTTTGAAGGTCGCTGCTGTCCAAACATCGTACATCTGTATATCATCTTTCAAACTTATTGAGTGAACTGTTACACGATCTCCAAGAATTCATCCATTGCATGATTCATTGCAGAATAGAAAAATTCATCAATAGAAAAACAAGAGTTTTTACTTTCAAACTTGAAAGGTGAGATTCTGTCTTTTCTCTTGAAAAGACCTTTGACCTTCAGAAATTGTCAAATGAAATACGAACTCTGAAAATCCTATGGATCAGCCAATAGTCGTGCGATCCTTTGACTTTATTGAACGATATATTATTTCGTGATATCATTCAAAATACGATTGGAGTACGATGAAGACTTTAAGAGATTGTTCTCTTACCCAGTGTAGTAATCTTATTAGTCTTACTTTGCTTAGCTTGATTTTAAAATTTTAATTTCTGCTGAGTTTAGATTTTCCTTTAGTCCCTATAGACTTATCCTTAAGCCTGGCATTTATTCGCTAGCTAATGTCTGGCTTTATATCTGTTAGATGTGAATAAGAAAGGTTTTGCTAAAACTCAACTTATAAGATGCGAGCGCAACAATCATTAATCATAGTAGTGTTTTAATTTACTTTTACTTACTTATACCCGTTTTATGAAGAAATTTTGGAAAACATTTCAAAAGTTTATGGTAAATATACCCAGGAGGAAAAGACATCTCTGACGAGAGCCTGAGTTGACATTTAATTAGAAAGGCAAACTTTTTCATAGCAATGGTCATGTTTTTAAAGAGCTCGAGTTTTGTAAGTTATCGCTTTGAGGAATAACGACTTGACAAAAAATGTTCATTAAAAGCCACTCGTATCTCGTTTCCCAAAAAGAGAGCGCTGAAGAACAAACTTAATTTTATTCTCTTGTGTGTTTTCGAACAACAAGATTTATGAAAATCATAAATTTTAGTCACAGCTTTTCAAAGGGTTACACTGCTTGCTACATGACATAGACAAAGAACAAAAAAAAAAAAAAACCTAAATATGTGGAAGAACTTGAAAAGTTAAGAAAGAGTCATGCAAAAGTAATGAAATAATGAAATTTTGTTAAAAGGATAATAGAAAAATGTAAGCAACTTAAGCAGTAATCCCCTTGCAACATGCCATCAAAAAAATCATGCTTGATAATGTAGAAGAACTAAAAAAAGATCTACAAAATGTACAACCACAACAACGACAGCAAACCATCTATTTAAACACCAACAATAATTACGACAAAGAACATAAATACTGGCACCGAAAACGAAAACATCAATTCGTCAGTGAATATAACTCGCAACGAGAGCAGCAACAAAGCGTTATTACAATATTGAAAACTTCCATAGATGAGAGAGATTCTGTTGGTTTTGTAGCAGGCAACGTTAAATGTAGACCTCATTCTGTCACTCATAGCCTAACTGCACCAGCAGACAATGTGACCACAACAAACTATAGACCCACCATCTCAGACACAAATAGAAACCACCATACACTGCCAAGTTATAGACCTAAGGCAAAAGGTTTGAAGCGTCAGACCATACATGAGGTTTCCAGACAGATAAACATTGCAAGCGAAGGCAATTTAGAAAATTCATCAAATATGCAAAAATCATCAAGTACACCGAAAGCCACCAATGGTGGCAGCACTAGCAGTAAAGAGAAACCTCAAAAGTTGCGTTTGTCTAATAAAACCTCAGCAGATCGCAATGCCAATAATTCAAGCATTTCGCCCACCTTTACCTCGGCCGTAGGAGGTACTATTAGTAAAAGCCGTAATAATAAAAAATGCAACCATTGTAGTACAAATAAATTGTCCTTTAATAATTTTCAAGATGAGAATTACATGGAATTTGAGTTCTTCGCTAATGAACCAACCAATCAAGAGACTGCAGAATTTACTGAACTATTTTGTGATTTTCCCGTCAGTTACGATACTACGCATGTTTTGCGTGGAAAGGATGAAGATTCGAATCATCTAAGAACACTGCCTACTTATCGGGACCCAGCCCCACCTACACCTCCACCGCTATCGCAATTACCTTCACGTAGTTTACTAAATCAAACTGTTTCTGTCTCCTGTCCGTCAACACCTTCACGCGGCAAAGTGGTGTTGAGTAAAAAGGAACGCAAGGAACTCATTAAATCAAATAAATTGAAGAATATACAAACTTCCGGTAGTGCCTCTAACATTGGAGGCTTAGAAAGTGCCGAGACTAACAGTATTCCCAGCAATCCGTACAAAGGGCGAGTAACAGAACTTAAAAATTGTATTGCACGTATCAACTCCAAAGGTTTGTTTGCGTCTTTACATCGAAGTTCTCAAAAATCTCTAACCTCGCAAACAAGTGCGACCGAAGAACAAAATTCCTCTGCCGAAGTCTCACCACCGCCGCCTGCTCCTGAAAACAACCCACCTTCCTCAAATGTTGCCAATAACAACGAAGCTGATTACTCGGAGAAATTAAAAAATCTACCAGTGCGTCAGAGAAAAGTCCATACCTCGCACATGGACAACTATTGTCTGTTTGATCCTTTGGATTTTGTCAATGAAAAAACTTTAAAAAGATCAACTCCCGAATCTATGATAATGGATATAAACGCTCAGTCTCTTAATCATAACTTGAGAGATCCTCTTTTCAGTTCACGGCAGCATTTAACATTTAGTGAAGAGGAAGATTTAGTGCCGGAAGTTATTTATAACGTAAACATAGAAGACAATAATGAACAATTGAACGAAAAAATTGAAATATCCATAAAAAACTTTGAACACCACAATTATTTCGTTATAGATCCGCAGAAATTGAAAGACGAGCCTCTTCTTGACATTGGCATACCAAATCCATTTAGCAACGAGCAGTTTGTTCAGGCTCAACTTTTGTCTGCTCAACATACTTACGTAAACAATTTGGAAAATATGGAAAATATGAAAAGTTCTGAAAGTCTAGATAAACTTATAAACGATGACTTCGAAGCACCAACGAGCATGTCGAACAGTCAGGAGAGTAAAGATACTAACACTACCACTTCCAATATTACCACCACAAATTCCATCGCTTTAGAAGAATCCTCTACGTCCACCAATTCGAATACTTCCTCGTCATCGAATGTCTCGTCGCAAACCGCTTTACAAGGGACGAAAAAAAAATTAACTTTTCTTAATCTGTCACCATTCTGTTACCAAAAATCAGTGGAACTAATTAAAAACGAAGATCTGGACAATGAGAACTTAAATATTAAATCTCGTGAAAGAGCCATTTCCGAAGTAGTTAGTTTGGATCATGTGTTTCATTTGCAAGAAATGTTAATGAGTGCGGATAGTACGAGTAAAGAGAATAAATCCCGTACTGTACCTATAGAATCGAATTACGTATTATTTAATCCCGGTCCGGTGCCGAGTCGTAACGTTCAATATAAAGTGCGTAAGCCGCGACCACTATCAACACACAGCGATGCTGATAGTGGATTTCTAAGTCCTTGCTCACCACCCGATGAATTCTCATCGTTGAAATTCAATCCGGCGATATTAGTCCTACAGCAGTGTGATAGCGTTCAAGGATATATTGAGGTAAGTATTAACAAATTTGTGAGAATATGTCTTAAGAGTGTGAAGAGCAAATTTCTCTTCTCTTCTTCTCTACTTCCAAATAGAAAATTCATACCAATTATTTTTTGCATTTCTTGATTTTGAAAGAAGGCACTGCAAGCTTGCTTCCTAAAGATGTCAAGTAAAACCTGCAAAGAAAACATAGTTCACAAGTAGTTGATTATTAAATATTTAATAATTTGCTTAAAAAAACAAAAACAATCAATTCTCTAACAAGAGGTCTTGCCGCTATAGCGGGTGTATAATGCAAATAGAACAAAAGCACTGACTACCGCATCGCAATGAATGGGTGTAGTGCACGCCATTCTACAGCGTTGCACTTTCATACGAAAGTAAATCATTGTATTTTAAAGTGCAGGAGGAAACAAATATTGCGAGAAGTGAAAAGCGTCCCTGTTTCCTGGCCGGTGCTAGGAGACGTTGGGTTAAACTAAATAGCAAAAATAGGATAGATAACTATAAGACTAAGTGAAGATTGATTAACAATGTGTTTGTGACATCACCTATCTTTGGCATCTGAAAAGATTGGATATGTTGGGTATGTCAAGCAAAAATGCGAGTTCAGGATTCTGAAATGCTTTTCTTTTATGCAAATTCCATGAGAAGTCCGACTGTTCTTTTGATGTTCTGTTTCTGTCATGGACGAAAACATGGACGCGGTCGCTAAGTTCAGTTAAATCACAGTTCGTTTAATTTTATTGTTGCTAATGAAACATTGAACTGAAATCGTGACTAAGACGTTTCCCTTGCGATAATTCGTTGTTAGGTTAACATACGTGAATTGAATTTTATTTTATTTTTGTGTCAATGGCCTGGCGGCAGAGCTGGGAACAACTTTTGCGAAACTGTTCTAATATTATCGAATAAGAATGTGACTAAAAACTGTGATGATTAAATATTTTTCTTCATGAACATCAAAGACTTGTGCGTATACGTTGTCTAGCTGAGCGAAGAGTAAACATATTTCGTGAATAAGAAAAAATCATACAAGTAATTCCGATTTTTCTGGAGTAGTGAACAGGTGAGAGCCATCTCCACTATCTTTGCCAAATCGGACTTGCAAGCAGAAATCTCTTGTAAAGGTTTTGGCTAGAAAATTCCAACCTCCTAATATACAAATGGCCGGCAATTTCTTGTCTTAAAGCGTGACGATGTCCGACAATACGACAATATGTTGAAATTTTCCAGTACTTAGTTTAAAAGTACCTGGTCATGTGATTATGGAAATAATGGAGAACAACAAGGGTTGGTTCTTGTCAAAACTATCTCTATATTATATATATATTTTTTGTGATTTACTTATTACACGCCGTACATAATATTAAAAAATAAAGCTCCTCTCTGTACTCTAAGCTTTAACAAAATTATCTTTCCTTTGATAAAATTCTCATTAAGAACTATTGCGTACACTTGAGTCGAGCAGCCTTAAGCGAAATGTGATGAACCTGTGATATACGATATCCTACTCGAAAAGCAGAAAATTGAGAAAGGAATTATTGCAATTTTTTTTTTAATAAATATACATTTCCACCCCACCGAACACTTTCTCATTAACTCAATTTAATAAAATCCAATGTCTTTTCATTTTCACAACTTTTAGTTTTTCAATCGTGTGTTGTAAATATTGTTAGTTGTTAAGAAAATTTTTACGTTTACACTTAACGTAGAGCATAAAATTTGTAACCCATGACTCCAATATCATCCCCATTACTGTTGTCAGTACATGTCAGGTATCATTAACACTTTAACTCAGTGTAGTAAACATTACCGTTGAATGAAAACAACGCATTCAGTCACATTGCTCTCCCTCTTTTTTTTGTGTTCTTTCATTTGTATATACAGTTCCTCACCCACGTTTATCACCCTATGGATGACATTTTGTCATCAGCAATTTTCTAACAGCTGTAAGTTCACGAAAGCTTCCTTGACTGGCAGTGTAATGGTTGCGTTTCTTGCTTTTTATTTTTTTATTTTTTTTGTTTTCTTTTCTTTAGTTCTTGATGAGTTCAATACATATAGTAAGGAAGGCGAAATGGCATTCTTGGCGTTATTGAAACAATTTTAATTTCATTTTGCAAACTCTGAAGGATTTTATTTTGTTGGTGTTTGTTTGATGCTTTGCTCTGCGCTGAAACTAATGTTCGCACTAAAAGATGGTGTTGGGGGAAGGCGCAAAGAAATAAGGAAACATTACTGCACTTAGACACATCTGTGTTTAAATTCGTGCTTTCTTATTTGTTGGGAGCGTCTTTCGTGCAAATGCTTTGCTATTTGGTAGCACTCAAGTGCATATGGTATACGCATCGACGACAATATATTTATATGTAATATATGCCCATTGGATGACAAGCAAACTAATGTTGGTAAAATAAATAGCATATTGGCAACAACAACAAAAACACAAGAACCAAATAGTAAAGAAAACCAAATAAATACATATTTCACTAGCGAGCAACTTATGGCGAAGGGCAACACTGCTCTAAGCTTGTCTAATGAAGCAAGTTGATGTCTTGCGCGCACCGAACACACCATGCGTTCACGATAGTAACGAATGGAAAGCATACGAAATGTGATGTGTTAAAAAGGTTTGATTTACGTTACACAACGAGAATTGATTGTTCCCCAGAGGGAGAAGGAAAACTATGCCCAACTCGTTCTAAAAGTCAGTTTCAAAACTGTGCAAATGTGTATTCATTTGCGAAAAGAATTCAACAACAACAACGGTAGCAGAAGTGTAGTAATTTCCCACTCCTTTCATACTTCCTCGAAGGCGGTTTTCGTTAGTTTGTTTCCATTTCGTTTTCTTAGTATGTTGACTGGTTTTCATTTATTAAACTCTTAACAATTTCTATCATCCGAAAAATGTTAGCTTATCCTTGATAATACTAACAACTACATTTTCATGGGGTTTTGATTATTTACTACGACATCACAATTGGTAAGGGTAGCTAAGTGAGAGCACAAATAGTGTTGGAGAAGGGTAGCTAAGTGGCAGAATGTTGATGAGAAATTAAGTAACAAGATTGTGATGGGAAGCTTTCATACTTTATGACCATAAGCTGATTAGCTCGGTTACATAACATTAAAGATAGAAGAAATGCTTCCGTTTTTTGTTGTGTTGTTGTAGTTATTATTAATCAGACTTGTGGGGGAACCGGAAACTCCCTGTATATGCTAAGCTTCTTTAATTGACCTGCTGCTGTTGAATTTTTTATAAAACACAAATTTACTAAAAAACCTTTCTTAACTTTACTCCCTTGAAGAGATATTAATTCAGCAAACACTGACACATTTTCAAGGGTCATCCAATCTTTTTCCCAGAAAATGTACATAGTTGCTTAAGGGAGTTCTTCGAACGATAAGGTGAATTTGTTTCCAAAGCTTTTTCCTTCACTAATGTAAGGTTGAATTACGGCACGTACCATTTTTTAGATTTAAACCTATGTAAGTCATACTCTTTGCATTATCATTTTCAAAAATATAAATCGAACAACTTATGGCGAGAGCCTTTGGGAAGAATGCATCACGCTTGACTGATTAGTCGCTCTACAGCATATGTGGTCACCAAAGCTTTAGAAATTTTATCCGATCACCAATTGAAGCTCCCTGTTACGGTACATTCGGTACAAATAAATCAACGTAAGAAAACTATCACTTAAACAACTATTTACTCGCAGGAGTCTTGAAAAAATTACGATACCTTAACTGATTTGCGTGCAGATTTTTTGAAGATCGTTTGAAGAGAAATTATTACGTTGGCACTACAGTGGTATTTTTTTTGAAAATGATGTAAACAGACATTTTTGTTCCACTTTAGTTCTACAGCATCATTCATTTATCTACTATGACCAGAAAGAAATTTATTCTCGTTCTATCCAAGTATGTAGATATAGCTCAATAGATGTAAATTCAAGATATAAATCTGTACTTATACCAATTCGATGCGCGCCGTATTTCAAGTTTGTCAAATAAATTTTGACTATATATTTAAAGAGTGGCCGTAAGATAGGAAATTGATGAGAGTATCGTTATGTATGTGTTGAGGGATCCTGTAAAACATATGCATATACATTCTTGAAAAACATTAAATTTTAAATTGATCTTGCGATGGCTCTTCGTTTGTGCGTTTGTGTGGATGGGTGTTGTCCGGCAAAAATTAAGATATCGTCTGCAAACTTAGGAACTTATTATTGAAAATGGGTCGAATCGGCCAACGTACTTGTCCACATTAAAGCGTAAGATGAAAGCTCTTCTGTTTCTTTAAGGAAAAATTTTAAGGGTTTTCGCTGTTTGCTCATAATTTTTAAAAAAATCAAAGTCTGAAATATTCTAAGATTGTCATATAAAGAACTTTAGTTGTCATGTTCAAAACTCGGTCACGTCCACACAAAGTCAGAACTGATCAAATTTTCGTTAATCTAATTTTATTCTAAATAATTAGGTTAAAAATTGAAACATTCCTTAATAGTAAGTAGTAATAACTTGGAATACTGCTCCGGTAGGCAAAAATTACATATTGCATCGTGGTAAGGTGGGATAGAATACTGAAGTGGAGATTGCCCACCAAGTAGGCCCACGTTTTTAAGGCTTTTGCTTTAGCTAAAAAGATCTTTGCTAAGTTACGATTTATCGCGAATTAAAAAATTACACATAAAACAAGTATTAAAACTAAAAAAATACTAGGAAACGAGCAGATATAAAACAAGCTAAGCCTTAAATAACGATCGCAAAACCTGTTATGCTAATGGGTAAAATTTTGTCGAAAACCAAGTATGAGTTTTATGAATATTTCACTGCCATCCTAATATCATTAGGCATGATCTTTTTTATGACTGGGTCAGCTGATGGCAGCAAAGCTAGCGGCGTAACGACTTTAACTGGTGTGTTTCTTCTAGCCATATACGTCGTCTTCGATAGTTTCACAGCTAATTGGCAGAGTGATCTGTTCAAATGTTACGGCATGACATCTCTGCAAATGATATACGGCGTCAATATTTTTCAAGGAGGTTCAAGGAGGTTTTATGGACTCATTAGCATTCGCTTCAGGGCATCCGAAATTCATTTTTGATATAATTATACTGTCAATTAGTTCAGCAGTTGTATTCCAGTTTGGGCCAGTTGTGTTTACCATAATTATGACTCTAGGACAGGCGACTGCCATATTGTTGTCTTGTTTTATTTATCATCATATAGTAACAACTTTGGGCGTACTTGGTGTTATAATTGTATTCTTAGCTACCTTTTTGAGGGTATATTGTAATCATCTACTAAAAGCCAGATGCAAAAGGGCCCAGTGTCACAAACACATATTACAAATTTAATAAAACAGAAATTTTCAATTTGTAAAACCAAAAAAACTAAGAATTGCTACTAAGTCTCATGCACAGCCAAAGTGCAAATACTGAAAGAATGCGAGTTATAACAATTTTCAAAGACATTATGTTAGTCCAGATTTTATGCACATGGAGATAGCCCACCTTTTAGCAAAGACGCAAATGCGGACTCCGTCCAGTGGACTAACTTTACGGCAGTTATAAAATTACTATCGGTATGATAAAATCATAGGTGGTGGGTATCTAAGATTCGACTACAACCGAGTGTAAGTTTCTTACTTGTTATCTTCGGAAATGATGTCTCGGCAAAAATTCACGTGTAGACCATATAAGAAAGAAATATCACATATTTGATTTATGAATTATTGAAAATATTCCTTCCACTTAATCAGAAATTCAAAAGAAGATAAAAGCAACACATTGTCATTTGTTAGATATAAAAGCAAGCGAGCGTTGTATATGAGGAGCTTTAATTCGTACATTTCGTGGAATATTTTCCCTTCTTTGCCATTAAGGTGTGGGTGATTGTTTTTTTCAAAGAAGTAAGACTTTCTTACAAGCTTTCAGTCAACATTCTTTTTGTATGACTTACAACATTACCAATTCAACAAAAGCCACTTTCAACGTAAGCTATCTGTTCATACTTATTTTATATAGAAAAACATCAATTTCCTTTTACTCAAACATTGCCGGTTCCTAATCTATTTTCAATACTTCCTTTTGTTGAAGACACGTGTATGGAGCAGCGCACAATACACAACCATCTAAATGCATGCAAATGCTTGGTTACGGTTGCCAATTGGCAAAAGGCAAACAACAAGAACCCGCCCGCTCTATCCCAAGCATATATACATTACAAAATCCAAATCCTAGTTTGAAGTCTATCATAATGATAAAATATATTAAAAAGTAAAGTGCGTATGGCATTGTATAACACACCCTTACGCATGTACCAATTATAACTGTTAACCCCTAGAAAAGGCAAACAGCTATAGACGGTTACACGCATTTTATTACATTTATTTAGCGCAAACAGGCGCTAAGTCATTAACGAACAGTCAAATGTTGCGCTTAGAAGCACATAATTCCTAAATGCAAGTGTGATGTATGATTTTGCTTTGAACACACTTCTGCGGTGTTGTTTCCTCTTTGACATTTGTAATTTAAGAAAAGGGGA